>OX439142.1:109063082-109663082 GCA_949318255.1 Pollenia labialis | reverse complement strand
ATAAATAACGAGTTCGCAAAATGAGTCTTTACAAGATTTTTTAGAACCTTTTATGGCTTGTAATGCCAATTTGCTAAGAAAAAAACACAACTTTTCAGTTAAAGTTTAAAAGGGAATTTAATTAATTGTTTACCATGGACCTATACAGCACTACGTCGACTGATCCCTAAAAAAGCTCAAACTGAGATCCTCTAATTCGAATAGGTACGATGCTAAAAAAGGTTTTAAGCTTATTTTAAACACCTGGCGAAAACGAATTAAATTTTTTACAGGAAAAAATTACAAATTTTGGGAGCAACTGAGCAGTAACACATTAGCTTCTCGTGAGTATAAAAGATTCGGCATAGCCAAGTACAGCACTTTCACTTGTTTAAAATAATATTATTTACAACTAAAATATCGATTTCTATACCCTCCACCAATAGTGTTGAATGGGGATCTACTAATAGCGATTTCTTTTCTGAGAAAAATATGTAACAGTTTATACATGTAACACTTTCTAATGTTACCTATAATCACTCAAAGTGTTTCTTGCTGGGCAATTTCAATAGAACACAATTAGCTGCTTTTATTTACTACAATTACACTTTCATCATTAATGGACTTCATGAGCGGGTTTAAAAGATATTTGAGCGGTTTCTGCACGCTATTACGGCTTGGAAACAAATATTGTGTAAATATTTTTATATATTGTTTTAAAACAATTGTTTTTACAAAATTATGAGCGGTATGAATTATGACAAACAAAATAAGACATTGGTTGTACAAACAAAGTAGTAAGTACCAAAGTTATAAAACAGGGCAGTATGAGAACACCTTAAGTAAAAGTAAGGGTAAAATATGCAATATGTTTTGCATGTTTTTCATCAACATATTCACAAAAGAACATGAACATTTTTCCCACAGTTTTTTTTTTTTTTGGACAAACGAACACAAAAATGTAGAACATGTTACATTAATGCAATATATTTCTTAGAAAAAAAATCGCCATAAGTTTGTCATTTTTATGCAACCTTTTTTAATATTTATCTAAGAACCCATAAAGTATATCCATTCTGGGCCCTTGAGTAATTCTAGGTTGATATAGTCAACGTGGGTGTCAAATTCCTTCTAGTTATGTTTAGCAGTTTAGGATTAAAATCCAGTAAAAACGCTTCGGTAGGAAGTAATCATTTCGCTTACTTTCGGAAAGATCGGCCTATAATTTATTATATGCCTCAAATAATGTCTAATCTCGGAACACATTAAAGTAGACCATAAACTGTAACGTAAAATGGTATTATGGTAAAATTTGGCATGTTACAGTTTCAAAGGACATGATTTAAATACCCCTAAATCCGCAGTAAATATAGACATTGTGTTAATATTTGGCTCCATTTAATTTTATGTGGCCAGAAATAACATGCAAAATTGAAATAATCGGACTAAAACGTAAAACCCTTCTATATTGAAATTAAGTCTGAGTAAGATTTTGCATTCACAGAAATCACTATACAGAATTTTATGATGATTGGTCCAATATAAATTTCCATCCTGAAAATTACTTTCGTTCGGTTAAAACGCTTACAAATCATGATATTTTATTCAAATTTGGTGAAATTAAGGTTCATATGAAAAGAAATGATGGTCTGCCTATAATTTAACATGAGTCTAAGTCACAACTAATTACAATTTTGAAGACAGTCATTAAAAATATTGGCTAAAAATGTATAGATCTCATAAAGAGCCCACTCCTAAAATGTTCTAAATGTCGGTGGAGGGTATCAAGAATTCGGCTCAGCCAAACGTAGCACTTTACCTTGTTTTTCACTGAAAACTAATGTATCATATAAAAACAATTTTTTTTTAGTAAATTTTATAAAAATATGCCTTCAAAATAATATTGCGCAGATATTTTTCTATTTTTAATGAACCAAATATCTATTTTCAAATAAAAAACAATTTGATTAGCTGTTTATTTATTCAACTGTTTTTTCAGAATTTGTCAATGAAATAATTAAAAAGTTTACATATCGTTAATTTGTTGAAAATAGACTTTAGAAATACTTAAGAATGTATGTATGTACATTAAAGGGGTTCGGTCCCCACACGCAGAGAAAAAACACTACGACCATTTTAATTCATATTTGCCTAATATGTTTATTAGGGGTTTGCTTTAATCGGTTAATCGCTCGATGAATTAACCGAGGTTTTGGTTTAATCGGTTAATAATCGGTTAATTTTGTTTTTGAACGGTTAACCGATTAATCAAGTTTTTTTTATAAATTAAGTTATTTCAATATATACAAATGCATTAATTGTTTATTAATTGGAGTTTATTAGAAAAAAAAAACAATAACATACCAAACATAATAATTCTTGAACTAAAACGAGCAAACAAAAAAAAAACAATCTATAAATATGTAATATGCATTTTTCCCAGGGCTGTGGAGTCGGAGTTGATGTTTTTGTGCCGGAGTCGGAGTCGTAGTACCCACAAAAACTCGCGACTCCGACTCCAAAGTTTTTCGGCATAAAATTTTAAAAACAATTTTCAAAATAAAAATTATCTTCTTAAATCGCATTTAAAATTTAAATAAATGGTTTATGAATACTGCTCTTATGTGCTGTTTCCAAATGACAGGCGATGGACTGAGTGCTTTTCATATACAGGGGTGTGCTGGAAATCGCAAACGTAAAGCGCAAGAATTTTAAAAGTCGTTTTTAAATAAGATTTTTGTAATAAAAGAATTTCATGACAAATATTTAACAAATATTAAACAGGATCTTAAACCAAAAATTATAAGAATTAGGTTTAAAGTTTATTAAAAACAACTTCCAAATTCTTGCGTTTTGCGTTTGCGATTTCCAGCACACCCCTGATAACTTTTGCTACATAATCAATCGCCTGTCATTTGGAAACAGCACATTAATGTTTGCGTAGATTATAGTAGAAGTCGGAGTAGAAGTCGAAGTCGCACTTAAAAAATTTCAGCATTTGGAGTCGGAGTTAGTACTTGTTTTCGGACGACTCCACAGCCCTGATTAAACACACAAGGTGTGCTATCAAATCATGTCGTCATAATATCCTAAATAATATTTTGCAATTGTTTTAAATAAATAAAAATAAAAATTTCAATGCTGTGTTCATTGATTCGTCATAACTGTACAGCAGAAATCTAAATTATTAGCGGTAGCCCACAACAGTCAAGTCGTCGACTTAATATGCAAACCTGCTAACTCATTTTCAGCACATTTTAGAGGAGAGATAAAAAAACTTTTTAATTTCCCTATTTGCAGCTTGATAGAATATTAAAAATACAGTTAGTTTTAAACAAATCAAGCCTTAAATAGAAGCAAAACCATACGGCATCAAAATCTCAATTTACATAAAAAGTGGCTTTAACCCGTTTGCATTTTAAACCGACGATATATATTTCTTGTAATTATTTTAAGACATAAGACTTTATGGCTACCTTTTGAATCCCCCAAAATATGTAGTTATATAAAAATAAACTGAGATAATTTTATTAGTTATTTCAATAGTTAAAGGAGATCTTATAAAATAATCTTTTAGAAAATTAATTTGCTCTAAATGTTTAAGATTAAAGCGATTCTTGTCTTTAGTTTTGACAAAACTTGACTTGGAAAAAATTCTTTTACGTATCGTTGATGAATATCTTATTTCTCAGTCGTTTTCCAGGATTTCTCTAAGCATATACAATCCTCCATTATGCCATTAAAGTTTTTTAAAATTGTTAACACTTATAATTGTTTCGGTTAATTTTATTAAAAGCCTGATATGAGAAGAAGCAATACAAAGTAAAGTTTGTTTTTAATTAATGAAAAAAACTTTTATAAAAATACGTAAGGGAACTTGTTTACAAAGAAAGTAAAAGAAAAGGTTCAATACCAAAAAATTAATTGAATATTGAAATAGGAACTTGAATTATTATTACCTCACGCTTTTATTACCTATTATTATGCTTTTATTCCGTAGTTTTATGCTCTAGGTACAAGATCAAAAGATAACATAAACATAACAATTTAATTCATAGAACAAAATAAAAACAAAATAAAAATTGAGGTACTCAAGATATGAGGCCAAAAAGTTAATCAATAAAATAGATAAAATATTTTAAATAAATATATAACATTTAAACGGCTTAGAAAATAACTGTCTGACACACTCAAAGCGCTAAGTAAGTCGTCAAAAAGTTTATTTCTGATTTAATTTACGAATTATCAGGTTACCGAAATATTTCGTTCATTTTTTACCGAGGCTGGAAAAATAGTTAAAAGTGCACCGTTGTAGCATGCTTCGGATTCACAATCAGAAGCAATTTTTTCTTTTTTATAAACATCGTCTATATCAGTCAAATGCATGTCAAGGTCTTTCAAGTTGTATGTAGTAGTATCTTACACGAGTCTCCAAAATGTTATTTTATTTCTGTTTCCCCGCACTTCACTGTTATATAAACCAACACAAATTGAAAAAATGTCTAATAATAAACATATCGCTCCTTCATTGCATCATAGTCATATCTCAAAAAATCAAAAATGTTAAGTAACTTTAGCAAAGTGTTCCTTTACACCTTCTCGTATTATATCTCAAACTGAACCGAAGTTATAGCAAAATATATCTTAAAATCGGTTCATTTTGAAAACTTCAATCGCATGTTGCCAAGATCGTTTGTTTTTGTAGATATGACTATGTTGCAATAAAGGAGCGATATGGTATCTTCTATTTTTAAGACTTGTTCATGGACAATGAAACTTTTCTGCCTGCATCTTATTTTAAATTAATGTACTTTATGTGAAGAGAGAAGAGTTACACTTCGCTAAATGTAAAAATTATCAACTGTTGCACTGCCCATTCTGCTTTTAGTAGATTTATTGCATCAGGAGACATTGATTTAAATATGTACTCACTTCTCTAATTGATCTAATCCGCAACCCATCCACAGATGCTAATTTTTAGAGAATAGAAAACTAAATTTTAAAGTATAAATAGCTGTTTTCTGAAATTTGAGGAATTTTTTTATTAAAATAATTGAAATTCCCGGGACGGGAAATCTTGGGAAAAAACCCTACTTAACACATATGTATGTACATATCTATAAAAAGTACGTGAAACAAAATAAAGGTGTTGACAATCAAACATTTAACCCATTTTTCGCCACATTCCTGTTGATCGATGATGAAGATAAAAAAAACATTGAAAAACATTGTAATTGCAGTCACCGGTCGGCGGAAAATGGGTTAAAATGAAGATCACTGAACACCTTCTTTGTTTGTATGAAAAAATATTTTCTAAACACATACATTTTGTATATGAGACCAAACAAATAATTAAAAACACAAAAAACAACAAAATAGTAAACATTTTGTTACATCGGCTAATCGACTGGATTTAACCGGTTTAATCGTTAATCGAAAAACGCCAATTTGTAATTAACCGATCCGTTAATCGGGTAGTAATTAATCGGTAAACCGATTGAAGGTAAGCTGAATGAATCCACTAATGTTTTACCCTTATAAATTTTTTATAGTCCTAATATAACTTGAAAAAATATATTTCGTACTTAACATTTTTAAAATCCACTATAATAATATTCTATTATGCTTTGCACCTAAAAAGTTACTCTGATCTAGCTAATTATATTAAATTATGTGAAATATTTACTTCTATTATATATGTTCATATTTTCAACGATACAGTTCAAATCATAATATTTGTTGCACACAAAAACACATTCTCCCAAGAGTCATGGCATCAATATTTCTAGATTCATCTGAAGGTCCTCTGGGATAATCCCATCCGGGCCTGAAGATTTAAAGTGATGACGAGTTATCTGAAAAGCTCTTTAAAACGTGTAAACCAATTCTGTATTAAAATTTAGTCTGAATTAGATTTTTCATTACCAGAAATCTCTAAACAGAATTTTATGATTATTGGTCCGATATAAATTTCCATCCTGGAAATCACTGTGGTTCGGCCAAAACTCTTATTTTTTCTTATGAAAAGAAATTATGGTCTGCCCATAATTTAACATGGGTCTAAGTCGCAACTAATTACAATTCTGAAGACAGTCATTAAAAATTTTGGCTAAAAATGTATAGATCTCATATAGAGCCCACTCCTGAAATGTTCTAAATGTCGACGGAGGGTATCAAGGATTCGGCTCAGCCAAACGTAGCACTTTACCTTTCACTGAAAACTAATGTATCATATAAAAACAATTTTTTTTAAGTAAATTTTATAAAAATATGCCTTCAAAATATTATTGCGCAGATATTTTTCTATTTTTAATGAACCAAATATTTATTTTCAAATTTAAAAACAATTTGATTAACTGTTTATTAATTCAATTGTTTTTTTTTTAGGAATTTGTCACTGAAATAATTAAAAAGTGCTTGAAAATTTGCTAAAAGTAAACTTTTGAAACACTTTAGAATGTATGTACATTAGACTGGTCCTTATTTTCTGAATTAAAAATTTTTAAAGCAGAACCCCCTAAAATGTTATTTTTAGCATAAAAAGCATCATGGGGATATAAAAGTGCATTAGAGTGTCCCTTATTTTTAAAATGTTTGAAATGTTGACACTCTACCCGCAAATTTTTTTCTATTTGCCATAATTGTAATAGATTTGTAATTTCACGCCCCTACTGCCACGCCTACCAAAGCGACGAGGCCTTTAAGCTAAAAATTTATGGGTTTTAATTATCGAACTTATTTTATGCTTAAAAATTGTTGTTTTATGATAAAAAAGAGATCTAACGAAAGCTGTTGTGAAAAATTCTGTAGAAAAATTTGTGAAATTACAGAGTTTTGCAAAAAAAAAAAAAATTTAATACCTCTTACAGGTGCTTAAAGATAAGGAACAATCTCTTGATATAGCGATCCTTGATGCCTTAAATATAATTAAAATCAATAAAGACAATTTTTTGCTGCGGCAATAGGAATCTTATAGATTACGCTCTCTGGTGGATTCAAATCTATGGATAAAAGATAAATGAACAAAACTCCGGATACTAAAAGAATGAAATAGACTGGAAATGGAAAATAATTTTTAGTAAATTTCTGTTGAAAATCATCAAGATCAAAGCTCTTTAACAAAATGGATTTCCTTCCCAAAACTTGAAGCTGTCCTGTATATCTCAATTGAGTATGTGCGACTCAGTGCATATTTTAGAAGCTGCTCTAGAAGCACTTTGGCATAATGTAAGCGAATACAAAGAATAAGAACACAGATAAGAAAAAAATGCAAAAAATTTTAAAGCATACTTTACAAATAATATTCCTGAAATAACCTTTGTTCAACATGATTAACCCTACGGTCAATAACCGGGTACCCGGGTAACTTTTTCAACTTAAAAATGCTCGCAATTCTTTCACAATGAAGATATGGTGATGAAACTCCAAATCGTCGCTATTAAGGACTTAAAAAACATTATTAAAGAAAAAACATAAGATATATATAGCCAGATCTTTGTCTAAAATCGTTTAACATTCGACACCTACGCGAGTCAATGACCGGGTACCGCGGTACCCCTACAAGTTTTATATGTTTTTCGGTTCAAATAACCATTGTTTTTTGCCTTTGCTTGAAAAAAACATTTAAATTGGTTTTTTAAACAACTTTTTATTGCTCACATGTTATATTTGTGGGTATCGGTTTCCGTTTCAATTCATTTAATAGAAGATAATTACGAAAAGTGGCTAGTAATTTGAATGTTCCGCTAAATCAAGGGTGGTGAAATAGTAGCCATTGAGATGGTGTGCCCACTATCATGGAAAGGATATGTAAGATCCTTAACCACTCTTTTTCCTTGTCGTATCTCAGGAGCCATTGGTAAGTTCCCGCTATAGTTGAGCATCGAGCGGATAGGAGTTTTTGCATCACAAATCCATAAAACTTTATTCCCCGATTTGGCTGGGTTCACATTCACATTCGCTGAATATTTGCATCGCCAAATCGTGTATAATTTCGTTGTGACCAGAATCTGCCAATGCCTATTGTTGCTCGGTATAGAGCATAAGATGTGATGGCCCATACATCTTTCGTTACATGAATGATTTTCCCCTGTCATTATCAAAATGTTAGTAAAGGCATACATTTAATTTACTGATACATATTTCCAATTAATTGGTGGTTTTGTTGGGTTAGTTACTTATTTGTTTGCTTGACACACTATTATGACCACTATATCTACTCTCAAGTTTGAGCTTTTGACAGCAATTCTCTTGATCGTGCAGTCCCACAACGTTGCAACGTTGCTGTAGAATATTGATGGGATGATAAATTGTGCTTTTGCCACATGGCAAAATATTTACATCGTGATCACTTTCATCTGAAGACTCATCGTAAATATCAGCATTAGAGATATAACATTTCCAGTTGTGGTGTTTCAACGTCTACTCAGTTCATCATCCACGATATCTTCAAAAATAGATCAGTTATATTAAGCTTTTCCGTATCTGATAAATGTTTGTATTATTTTTATGAGAAGAACATACGCGACATTCTTACTTAATTTTAAATTAAAATTCCACAAGTGCTATAAAATGTTCAGCTAAAACTCTTTCAATTATTTCTTATTATTATATCTACAAGGGCAGTAGCGCTACTTTTATAAACCGGCCAACATGCATCTGCAAGAGCAACATTCAAATGCTTTTAGTATTTAAATGCAACGAACATTTAAAAAAAAAGCACCGTTTTCAAAGAACAACAAAAAATTTCTATGTGTATACTCTAGCGACTTAATTTGATAGCTATAATGGCTTTGCGACAAAAGACAAAGTAACGATTAAAAAAAAAATTTAACTAATTTGATTATTTTTATATACGTAAATTTATCAATGGCTAATTTTGCAAAACTATCGAAATGTGATTGAACTTAATTAAAACCATATTTTCTAATATAAAAGTGCAAAAATCTACAAAAATCTACAAAGGGGTACCGGGGTACCCGGTTATTGACTAAGGTATATTTTTTTGGTTATTGACCGTAGGGTTAAGTGTCTGGAAATCAGGAAAAACTTTTGGAGCAAGCACTAGAAAAGGATTTTCTTTTATTTGGGCACAGGCATCATGTATATGAATTGGTATTTAGAACTGTATTTGAATTGAAATTCCTCAGACTGCTCTTTAAAAAGTTTAAACAAAAACTGGAATAGCATCAAGCAATCGCATTTCCATTCCAAGCCACCACTTTAATTCATTGCAGTTTGACAACTTGATTAGCTTTTATTTTTCTTAGTTTCAAAAACCAATTGTGAGAGGTGGCTATCGTGAGTTGATTGAGCTTTCGATATTATTTTAACGGAAATGATAATAACAAATTTTAAATAAGTCCTCAAAAGGTATTTTTTTTATTTCGGGATCACCTAAAGTTAACAAAAGGCCGAAGGCTTCCAAAAAGTTTCTCTTTTTATTGCAACAATTTACGTTTAACAAAGAATGCAATGTGACATGTCCATAAAAGCATCCCATCATGATTTGCGTTTTATAAAAGCTGATAGGAGTTATGAATGTGTATACCAAATTATATCAAATGCTGATTTAATCTAATTTTGTCAGCTTTTGCATTATTTAACCTTAGAAGTCGTTACTTTATTCCTTTTTGATGGCATGGTTGATATGGAAACAAAAAATAACATTGACGCTATTGCAATAAAACAAACCAAATTCGAAAATCAAAAGAAGAAATGAATAACTCATTATTTGAAATGTATTTTCTTAAGGTATGTTCTTTTGCCATAATACTTATTTTCTACTTCGAGTCGTACAGATAAAAAATGCGTAAAATTTTAATTACACTTTTGAATGCATGACATGTTGCCTTCGTATATAGCAATTGGCGATTTAAATTCTATGTCCAACTTTTGAAGAACCTATTTAAGATAAACAGCTTTACAGCTTGCCACACAAGGTGCTACGCATTCAGCTGCGGTCGATGATAGAGCGACAGTTGGTTGCTTCTTAGTTGCCCCGGATACCGTACAGCCATATATTTGAAACAAATTTCCAGAAACAGACTTGCGATCTTTAATATCACTTCCCCAATCAGCATCTGAAAAACCAATAATAGCTTTATCTTATATTGAATTATATACAAGTTCTATATCGATAGTATGTTTTAAGTATCTAAGTATGCGCTTTAAATGTTGCCAATGATTATCGGTTGCACAATTTTGAAAGTGGCTAAGGTAATTTACAGAAAAACTTAAATCTGGTCTGGTTGTGATAATTAAATACATAAGAGAACCAATCAATTCTCCATAACAATGTGTAGTACATTTAGCAGATGAATTATCTTCTTATGAGAGCTTTGGTTCCATAGGAATTTTCAATTCCATTGCAATTCTCCATTTCAAAACGTGTTAACAGATTTTTAATACAAGATTTCTGACTTAGCCTCAATTCAGATTTATCCATATTTCTAGCTATTTTAACTAATAAATAAACATTAATTTACATATTTTAAATCCTTCATTTCGAATTCGTTCATTAATAATTATTTTACAATCTCGATATCCGTTATATCATTTCCAATAAGTAGGAAATCGTCTACATAAAGAAGTAAGTAAACAACACTACCATTGTGCTTTCGAATAAACAGTAATCATTTTTAGACCTTTCAAAATTTCATTTTTGTATGTATATAATTATTGAACATTTCATTCCACATTCTCAGAGCTTGTTTATGGCCGTATAGTCCCTTGTTAAAGGCAGAATTAGTCTTTAATTTCTGTAATGCTCCGTGCCGTGAAATTGTAATAGTTACTTTTTATGTAGCAAGTTATCAGCCATTTATGAAAAATTTATTAGTTTTGCACAATCCATTGTTTTATTTCAATAAGTTTAATGCACATAAATTTAAAGATATTAAATTTTATGAATTCTTAAAATCAAAAAAAATAGTTTATTTCAATATTAATATGTATTTTTTATTATTTTTTTAGCTGTCACTTACCTACAATTACTTAACAAATTTTTGATTTTAACAAACTGAACCGCAACAGAGCAGAAAAACTAATCAATTTCACAGGTTTTTAATAACAAAAACAAATCAGCTGATTCGTAACAGAACAGAAAGTAAAGACTTACTGAGCCTTAAGTTTACATGGTGGCATGTCATAACGTCCAGTGTCATAGTGACACTTTTGAATGTGTCACACTGTCCGTGGGCATTATGACACTTTGCAAAATGACATAATGACACTTTCATAAGTGTCATAAGGTCCATAATTACTAAAGAGGTTATATACAAAAAAAAATATACATACACGCTGAGAAAAACAACCAACAAAACTATTTTTAAAGAAACTAATTTAACCATAATGTGGTTGTCGGTTACAACCATTTGGTTAAATTAAACATATTATTATTATTTTATTAAGCTTGAGGTCTCTTTTTTTAAAAAATATTAAATTTATGGCACTCCGTTGTGTGCCTTCTTCAGGGGTTTTTTCTTTAATTTTTGACAAAAACTAACAATTTTAAACAAATTAAATAAATTATTTAGCTTAATTTCTTCGACCTTCTTAATATTATTTTCTTTCAATAATCTCTCAAGCTCAAGGTCTGTTTTATATAAAGAATATTTATTTAAAATTGATCCAATATTTTGCTATCTCAATGGATAGCTTCTTCAGGGATTTTTTGGTTTTTTATATATCAAACAATTTTTTTAAAAATATCAAACAATTTTTTTAAAAAAATTGTTTGATATATAAAAAACCAAAAAATCCCTGAAGAAGCTATCCATTGAGATAGCGAAATATTGGATCAATTTTAAATAAATATTCTTTATATAAAACAGACCTTGAGCTTGAGAGATTATTGAAACAAATTAAATAAATTTAACAAAAAGTCATAAAACAATTTTCAATTAAAAACAAAAAAGGTTTTCCAATTTAAAAACTAATCTATTACATTATAAATAAATTATTAACTTCCGTTTATATTTTTATAAATTAAATGCCTATAATTTTGTGCTAAACTTTCAGTATCTGACTTAAAATTAATTCTCAATATTGTCGGTACATTTATAATTTGCAACATGTCTAACATAAACCTACGTTTATAATTATTTTCCGTATTTAAAACTGTATATTTTTGATCTGACTTATGTCCTGCTAACCTAGTTTTTAGTTTATTCTTCGTTGTACCAACATATACTTTAACACATTGTCCATTAACATTTCCCCTACAAGGTATTTTATAAACTACATTCGACATTTCCAACTTATTTATTTTATCTTTCATATTAGTAAATAATCTACCTATTGTGTTATAAGATTTATGCGCAATTTTATACCTTTCAGTATCATAAATATTAGATTTTTCTAATCTCTCCGAAAATTTTGGTACATAAGTTAGCGATTTATAAACTTTTGGTTCCGTATTACCGTTCGAGTTATTTATTCTATGGTTATTATATTGTGTTAATAAATTAGATATAATTTCCTTCGGAAAACTATTTTCTCTTAAAGCTCTAAAAATGTTCTTCTTATTATTCCTATGGAAACAAGAATCACTTATTTTCAATATTCTATCTATAAAATTTCTAGCCGTGTTAATAATAATCCTTTTAGGATGATTTGAAAAATAATTAATTATTCTACCAGACGATGTTGATTTTTGATACCAATCAATCAATAAACTTTTTCCCTTCCTTATTATCAAAGTATCTAAATAAGACAATTTAGATTCAAACTCCTTTTCCATTGTAAATTGTATATCCGCATGAAAGGAATTAAATGCATATAAAATTTTTGCTATTTCTGATTCCTTAATTACGCAAAATTAATCATCCACATATTTTGTTATAATTTTAGGTTTAATAGTCAACTGTTCCAAACATCTATTCTGAGTTTTAGGGTTCCAAAACGATAACCATTTCCACCATAACCAACAATAATTAATTTTTCTGACTTCATACCCAATTTCTTTCGATGTATTTTTGGTATTTGGGAATACGCTATGCAACCAAATTCTTTTATGTTTACCATATTGGGTTTTACATTGTACAAAATTTCAACTGAAGCCATATTTTTATCAGTGGCACTTGTTGGACATCTATTTGTTGGATAATTAGATAATCAGTGGCACTTGTTGGACATCTATTAGTTAGATAATTTGAACCCAATATAGCTTCTGACCATAACGATTTGAGCGAACCTGAAGATGCAATCACTGATCGAGCTTTTTCCATTAATGTCCTATTCATTCGCTCAGCAGTTCCATTCTGTCTTTCGTATATAAAATTGTGTATTGAATATTTATTTCAGCAGTTTGTGATGTCAACCTTAACATCACTTGGCCAAAGTGTCATCAGGGTCAAAATTAAATTATATCATCAATAGGATGACACATCGCCATCATAGAAATGACGAACATGTCCTCAGTGCGATGACGAAGTAACATCGGAGAAAGGATATATTAGCATCAATTTAATGACAGTTTGTCATTAAGCCAAAGTCATTGGAATTGACTTAACGCAAAGTGAGAGAACATTATTATTTACTTACTCGTTACATTTGTTTGTTTCACGTTTGTTGAATTACGACCTTTGTTTAGAGCAGTACTCTCAATAATAAGACACCAGCACCATGCCCCATATGGTTTTCGTAATCATTATACTTTAAAAATTTGTTGTATTTCACTAAATAATTTAAAAAAATAGAATATTGGAATTTTTGCATCTTATAAAACATTGTAATCATGAAAATAATGTTAATAATGCACAAATAGATGAGGCGTAAAAAATGACAAAATCGTACGAAGACGTTAGTAATTGCATTAATGTTACTTTTTGCATCATTGATGCCATTTGTAGTAACATTGATTTTACAATTCTGATGTTAGGGCGTCATCAATATGAAGATGCATATTTCTAGCAGTGTAGCGATTTTGGAATTATGCATATTTTCCACTATTGTACTCTTTAAAATATTGAAACAATTCTGACTTTCTCTACAGCAAATACACTACAGTAAAATGCGAATAGTCGTCAATAAACGTTAAAATATACATTTTTCCATTCCAAGAAGTAGACGCAATTGGACCGCACACGTCACAATGTATTAGCGGCAAACAACGGTTTGATTTTGAATGAGACACTGACTTAAAAGGTTTTCTTGACTACTTTCCTAAAACACAGGATTCACAAAACAACTTATCTTCAGACTTTAATAAATCAATGCCATCCACAATCGATGACAACTTTAACACATCTGATACGGTTAGATGACCTAGTCTGAGATGCCATAAATTAAGTTGATTTTCGAAACCGTTAAATTTGAATTCGCATTATCATAGCAGCTTAAACTAAATTCATACAAACTACCAGTTCTCATACCTTGTAACCACATGAAACAACCTTTAATTACATTAACAGTTTTATTTTCAAATACTATTTTGAAACCAGCTTCTTCCAAACGTTTGATTGAAAATAATTTACACTTGAGATTCTTACATAACAGCACATTCTTTATTTGACAGTTCATATATTTTCCACTGACATGAATAGTTCCTTTAATGTTACCCATCGTTGTTGATGTTATGCAGACGTTACTCTTTGCTACATTAATAAAAATAGGATTGTTCAGTTTTTTATATCTTTAAAGAAATGTTCATCTTTTGACATATGATCAATAGCTCGTGCATCTAACGGGTCCGCCATCAACCTTTTTTTTCAAATAGTGCTTATTTCGTGAATGGTAGCTCATGTCTGATTTGACAGATAATAAGTTTTATCCTTCCGCTGAACGAATATGGTTGTGTATACGCTTGAACAACGCTGGGAAATATGCGTTTGCGCTACGTGCAACACAGACGAAGCTACACTCGATGTTTTGCGCCCTGTTTTTGAAGATCGCATTATCAGCCGCAGAGCTGATGTCGTTTGGCCACCTCGGAGCAACAGAGCACACAGAGGCGTCACGAGACAGAAAATATTGTAATTTTTTCTGTCTTTTCCTTCGAAAGCTGCCCTTTTTGAATATTTTGTTTTGATTAAGCAATTCGTGTTGCCACTTTTTATTTTATTTATTTCTTCGAAAGCTGCCCTCGCAAATGATTTGGGCATTTTTAATACGTCACTTTTTTCATCTCTGTATGCTTTGTGCTCGGAGCTGCGATTTGACATCGTTGGATAAGTGTTACGCTGACAAGCCAGAGACAGTTGACGCTTTAAAGGACAATATTCGTCAAGCCATTGGTGAAATACAGCTGCACACAATCGATAATGTGCTTAAAAATTGGATTGATCGTGTAGGCTACTGCATGGCCAGCCGAGGCAGCCATTTGAATGAAATTATTTTCCATTATTAACCGGAAGGATTGTACTTTCAAATAAAAAAAGAAATTTAAAAAACATTCAGCAGTTTTTTTATAGCATTTTTAAAACAAAAAAGTTATTTGGCGGACCCTGTAGAACCCATTTAATAACATAACTTACCTACAGAAGAACTTAAACTTACTTTTTCCGCAACAAAACTAATGTTTTCTGTTTGAGCTGTATTGCCATTGTGTTTAGTTTGATCACGCTTCCACTTAAAACAATTATTTTTCTTATGCCCCTTTTTACCGCAATAATGACAATTCAGTTTAACAACTGCTTTCATAGCAATATTTTCAGCAAATGAATCTTGAAGGCAATGATTTCTTCTTTTCCGAAATCCTTCCAAAAGTCTGTTCTTGACAAACTCTATTTCTAATATCTCAGGATTTAAAGTTTCTATAGCTGTAATAACGATACTAAATGAATCAGGCATTGTTAATAATAAATGGCATATAATATCGAGCTTTTCCAGTTTCGCTCCTGAAGCAACCAACTGTCTCACCAAACTTTCAAATTAAAGAAAAGGCAATTTCAAATCTTCGGTTTCACTACATTTCATTGTAAGAAGACTTTTCCACATACGAACAGTCCGGTCAAAAAATTAATTTTCCCTGTACTGTGTTGTACGATTAACCGGCCAATCGACCACAAAAAGATGGGCTCTTGAGAAAAAACGTGTATTACGAACAAACGTACGGGTTTCGGTGTTCTGCCTTAACATCGGATACGCCTGGTATATAATCAACAGAGAAGACAAATTTGCTTTTTTTGCTGTTTTGCTTATTTTTTTGCTATTTTTACCCATTCATGCTTTTTTTGCTGATTTTGTTGTTATGGTGCTTATTTTGCTTTTTTTCTATATTTTTTCTGTAAAATAGCTTTTTTTTACATACATTTTTTTTATTGAGAAAACATGTAAAAAAATTAGCCATACCAGTTTCAAAAATATCTTTCAAAAGTACGCCAATTTGTCAGTTCCAAGCGAAAGTTCTATTCGAGGTAAATACATACCTCAAATGTATACGGAAGCTTTGGCAAAAATGCGTGAAAAGGCTAAAGATAAATATATGTATATGGATTTCTGTTGATGAAACAACAGACAGCGAACAAAGATATGGGGCCAACTTTATATTTGGTATATTCTATGATGATGTTGGAAATAAACCTTTTTTATTGAACATGGGTGTTCTCGAAAATGCATATGGAGCTTCTATTGCAACTTTCTGCAACGATTCACTACAAATTTTATGGCCTGATGGTAAGTGAATATTTTATTCATTATTTTTTTAAAACTTTATTTTTTTTTATTTAATATAGGCATTCAATACGACAAAGTATTGCTAATGGTAACTGATGCAACGGCATATATCGACCACTTTGCGCGAAATTATCGTATGCATATGCCAATTTTTTGGAAATTTAGTTTTTGATGCAATCTTGTTCTACATTCAAAGAGACGTCACCTGGCAAAATATTGTAGGCGAATTCCACTTCGTCTTATCTTATCTTATCTTATCTTATCTTATCTTATCTTATCTTATCTTATCTTATCTTATCTTATCTTATCTTATCTTATCTTATCTTATCTTATCTTATCTTATCTTATCTTATCTTATCTTATCTTATCTTATCTTATCTTATCTTATCTAAGCACATGTATATTTTCATTTTGATATTGCAAGTGAAAGCAGAGAAAAGTTGAAAAATGGCTGTCCTTTAAAATTTGGTGTTTGTAACATACGATAATTTCGCGCAAAGGGGTCGATATGAAAAGTGGAATTTTGTCCCTTAAGGTAATGTATCCTAAAATGATACATTTGACATGTTTTGCTCATGAACTTCATCGTGTTGCTGACTTCATACGCTTAGAGTTTCAGCATGTAAATATTAATTAATATCGATCGCGCACGCCAAGGAAATATATAATTTGCCCGGGTTAAGTTACTAACTTGCGATTATCAAAAACAATTTATCAATTATTGTTTCTTCTATAAAAAAGCTACAAACAATTGGGTTAGCTATTCACGAAAGTGTAAACATTGTGTCAAATGTACGAGAAGCTCTTGAGAATCTACATGACAAAAAATATATCCAAAAATTTAATGCCGTATTTCGAAGAAATCCGGGGTTCAAACAAATTTTACAAATAAACAACATTCTTAAAACTGGTGATAAACCGGATGACAAAATGGTAGAAAGCCTCTCATCAAATGAAATTTTGAAATATAAATTTGCTCCAACAACATCCGTTGACGTGGAAAGAAGTTTTTCCTTATACAATTCACTTTTAACAAAAAGACGAAGAAAAATGACGTTTGTAAATAAAAAAGCTGACATGATTGTTTATTGCAACTCTTTTAACGAGTCTGAAGAAATAGAATAACTGTAATTTTTATGTATTATAAATTTGTATACTTGTATAAAAAAAAATCAAATGCTCTTTTTTTGCTGCTTTTTCATATTTTTTTGTGCTTTTTTTAAATATTTTTTTGCTGTAAACACATTTTTGTTGCTTTTTTTTGTCTTCTCTGATAATCAAATGAATACGAATGGCATAGGTTGCTATCATTTGTAAAAGAGTAGATAGGATTGGATGTTTGACATAGGAGGTCATTTAAAAAAATAAGAAATAGAGTAAGAGAAAGAACGGAGCCTTGTGGCACCCCTGAATAAATTTTGAACTCGTTTGCCGAAACCCCATCTATAACAAATCGTTTAGTGCGATAGAAATCGAGAGAAATTATCACGGACACCAAATGCAACAAGTTTATTGTAGTGAATGTGCTATTTTGATGAACACCACTATTTCGTTTGCAGTTAAAGAACTTTGTTTAATTTAAGTATTTTTTATTATTTTTTTTTCATTATTGCAAGTCAAAAGTTGTATAAAAAAAACAACATCATCATTCCCACGGTTTGAACAATTTAAAGTTAAAGAACATTAATTTGGGTAAATGCTGATGATAGGCTAAAATTAAGTATATAAGCCATTGATTTATTTTAATAAAATCAGAATTAATTCAACTGACTATTGATTTGTTTTTCTTCTCAAAGAAAATTCGTGCATGCTAAGTAAATACTTATATACATATTTTATTTGTATCTTAACAACTCCTTTCTTAATATTCCAATCGGTGACAAAACCTATTACATTCGTGTCAAAACGTGCACCATGCTAAACTTTGTCAAAGGCCTTGGAAATATCTAAAGCAATAACCTTACGTTTGCCAAAATGGTAAATGGACCGGCACCATTTTTCCAATAACAGGGCTAGCAGGTCTCTAGTAGAGCGACCTGAAAATCAAGCGCATGGTCTCGGTGAGCTCTGGTTTCAATAATACAGCGCGTGAAACAATGACCTTGTTGAGGAATCATTTTGGTGAGCACTTAATTTCTCGTTTGCTATGGTTAATTCGCCACCTAGATCATTCGATGTCACACCTTTGGACTTTTTTCTCTGGCGATATGTATTGCGTCTTTAGGAATAACATGGCCAACATATGCATGATATCATTTTCAAACAGTTAAATGCAATAAATTGTTCTTTTAATCGATAATAAAAATTTTAAGTTCACTTTCAAATTTGTGTGTTTTATTTTACATTATAATTCAAACCTCACGATGAAGGACCCGATATATCTTTTAACCATTTTTTCTTATTATCCATGCTTAGCCGGGTTCTGCGCTAGCCGGATAATCGAGGATCAACTGTATATTTGTAATTCAAATAAATGCCTTGTTCTTTTTTTAATCATTTAAATAAAATGAATTAGTTTCAGTTCATAAGAAACATAGGTTTTCCATATATAGGTACAATCTATAGAAGCAATAAAACAAAAATGCTAAATAGTGCCCAATGTTCGATTAATCGAACACCAATTTTCTTAAAAACAAAAAATCTAAAAAAAATTTGGACTTCAGATTCGTGTTTTCTAGGCCCAAATTATCTATCAACCACCAAGTTTTATAAAGATATTTGAAAAAAAAATCGCTGGGACGAAATGGGTTAATGCTCATTTTTGGTGATTGCTGTTTTAAACTATTCTATCAATTAGACTGCACTTTCGGCGGAGTCATTTACAACATTTATCGAAGATAATATTTCATTTCCTTTGTTAAAATGATCATTTAGTGATTAAGCTACATGCTAAATCCTTTTCCAGAAAGTTAATTTGTTCGCTAAACGCTAGCAAATACTTTTTCGGAGGTAAAGTAAAATGTCGTTCCATGGGGCTTCAATGGCTTTATTTGCATTAAACATGGTTTTATGTAATTTTTTTTTTTTTTTTTGCGATAAACCAACACTCAGGGGATGCCCCCTATATATGCAGTGCATTGTGTTGATCAGGAAAATAAGGTTTGGGAAGGAGGAAAGAGGGAATAGTGTTTGTGGACATTTGACTTGAATCTTAATAAATTGTAAGTATCGGGGAAGACCTCTGCGGGAAGTTTATTCCACATACGGATAGTTCGACTGAAAAACGAATTTTCTCTATAATGCGTTGTGCGAAACACAGGACAATCGACTACAAACGGATGTGATCCACTGGATGAGCGAGTATTACGAAGAAATACTCGGGCGGGTGGAATAAGTTCACTCATCTCAGTGGAACACCTCCCATGGTAATATCGATAGAAAAGTGCCACACAACCCACATTCCGACGATGCTCCAATGAGTCAATAGAGTTGGATACCCTACTGTCATTGATGAGCTTCACCGCCCTCCTTTGTACACGGTCCAGAAGGTTCAAAATAGACTTTGAAGCCCCTGCCCATATATGGGAGTTGTATTCCATCTTCGGTCGGATATAGGTGGTATAGATAGTAAGGAGATCGGATGAAGTGAAGTAAGTCTTGCACCGTTTTAAAAAACCTAAACACTTGAATGCTTCTTTCGACACTTTAAAAACGTGTTTATTCCAGCGGACATCGCACTGTATTCTCATGCCCAGAACATCAAGAGTATCCGATTCTTCAATATCAATGCCACCCATTACTACAGATGACATAGTTGGTCCCACGGCCCGTCTGTGGGTCAACATACAACATTGGGTCTTGCGTGCATTAAATTCGACCCTATTCGCTTGACCCCACTCAGAGATTGCAGCCAGGTCCTGATTAAGTGTGTCATTCATATTCTGCCTTTTGCCCCCAATCTCAACAAGGCTTGGCCTATGATCGAAGGAATATGAATGACAAATGTTGCTGTCATCTGCAAAAGAGTAGATAGGATTTGAAGTATGACTAAGAAGGTCATTAAGAAATATAAGAAATAGCGTAGGAGAAAGGACAGAACCTTGCGGTACCCCTGAATTCAGATGAAACTCGTTTGATGCAATCCCATCTATAACAACACGTATAGTGCGATCACTGAGGAAACTCGATATAAATCGAGAGAAATCATTACCGACACCAAAAGCAATAAGCTTTGACACAAGCGCACCATGCCACACTCGATCAAACGCCTTGGAAATATCCAGAGCAACCACTTTGCATTCACCAAAGCGGTGAATGGACCGACTCCAACGTTCTGAAAGAAACGCTAACAGGTCTCCTGTAGATCGGCTACCACGAAAACCATACTGTCTGTCACTGAGAAGTGAATTCGTCTCCAGATATTTCACAAGATGGTAATTAACCATGCTCTCCATCACCTTCGAGAGCGAAGAGCAAATTGCGATTGGGCGGTAATTGTCAGGGTTAGTAGCCTCACCCTTCTTGGGGATTGGCTGAACATTGGCCACCTTCCAGCAAGAGGGAAAGATTCCCGCACGGTACGAAGAGCTGAAAAGGTTGGCCAACGGACGAGCTAACGTCGAACAGCACTGTTTCAATACCAGTGCTGATATGCCATCCGGCCCCGGTGACTTGTTTACGTTAAGATCCGAAAGAACCCTTTTGACTGCGCGTGATCGGAAAAATATCTTGGGCATAGTACATGATACTCTTCCGACCACGGGCAGTGATTGATTGCTTTCCGGCAAGAACGAATTACTTGCAAACAGTTCAGCCAAGAGGTTAGCTTTATCAATCGGGTCAGTAAATATTTGGTCGTCCTTTAAAAGCGCTGGGATAGAAGAACTAGCACTGTCCCTAACTCTTTTAACGAAGGACCAAAAGGTCTTACTGCCCCGAGGAGCAGCAAGGACCTTAGCACGAAGACGCTGTTCGTGTAGAAATTTTTCCCGTCTAAGTACTTTGGCACACTCAGATCTTGCCTTCTTTCGTAGGTGATCAGTAGTTGCGTTTTTATTCAAACGCCAACTACTAAACGCCTCCTCTCTGGATCTGACTGCATTTTTGCACGTCTGGTTAAACCAACACTTAAGTTTTGGTTTAACCGAAATTTGCTTCGAGGGAATAAAAAGTTTCATTCCAAGCAAAATTACATTTACGGCCATTTTTGCTGCGGCATCAACATTATTGTCAAGGAAACAAAGTTTCCAGTTGAAATGCCGGTAAAATTCGTTAAGCTCGGCCCAACGAGCCTTTTCATAAATAAAAATCGAGCGTTTCGGGGCTGTTTTCGAAACGCTATGAAGTGCCGAATATGAAAAGTAAGCAGAAATGGTATTGTGATCCGAATTCCCGAGAGGATCGAGTGTTCTCACTTCGTACTTTTCAGGGTGAGAAGTGAGAAAAAGGTCAAGAGTATTTCGAGATTGCCCTACAACACACGAATTGTGTGTTGGCTCATTCACTAATTGCGCTAAGTGGTTATGCGCGGCGAATAACTCAACGTATTGGCCCTCGGGAGTTGTATGGCTCGAATGGCGAAGCCAGGAACAGTTGTGGACATTAAAATCGCCAGCAACTACAATTTCACTGTTCGGACAACTTTCCAGGATTCTAGAAATGGTATCGGAAAGGGCGTCAAAGCCATTAAGGGAAGCCGCCGTTTCCATGTTTGGACTTCTATACAGAAATCCGAAATGCAACATGTGTGTCCTGATCCGGAATTTAACCCAGAGGGAACTAAATTCCGCATCACCACATGTAAGATGTTGCTGGTACTGGTACACAACATCGTTGCGAATGTACATAGCAAGGCCCCTATGAAGAGAAAAAAGGGATAGAAGTTGATACCCAGGTATGGGAAAATCCTGTGGATCAGCATCCCCACACACCTGGGTTTCACATAAGGCGAAAACATCCGGCCGATGGAAGCGAATGTGAGCATATAAAGAGAAATAATTCGCTCTCAATCCGCGTATATTGCAGAAGTCTATGCGAAATCTACCTGTCATTACAAATTAAGAAGATTCAAGGCAATACTCCTTACGATAGTAAACGTGACAAAAATACCAAATTGCTGCTGAGAAAGTTACTCAATGGCCAGTGTTATGCCTTTGTCATTAAGTAACCAACAGCAATCTGGCATAATGCCAATTAAACTTCGTAGAAAAATGGTATGGGAAAAGTGAACAGCAATGGCACTGTAAACGGGGACATAAAAGCCCCTCGTTTGGTCATTGCCAAAAAAATATATTTTTAATCGCGTATATCGAGGTGTAAATGTATCCTGATATTGTGTGGTTGTGTATTTGATGTGTGTTGTAGGTTATTTATGTAGATGATTGTGCACTTGTTTAGTTGTTATTGTAAATTAGATTTTTAAAAGAGTTGAAATGTGTTTTATTGTTTTTGTTTTTTGTTTTATTTATTTTTTTTTTTTTTTATTTCGAATTGAAGCCACAGTTATTAAGTGAGTGTTGTTATTGTATTTTTTCTTTTTAAGTGTTGTGCAAGGCGAATTGACTTTCAGGTGGCGTTGAAAACACAGCTGTGCTACTTTTTTTTCCTAATTAGAGAGAGGAACGTCAAAAGTTACTTGTGTTTTTGACATATCGGCCAACGAAAGCAACAAAAAAATACATTGTTGTGTTTTTGGTGTTGTTGCTTGTTGTAGTATCGACACCACCGTTTACATGAATTCGCCTTGGTGTTGTGTTTTTTTTTTTTTTTTTTTAATATTTTCAGTTATGTTTTGTGTATATTTTTTGTTTGTTTTGGATTTTGTGTTTTTAGTTTAATATGTAAAATTGTTGGTCTATTTTATTGTTTTAAGTTTAAACTATTTCTTTTGTATTTATTTAAATTTTTTATTTTATTTTTTTAATTTTTTATTTTAATGCTGCTTAATTAATTTATTTTAATGCTGCAATAAGACCACACATTCTACATAATGCTTTCTCTTCAGCTTAAGTAATTGGGAATTCTTATTTTAGGAGACATATTTTTATTGAATAAATAGCCTTGCTATCTATCCATCGAGCCTGATGAAAAACACCGGGCATTTGTAGTTTCTTTCCTTTTTGAGAAATGCCTCCCAAAATGATAACGAGACTGCTGATCATTTGCTAGGGTTCTATGAAAGAAAAGAAGTGTTTCCTGACTGTTTTCAACAATAAGTTCATCCATTTCACCATGTTCCCAAGAAAATTCGATCTACGCAGCGGAACGACTCGCAGTTCAACGAACCCCGACCAAGGATTGTCAACTCAGCAAGAACTGTTCTTCAGGTCTCGCTGCTGCAAAAGCTAGACTTGAAGATAAAATTATTTAAAAAAACCTTCTCCTGTAAAATTTTATTTTTGTTGACAAGGTTTCTTTCAAATGTGCTTAATTCCCATTTCATACTATTGAGAAACTGAAATTTATTGTAGAAGGGATAAGCTATTTCTATGCACATTTCACTGGTTGCTTAGGCCAGATCGTCAGGAAACTTCATCCAAAGATTTTAGAAAAGCTAAAGTATTACACAAATAAAACTGTTAAGCGAATAAGAACTAAAAACCTTAGTTTTACACCGCGCTTACATTTGCAGTACTGGCAAGACAGTAAGAATATACATATAAGTTGTCAAAAATACTACACAGAAAGGAAAACACTCGGGATAAATCAAGTTTTTTGGGATTACTTTAAGTATGAGTCGTACTCAAAAATTCAAGTACGAATAACACATAAAAGTACTCAAAACAATCCTAAATGACATTACTTTCAAAAATCAATCCCGGAATTTCTTGAAATAAGTATAAAATTCCTAAATCAAGTACAAAAAAGATTAAACTTTTCGATGATAGTGCCACTCTGAGAGTAAAATTACAAAATGATGCTATAAACACATTCGAGACAGCAGGCTACACGAACACACGATTACAAATGCTGCTACAATTGAAAAATTCTGTTTTTTTACTATGTATTTATATTTCATTGGTGCCACTATCATTTTTTTTTTACTTTTATGAAATGGAAAAACATGCATAATTCAAAACTATTACATAAGTTTAAGCCAATAAATATATTAATACTTATTTATAATACATTTTATAGCGTAAAAAATGAATTTAAAATATTTTAATTTTTTTTTGAACTAATAAACAACAGCAGATTAAATAAAAACATATATCCTGCTTTTTAAAATAAAATTTGTTTTTAGTCATTGCACGTCGTAAAAGTTTCAGATCACGTTGGGTACGTACTAGGCTTTTGCAAAAGTACAAAAAACAAATACTTAAACACATTCTCTTTTTTTCGTGTATTTGTTTTATTATACCTTCTCTTTACAAAAAAATTGCTGTTCTCTTTTATAAGAAACAAACACAATAAATATTGTTTCTGTATCAAATAAGTAAAGCAGTTTTAAGCATGGTAAGAAGTAAGTAAAATAAAAACCAGCACATGCACATGTTTGGAGCAGTGATGCCAACTTTTTGAGAGCAAAAAGCACTTTAAAATTTAAAAAAAGCACTAAAAAGCACTATTTCGAACAAAGAAAAGCGTAAAATAGCACTAAGCTATTTTTACAATTTAATTAAACCCAAAACAAGTTGCATTCGGCTGTGCCGAATATTATATACCTCCAAAATTTAAAAAAAGGCGGCGTCGTCGATTGTTGACCACTTTCATTTAACAGTAACTTTGATTTGTTAAATATCTTTGGTTTTTCTAAAATCTTTGGATGAAGTTTCCTGACGATCTGGCCTAAGCAATTCAACAATAAATTTTAAAATAAAAATTGCGAATTAAGCACGACAAACAAAACCTTGTAAATTAAAAATTTTGTATTCCCAAGAACAATACTTTGATATTTAATAATTTACAATTTACATTTGTTTGTTAACATTTTTAAATGCACCATATTATTATCTTCAATAAAAATAATATCATCCAAATCATTTGGATCATCATCAGCTGAGTTTGAATTGGCCATAAAACAGTTTTAAAGTAATTCAGTGCGAGCTTTTGTACGGTTTCCGACTGCATGTTTTTTTACCTTTTCAGTACGTTTTTTTAACATGACTCAAAATCGTTGTTTATTTTTCCATTCACAATTGCAAATTTTTTTTCAAGCCATTTTTTTTTTGAAAACAAAACATCGTTTTTAGTACGATTACTAAATATGTTGCCAACGCTTAAAAGTGTAACGTTTTATAAAATTTCCAAAATACTAGGAAGCCTAGCTCTAACCTCGTAAATAAAGTTTTTGGTGAAACGAATGCAGCTTTGATCACTTTTCTTATCATTTGAAATCTTAAAATCTCTACAAGCCTTCTCAACATTGTACCCAAAATAGCAAATCTCATCTAAATCATCCTCTATACAATCAAAGTTTTAAAAAATGGTAGAAAAAAATAAAAATTGTAAAAAGCACTAAAGGCACTCACGAAAAATTGAAAAAGCACCAAGTTAGTGCTTTTTCTTAGTTTGGCACTATGGATAAAATTTTGGCGTTTTGAGGCATCAAAAAGCACCATAAATAGTGCCAAAAGCACTAAGTTGGCATCGCTGGTTTGGAGTTAAGACAAGCAGTTCTTAAACCATTTACTGAAATACTTAAGAATTTTTGTAAGCTTTATTTTGTCTGTATGAAATTTCGCTTTTGTTTAACTTGATGTTGAGATCAAATTATGAACATACCAATAGTTATATTCCATAAAATTAACTGCTAAATTAATGCTAAAAATAAAAACCAAGAGAATTTCCGTAAAAATATTTACCTACATACCGTCATTTAAATTTACAAAAGCCATAAGTTGCGTTGGAAAAATTTTACAGGAGAAGAAAAAGACTCTAAAATCAAAACTTGAAAAATGTTTAAGTCGTTTTTTTCGTATTCCCTTCAATTTTTTGCATGTTACTTTTTTTAACCCCTCTAGGGAGAATATGTCTTCCACGAAGCATGGCCATTTGACACGATTCGCCGCTGCTTTGTTTATGTCTTCCCATGTCAGGTATAATATAATATAAAATTTCTTTTTAAAATTAACTTTTTTATTGAAACTTAAACACACTTACCACGTATGGCACATATGTATGTATTTTTAATAATTTAACTTACTTTTTCATTATTATTTTTAATTTAAATCAAAGTTTTTATACTTCAACTTCTGAATTCTTCTCTGATCTTAACAATACAATTGTTTCAAATATACTGTATTACAACTATAAAAATTACCAAAAGAGACAAAATATAAATAATGGTTTGTCTTATCTGCAAATAAGACAAATTAAAAAGCAATAACCATTCCATGCATTTAATGCTTAAAATACCCACATTGTAAAATAAGAATCTTGCAAAATACTTACAGAACATTAGAAAAAAAATGTTTACTTTGATTTATTTATAGTGAGTAAGAATGAGTAAATACAAGAACTCTGAGCGTATAAAGAGAATAATTTTTTTATTTGTGTTTTTTTTGTTTTGAATTTGTTTGCTTTGATCCTCTTTTCTACTTAGCTTTAATCTGAGAATTTTTAAAAAAGCAAATGTTCTTGAATTTAAATGTACTTAGTGCAAAAGCCTAGTACGTACGTCAGGCGCGGATTCAGGGGGGGGGAAATAAGGAAATTTCCCCCCCCCCCTAAATTCTAAAAATATATTTGGTTTCTCTCGATAATACAAGAATTCCCAATAAAAATAATTTTTTTTATGCACAAAATTTTAGGAAATCCCAGCAAAGTTTTTTTTTGTTTTTTTTATTGAAGCTAACGAAATTTTCAATAAGTATCCAAAACTTAATTCTAATAGTTATTTATTAGATATTTCCAATGAAACATCTAGTTTACTGTATTTAAATACTTATTATTCTACATTCAATCACAGCAGGTGGCATCTATATATGATCGTTTGACTTAAAATAAGCCTTAATAAGCCTTAGTATATGCAATATTTCGATAATTTTTGACGAAAACACAGATTTTTCGGGGAAAACCCAGATTTCCTTATCTTAAAGATATTCCAACATACAACAAAAAATTATAAGGAAAGCTTTTGTTGGCTTTGTTGTAAACGCATTTGAAGAGGCTTCAAAGGATATTGATAATGACGTTGATGTGTAAATTGATGCGAAGGCACTATCATCAATAGTTCTAAAAGCTTTGACAAAGTTTAGTCTTGACCTAAAAAATTGTGTAGGAAATGGAACAGATGGGTGTCCTCTGATGTCATCAGAAAATGGAGCTGTTATAAAATTCTGGACAAATGCAAAACAAACGCCTTGCTATTTCCATAAATCAAACAACTCAATTTTAAAAAGCAACAAAATGCCATTAATACAATAAGTTGTATCATTTGTAAAAGAAACGACAAATTTTTTTAAATATTTGGAAGCCAAACTTTCTACATTATGCGAGACAAGATGGTTTACATTTTACACCTTGCAACAAGTGTACATAATGTAGTAGAAGCTTTGGAAAAAATATCTGAGTGGAAAGGTAGAGACACTTTATCAAAAGCCTTATATTAAGGAATTCGCTTAGTACTTTTGAATTCATTTACGGAATAAACATATTAAGTGTGATACTTATTGTTTCAGAGCCGCTTAGTATCATTTTAAAAAAGCACGATATAGATCTTCAAAAAGGACCAAGGCTCATCAAAACTTAAATCATGTGCCTTGAAGAGAAAAGAAATAAAGCCGAAGAACTATTTAAAGCGATTTTTTAAAAACTTAAAGTTATCTGCGTTCAAATCGAGTTTCCAATCACATTCAAAATGTTTAAGATTACTACCGAGTTGAAGGGTACATTGAATTTATTTTAGAAGATCTCAAAACACGTTTCCCAATAGATCTCCTAAATGTATTGAACATACCTTAACTTCTACCTCAAAGTGTAATCAAGTCAAATACAGATACAAAACTTTTAAAATCACAACAAGCTGATGAGCTGATTATGTTTGATAAGATAAACACCTACTAACATCTAAACTTGAGTTTGAACTGTTGCATTTGCAACAAACATAGAAAATATCTAAAAATCTATCGGATAACATTGTAGATGCTTTAATAAACTGTGATAAAGATATCTACCGAAATCTAAGAAAAATATTTAAAATTTTCGTTTCAATGCTCGTCAGCAGGGCAAGTTTAAAATGGGACACAATGGCAAAAATAAACATGTTATTTAAGAATCTATTTTTTTATTAAGTTTTTTTTGTAACTACAATAGTATGTTTCTTCAAATTGTCAAAAAAAAAAAAAAATTCTGGGGGCAAAACGCAAGAATTTGGAAGTTGTTTTTAATACACTTTTATAAAATTCTGTTTAATAAATAAATATTTTTATAATATTTGTCACAAAATTTTTTTTATCAGGGAATTGTTATTAAAGAACGACGTTTAAAATACTTGTGTTTTGAGTCTTCGATTTCTAGAACACCCCTGATAATTTCCTGTTATCACATAAAACAGTTCTATAAATGAAAAACACTCTTTTAACATCGCAAGATGTAACTGGAGCATTTTTGAACACTAAAAGTTCAGATGGAGAAAGGTTGTCAATAAATTCATCCGTCTCACTTTCATTAAAACAAAATTGTGAGAAAATCGATTAAAACACTTTTTTAAAATTGAAATGCCAAGCCATATAGATTTTTCAGGAGTATTGAATAATTTACCACATGTATTACGATCTAAAACGTTTCTTAAACTTTTCAACAAAATCTTTTTTACTGACATCTTGTATTATTTTCTTTAGCACTATCAATTAAGCCAAAGCTTTCATTCATAGAAATCCCTATTGTTTGTAACTTCAAGAGGCTTCAGCAGATGCATTGAAAGTACTTTTTGCGTCCGATTTTTGCATTATTCAGTTAGCATTTCGAATAGATTCTGCCTCATATTCTCTAAGCTTATTTTAACATTTTTTTCTATGTTGCAAAAAGGTATTTTTTAGCAAGCTGGGCCAAAAATTGCTTTTTAAAAAAATAATTGAAGAAATGGCAAAAATGCCATAAAAAACTTGCCCTACTCGACAGTAATGCTACGAGAGAGAAGTCATTTCCTACCCGTCGTCTAAAAAAAGCATGGCTCAGATCAACAATGACAGAAGAAAGACTGTACTATCTAAATTTGCCTCACGAGGAAATCATAAATTGCTTATTTAAAAAAATTAATTTATATTGAACTGATTTTATATTTCATTTAACCTTATTGTTGAGTTGTTTTAATATAATATACACATATTAATTTTAATAAACTTTTAAAAACAATTTTTTTTACTTTTTTGTATCAAAAAAAAATTTTCCCCCCCCTAAGGCTCGAGCTGGATCCGCGCCTGACGTACGTAAATATATTAAAGCTATGCATCACTGCTGCATTGATGCAAAATGTTGTTGCTGATGCGTGGTTACCAGTTGCAGTTGTGATGCAGAGAACTGCAACGAATACTAAAATTTGGAGTATATTCAATCATTTACTCTGAATACTCATGCTTCTCATTTAGTTTATATTTTTGGTTAAATATCTACATAAGATTTCAAAAATATCAAGCATGATGTTGGTGTTTTATCATTCTGTAATGTGTAATACGGGTAAGTAAATCAATCATAATAACTTTTTCTTTCTAATTTCTTTTTTTGTTTTTTTCAATCATGAATTCGGTATAAAATCACCTTTATATTGCTTGAATAAAGCGCATTTTGAGATTGATTCAATCTTAGTTTTACTTAAATCAATCTCATTTTCGGATTATTTCAAGTACGAAAACCGGATTGAATATGGATAATTTAAGTATTATGGGATTCAAAATTTATACTTGAATCAATCTTTCTGTACTTGATTTAAGAAAAGCCGTACTCACCGTACTATTAATACCGCTTCGGATTGATTGAAGTACGGATGGATTGATTTTTCTTTTGAGTGTACAAATCGGTAGATTCCGTTTCTTCTCAGAACGATGTCGTCAACTATCCAATCGAATTTTAAAACTCCCTGGAATTACCCGGATTACCGCCTCATAATCTCAAACTAAAAGTTGGATCGGTAATCATAATGTTACAAAATATAAACCAACCACGTCTTTGTAATGGCACCCGACTTACGGTAAAAAAAACTGATGAACAACGTCATCGAAGCAACAATGCTTAAAGGAATGTACAAGTTTTGGTACCTCGGATCCCAATGATTCCAACCGACATGGCATTCGATTTTGAAAATCATCAAATCTCAAGGGCAGTCATTGCGTGTTTGCGGCATTAACCTTGAGAATCCATGCTTCTCGCATGGTCAATTATATGTCACCTGTTCCTGCGTCGGAAGCTTATTAGCATTATTTGTTTATGCGCCAGACAACCAAACTAAAAATGGCGTATATTACAAAATATTGCAATAAACAAAACTATGATATCCTAGCAAAGCAAGCGAATAAGTTTTACTTTTTTTACTATTTACCTGAATATTGATCTAATCAATTAAATTGTAAATAGAATATTATAAGATTCACAGCAAATACATATGTATATACATTAGACTGGCCGCAATTTTTTTTTTTTAATTTAATTGTTTGCGCTACTTAAAATATGAGGTTTGGTGTAAGAAATCATGTCCTAATTTTTCAGCTCGATCCGACGGTGCCTAGTCGTGCCAAGTGGGGACCAAAGTTCCCCATATGATGAAAAAAACATCTATTCAATCAGATACTAGTTGAAAAGCCGGTCCCAAAAACAGAAAATCAAAAATCTGGCTTCGTTACGATCTTCCGCAGAGAAAGTACTTTAAGTATGCCAAATTTCAGCTTCATATGTCATCCGATGGCTTCAGAAAGTTGCGGAAATAATAGGACATACATACAAACATCCGCAAATACTAAGAAATTATATATTGTATAGATAGATTAAAGTATCTGCTAATTAATATTTTAGTATGATACGAACGAACGATTTTTAACCTAATTCAGGTACGCTGAATCCAGTGGTGCTAGCCGTTTTTTTTTAGGTTAGCTCTGGTTTTCGTGATATACCGTTATTTAAAAAATGAAGGAGGCTGCACAACATATGTTCGGGTTACTCAAAAACGGTTTAGCTTATTGAAAAAAATCCGAAATTCCGCAATAAAATTTACTTTTAGAAAGGTAAAACTATTTTCTTATATGCGCAGTCGTTTTAGAAACATAATAAATAATTTTTTTTTGAAAAAAAAAAATGATTTTTTTTATAAAAATTTCGAAATTTTTATTTTTAAAAAAATCATTAAAAATTGGAAAGTGCAGCTAGGCTTCTACAATAATTTAAAAAAAAAATTTATAAATTTATTTGAATGTTTTTATTAAGTTGATTATTTTAAAAGAGAAGATTTGTTGTGGGACGGATATAAATGACGATAGTGCTCAACAACTTGGAGTAGGTACTGCTTATCTGTCTCATCGTATGTTAACGATTTATTGTAATCCGTGATGAGTTTAATTGCTCTTTCTGCCGCATCATTTACAACGTTTAAATGTTGACAGACAGCTTTTCCAGCGCAGTAATCATCCCTCTGCTGCCATTGAGAAGGTTCCGATTCTAAAAATGTTGGATCTATGGCTAATCGGGAAAAAAATTTCTTTGTCAGTGGAGAAACAAAATCGGATATATCTCTTGACACGTAAGAGAAAATTTCATCCATATTGACAAAATTCCTTTTCTAAATTTTTTCATAATTTCCATGTATGTCATTGCCGATGTCGAGTTTTTGGACCATCATCTTTTTTATTTCCAACGGCACGCTTTCATCAAAAAATGCAAGGCCAACTGTTTCTTCTGTCAAATACCACAAATGCTTTCTTATTTTTTGCAACAATGCAGTCGAAACTTTATTATCAAAATAAGATACAACGTTTTGAATGAAATCAAGATCCAATTTTGGCGCTTCTATAGCGTTCACACATCGGAACCAATAAGGTACATATGTATATGATAGTCAAAAACAAGCAAATGCTCCGAAGACTTTTCAATTCTGCTGCTGTCAATTTGAACTGTTCGCGAAATAGAAATATTTTGTAACAAAAAATGCACTTTGACATGAATCGTGCATACATACATATGGAAAAACATGTACAAGATGGTAAAAAAACATGTATCAACGTGTGATCTTTGCCAAAGGAACAAGCAAGTAAGACACACCAGGGAACCATTCTGCATAACGGATACACCAACATGATTGTTTAAGTATTATGTGGATGAATCAATCTTTCTGTACTTGATTCAAGAAAAGCCGTACTCACCGTACTATTAATACCGCTTCGGATTGATTTAAGTGCGGATGTATTGATTTTTCTTTTGAGTGTACAAATCGGTAGATTCCGTTTCTTCTCAGAACGATGTCGTCAACTATCCAATCGAATTTTTAAACTCCCTGGAATTACCCGGATTACCGCCTCATAATCTCAAACTAAAAGTTTGATCGGTAATCATAATGTTACAAAATATAAACCAACCACGTAATGGCACCCGACTTACGGTAAAAAAAAACTGATGAACAACGTCATCGAAGCAACAATGCTTAGAGGAAAGTACAAGGGAAAAAATGTTTTGATACCTCGGATCCCAATGATTCCAACCGGCATGGCATTCGATTTTGAAAATCAACAAATCTCAAGGGCAGTCATTGCGTGTTTGCGGCATTAACCTTGAGAATCCATGCTTCTCGCATGGTCAATTATATGTCTCCTGTTCCTGCGTCGGAAGTTTATTAGCATTATTTGTTTATGCGCCAGACAACCAAACTAAAAATGGCGTATATTACAAAATATTGCAATAAACAAAACTATGATATCCTAGCAAAGCAAGCGAATAAGTTTTACTTTTTTTACTATTTACCTGAATATTGATCTTATCAATTAAATTGTAAATAGAATATTATAAGATTCACAGCATATACATATGTATGTACATATATACATACATATGTAATTTCAAATCAAATGTAAATCAAATATTTGTATATGAACAACATTTTAATTTAAAAATACTTTTTTTTCCTATTTTTAACGGATTTTAAAAATCGAACGCAAACATTTTTCTAATTTGGACAGGACAACGTCTGTCGTGTAAGCAAGTACTTAATATATTTTAACTTTTCTTTAAAAAATATATATGTACGTATATATATTTAAACAACATTTTCATTGATTTTTAATTTTGTCTAATCTTTTTTTACATTCACTGGAACTGATAGCGTGAAAAAATTTTCACATGAGATTCACGATTCCTTTTTCCCTTCGAGGGGAATGAAAATTTCATGGGAACAAAAATTACACTTGTTATTCACGATAATGGTGAGTAATTAAAAATGTAAGGATACGTTTACACATTTTATTTATTTAATTTTGTTTTACATTTAATTTTTCGAAAACATATGTACTGATAATATCCGCTCTAGAATTTTATATTTCCACATTCAATGCTCATCCAGGTTTTTTGTATCGATGTAGTCATATTATTGACGACATCACATTTATGTTTAAGATCGTTTTTTATAATAATAATATGGGATTAATTTCACACACAAAACCAATTGTATCTATGCAATCATTATCGTTCCATTTGAATTCATTTGACCTGGCCCATATATGTACACAGTGTTCGTTTTTATCAGCATTATCTGGATTTGTTTCCGCCCAATTACTGAAAATCATGGTTTCACCCGTGGGCATCCAGACAAAGGCTCGATCGAATGTTTCTCTAAGATTATTTTTATCATGACCGCCGATCCACAAGTCTGTAGGGACCCCTATAACGGTTATAACTAGATGAGTAACAATATTATTTTTATGATCTGAATTAATTGTAACAAGTCGATAATTATTGCGGGCACACTCATACCAGGCCTCATACCAGGTGTACTAAAAATTGTATTTATTAAATTTTTTCTTACAATATTTATGGGAAATTACCTTCTGCTCCGTTTCAATAACATAACGCTGGCCATCAAGTCCATAATGTATCGTAGGTATGCTTAATACTGTCTCTAGTAGCCCGAAGCAAAATATAAAGACTTTTGCAATTGAGTTTAAGTTCATTATGGTTGAACGTTTAATTTTTTGTATTTATATATTAAGATCTGTATAAATTATAAAGAATTCCTTAAGCGAGATGATGATCAATACCTAACGTTTAAAAGTTAAATGTGTAAATGTCTAACAAATTATCGTATTTATACTTTTTCATGTATATAAATCTATAATAGTTTGTCATATTGTCTAATCATTTAGTAATCTATTAAAAATAAGAGTGTTACCCCGGGTCGTGAGCTGGTCTATCAGTGCGGGGGGGGGGGGGGGGCTGGCAAGAACGGTCTAAACTTCTAGTTACTACTGCTCGGTTAATTATGTTTAAGCATATAATTTGTTTATGTATTTGTACTTCTTAGTAGATAAACAACTAAAGTGTGCTACAGAAATGAACAGTCGAAATTATTAATATGTATCATTAAAATGCAAATAGTTGAAAAATCATTTTTTTATTTTTATTTTTTCACAAAAAAGGTCTTTTAAATGAGAAAGAACAACACACTTAGGCTGGGTTTTTGAGATCCCAGTTAAGCTGGACTTAGTTAATCTGAAAACCGGAAAAATTCGAGTTTCAGACTACGTTAAACTATGTTTACACCTATTCCACATTTAAAAAAACAAGGCCTTATTATTCCAAATGGTTCCTTTTATGCAACAAGTTACTTTTATGCAACAAGTTACTTTCTATTCAAAAAGGCACAACTTGTTTAAAAATTACTTTTGATCTAAAAGTACATCAAATTCGAAATAGAAATTCTAACGATTTCGATAACTAACGAGTTCGCAAAATGAGTCTTTACAAGATTTTTTAGAACCTTTTATGGCTTGTAATGCCATTTTGCTAAGAAAAAAAACACAACTTTCTAGGAAAAGTTTAAAGTTTAAAAGGGAATTCAATTAATTGTTTACCATGGACCTAAACAGCACTACGTCGACTGATCTGATCTGACTAATTCGAATAGGTACGATGCTAAAAAAGGGTTTAAGCTTATTTTAAAAACCTGGCGAAATCGAATTAAATTTCTTATAAATTTCTTGAAGGAAAAAATTACAAATTTAGGGAGCAACTGAGCAGTAACACATTAGCGTATCGTGAGTATAAAAGATTCGGCATAGCCAAGTACAGCACTTTCACTTGTTTAAAATAATATTATTTACAACTAAAATATCGTTTTCTATACCCTCCACCAATAGTGTTGAATGGGGATCTACTAATAGCGATTTCTTTTCTGAGAAAAATATGTAACAGTTTATACATGTAACACTTTCTAATGTTACCTATAATCACTCAAAGTGTTTCTTGCTGGGCAATTTCAATAGAACACAATTAGCTGCTTTTATATACTACTATTACACTTTCATCATTAATGGACTTCATGAGCGGGTTTTAAAGATATTTGAGCGGTTTCTGCACGCTATTACGGCTTGGAAACAAATATTGGCATCACTAATGGCTTAGAAAAATTAAAAGATTATAATATAAATAGACTTTTTTTGATTTTAATGTGTAAATATTTTTATATATTGTTTTAAAACAATTGTTTTTACAAAATTATGAGCGGTATGAATTATGACAAACAAAATAAGACATTGGTTGTACAAACAAAGTAGCAAGTACCAAAGTTATAAAACAGGGCAGTATGAGAACACCTTAAGTAAAAGTAAGGGTAAAATATGCAATATGTTTTGCATGCTTTTCATCAACATATTCACAAAAGAACATGAACATTTTTCCCACAGTTTTTTTTTTTTTTGGACAAACGAACACAAAAATGTAGAACATGTTACATTAATGCAATATATTTCTCAGAAAAAAAATCGCCATAAGTTTGTCATTTTTATGCAACCTTTTTTAATATTTATCTAAGAACCCATAAAGTATATCCATTCTGGGCCCTTGAGTAATTCTAGGTTGATATAGTCAACGTGGGTGTCAAATTCCTTCTAGTTATGTTTAGCAGTTTAGGATTAAAATCCAGTAAAAACGCTTCGGTAGGAAGTAATCATTTCGCTTACTTTTGGAAAGATCGGCCTATAATTTATTATATGCCTCAAATAATGTCTAATCTCGGAACACATTAAAGTAGACCATAAACTGTAACGTAAAATGGTATTATGGTAAAATTTGGCATGTCACAGTTTCAAAGGACATGATTTAAATACCCCTAAATCCGCAGTAAATATAGACATTGTGTTAATATTTGGCTCCATTTAATTTTATGTGGCCAGAAATAACATGCAAAATTGAAATAATCGGACTAAAACGTAAAACCCTTCTATATTGAAATTAAGTCTGAGTAAGATTTTGCATTCACAGAAATCACTATACAGAATTTTATGATGATTGGTCCAATATAAATTTCCATCCTGAAAATTACTTTCGTTCGGTTAAAACGCTTACAAATCATGATATTTTATTCAAATTTGGTGAAATTAAGGTTCATATGAAAAGAAATGATGGTCTGCCTATAATTTAACATGAGTCTAAGTCACAACTAATTACAATTTTGAAGACAGTCATTAAAAATATTGGCTAAAAATGTATAGATCTCATAAAGAGCCCACTCCTAAAATGTTCTAAATGTCGGTGGAGGGTATCAAGAATTCGGCTCAACCAAACGTAGCACTTTACCTTGTTTTTCACTGAAAACTAATGTATCCTATAAAAACAATTTTTTAAGTAAATTTTATAAAAATATGCCTTCAAAATAATATTGCGCAGATATTTTTCTATTTTTAATGAACCAAATATCTATTTTCAAATAAAAAACAATTTGATTAGCTGTTTATTTATTCAACTGTTTTTTCAGAATTTGTCAATGAAATAATTAAAAAGTTTACATATCGTTAATTTGTTGAAAATAGACTTTAGAAATACTTAAGAATGTATGTATGTACATTAAAGGGGTTCGGTCCCCACACGCAGAGAAAAAACACTACGACCATTTTAATTCATATTTGCCTAATATGCTTATTAGGGGTTTGCTTTAATCGGTTAATCGATCGATGAATTAACCGAGGTTTTGGTTTAATCGGTTAATAATCGGTTAATTTCGTTTTTGATCGGTTAACCGATTAATCAAGTTTTTTTTTATAAATTAAGTTATTTCAATATACTATACAGATGCATTAATTGTTTATTAATTGGAGTTTATTAGTAAAAAAAAAACAATAACATACCAAACATAACAATTCTTGAACTAAAATGAGCAAACAAAAAAAAAACAATCTATAAATATGTAATATGCATTTTTCCAATTAACACACAAGGTGTGCTATCAAGTCATGTCGTCATAATATCCTAAATAATATTTTGCAATTGTTTTAAATAAATAAAAATAAAAATTTCAGTGCTGTGTTCATTGATTCGTCATAACTGTACAGTAGAAATCTAAATTATTAGCGGTAGCCCACAACAGTCATGTCGTCGACAATATGCAAACCTGCTAACTCATTTTCAGCACATTTTACAGGAGAGATAAAAAACTTTTTAATTTCCCTATTTGCAGCTTGATAGAAAATTAAAAATACAGTTAGTTTTAAACAAATCAAGCCTTAAATAGAAGCAAAACTACATGCTGGTCGACGAGGCGTATCTTTCTCTACCATACGGCATCAAAATTTCAATTTACATAAAAAGTGGATTTAACCCGTTTGCATTTTAAACCGACGATATATATTTATTGTAATTATTTTAAGACATAAGACTTTATGACTACCTTTTGAATCCCCCAAAATATGTATTTATATAAAAATAAACTGAGATAATTTTATTAGTTATTTCAATAGTTAAAGGAGATCTTATAAAATAATCTTTTAGAAAATTAATTTGATTTAAATGTTTAAGATTAAAACGATTCTTGTCTTTAGTTTTGACAAAACTTGACTTGGAAAAAATTCTTTTACGTATCGTAGATGAACATCTTATTTCTCAGTCGTTTTCCAGGATTTCTCTAAACATATACAATACTCCATTATGCCATTAAAGTTTTTTAAAATTGTTAACACTTATAATTGTTTCGGTTAATTTTGTTAAAATACTGATATGAGAAGAAGCAATTAACTTAACACATACATATGTATGTATAAAAAGTACGTGAAACAAAACAAAGGTGTTGACAATCAAACATTTAACCCATACTTTTTCTAATTTTGTTATGTATATAAATCTATAATAGTTTGTGATATTGTCTTATCATTTAGTAATCTATTAAAAATAAGAGTGTTACCCCGGGTCGTGAGCTGGTCTATCAGTGCGGGGGGGCTGGCAAGAACTGTCTAAACTTCTAGTAACTACTGCTCGGTTAATTATGTTTAAGCATATAATTTGTTTATGTATTTGTACTTCTTAGTAGATAAACAACTAAAGTGTGCTACAGAAATGAACAGTCGAAATTATTAATATGTATCATTAAAATGCAAATAGTTGAAAAATCATTTTTTTATTTTTATTTTTTCATAAAAAAGGTCTTTTATATGAGAAAGAACAACACACTTAGGCTGGGTTTTTGAGATCCCAGTTAAGCTGGACTTAGTTAATCTGAAAACCGGAAAAATTCGAGTTTCAGACTACGTTAAACTATGTTTACACCTATTCCACATCTCAAAAACAAGGCCTTACGCATTACACATTTTGATTAAAATGAAACCAGTAATAATATCACTTGAAATAATTTTGTTTTTCTAATCACAGCTTATGTTATGACACTTAGGTTTTTTGGAATTGTAAAAATCTGAAACCAAATAACCTATCTGCAGTACTAATGAGCATGAATAAATAAAAATTGCTTTATTCACATGAATATTATATACATTAAATAATTACAGTAGTAGTTTCTTTTACTGATTTAAGCAAAAACATCCATTAAAAACTTAATTTTGAAATTTTTGCAGATAGGTTATTAGGTCTTTAAGATGACGATATATACATAAATATATATACAATTGTAACGTTACTGACATACTGACTGACTGATTCATTATCGTACAGCCTTAATGCCTGAAGCTAAAAATTTGAAAGTTGGACCGATGGTTGGCCTCTCCCCAAATCGATCCACTAAGACGGAATTTTTCGAATATTTAGGGGGTAAAAAGTTTACAAATGTTAAAATTCGGTAACCTTATATCTCCAAAGCTAAAAGTGATGCAATAAGAAATTAAAACTTATCCATTTTGTTTAGAAAAACAAGCAGATAGATGACTGGTACTTTTTAAATTGGGCCCTTTTACTGAGTAAAGGAAAACCCTGTAATTTGGCTCTTTTTTGTCACCCTATCTATCTTTTAAACAACTAATATAGATATAACGGCTATTTTACATTCGAAACTTATCTACAAAATACAAATATTGGTTTGGTACTTTTTCGAAATTCGAACGTCTAAGGGGTAAAAATCGTAACTATTGTTTGTACTTTTTTTACAAAACATTTTTCTCCATTCATTATATACGTATACAATTATGGGCTCCCACTACAATATTGAATTTTTTGATACTTCAGTGGGGATAAAAATGTACCAAATAGGGAAAATACGGGAAATTTAATTTCTTTCCTTAGCTTAGTTCCACAACTTGTACTTTTTTTAACTTTTGCTAATATTGGAACCAGAAACATAAAATTCAAAATGCAATGTCCTGAGTATGAATGCTCTATGAGGGAACCATTTGGTACTTTTTTGATCTTTAACTGGTACTTTTTTAATTTTCCGTTAGTATTGGAACTAGAAACATGAAATTTAACATACAAGGTCCTTAGTGAATGAAAATCTTAAAGAAAGTTGTTGTAACTTTTTTTTCTTTGACTGGTACATTTTAAAATTCCGTTAGTACTGGGCTTAGAAACACAAAATTATGCAGGTGCAGAAAAATGTTGGAACTGTTTTTTAATATAGAATTAAAGGCTATTTCGCATTCGAAACTTAGTATTTAAAAATTATTTTTACTTTTTACTTTACTTTATTTTTTTTTAATTTTTACTTTCAACCTTTTTTTGATAAATTTGTTTTGTTAGTAAATGTTTTTATGCAATGCAATTAAAAATTGCATTGCATTTCGTCCATTTTCTTTAACACACTTTTATTAAATAAAAATTCATAATTTGGTAATTGTACACGCAAAGAAAAAACATGGTTGATACAATCACAAACGCAAACTATCATTAATGTTTGTAGTTATGATTGTGTCAAACACGTCTTAAGTAACAATATATGTTCAGACATAATGTTTTTAACTTATTATTGTCTCAAACATATTATTATGTTCAGATGAATAACGCAAACGACCTTTCCAACCATGTTTCTATATTTCCCTTCACCATACAAAATGTCTATTTCAACATGTTACATGGTTATAACAATAAAAACAATTACAAATTTTTTCTCTAAAATTTATTGTTTATTAAAAATACATATATGTATTTTGTTTTATATTTACACTAAGGCATATGTTAAAAATTAAATTAAATACATACATTTAAGACTTGTAAAAACAAAATCAAACACAATCTATCCATTTCAATATTCACCGTATCGAATAATGTTGAACGGCAATTGAAAAAATTCGGGGCTTCTAATAAAATTTTGTGTCAAAATTTGTATCCCATCTCCAACGTTGTAGGTGTTTTGGCTGCAAGAAAAACAACGTTTATAATTACTTACCTGTTTAAATAAGAGTTTTGCAGTATTTCTGCGAGTAAAAATTTTAATTATTGTGTTATTATTAAAGTTTTCCGAATAGCTGATGCTCGCAGACGTAAATGACGTGAGAATAATTTTTTTTCATTTGTAAATATAAGAGAATGAGTTTTAAAGCAAACAAAAATGATGGTACTAAACATACCTTTTGTGTGCAACTTGTATTATGATTTTATGTGTAGAGTTGAAAATAAAAATATTTTAGTTGCAAACATTTCACATAATTAAATATGTTTAGCTAGATCAGAGTAACTTTTAAGATGTAAAACACCATATAATATTATTATTGTGGTTTTAAAAATGTTACGGACAAAAAATATTTTTTCAAGTTATAGTAGGACCATGATAAATTTATTAGGGTAAACATATTAGGCAAATATGAACAAAAATGGTCGTAGTGACCATTTATTAACCATGTTTTTTCTCTGCGTGTACTGCCACTTTGTATAATCGTTTACATCTGTAAACCATATGGTAGCTTTGTTTGTCCGGACAAATTTTCCGAAATGGGTGTGTGAGTTTGCACTTTATTGAAGGGATTATGGACAGATTTCAATTTCAATTTCAATTCTTTATTTATTTATTTAACATTTCCATGTGCATTCATTTAACAAGTTTTCTTAAAGAGTTTAGGATACATATTCCTTTTCTGCTTAAATATAAATAACAATAATATATAATTGTCTTGACTTTACATAACATTTCTAAGTAAGGTAAAAATTTGCAAAAACCCTTCTTGAACAATTTTTTTGGATTTTGTATGTTTTCGATAAAAAGTTAAGGTATAAAATTATGATGAAATAAGAACATTGATGTGATTGTGTTCCGAATTTAAACATCTGGAATTGAAGTTGAGTGTAAGCCGTTCCAACCGGTTATTTATAAGTTCAACGTTGGCTAGTGAGTGAAGTCTGAGCGTTGAGTAATGCCAAGGCAAATTGTACATCATTTTTAATAATTTGTTTTGAGCAATCTGTAAATTTTTTATATGACACTGCGCTGAAGTGGACCAAACTGGAGCAGCGTAAAACATTACAGCGTGGAATAAGGATTTTAGTATAAGACGTTTGTTGTGAATATTAAGATGGGAATTTCTGTTTATAAGTGGATACATTATTCTGGTTAACATATTTACTTTGTTAATAATGTTTGGAATGTGATCTTTAAATTTAAGCTTAGGATCTAAAATAACGCCCAAGTACTTGACTTTATTCATCCATGGTACTGAATTGTTGTTGAATGTAATTGGATTTTGGGGTAAGAAACAGGGTTTGCGCCTTCTGGTGAAGTATATGGCTTGGGTCTTTTGCGGGTTAACAAGAATTTTCCATTTGGTAAAATAGCTGTGAACTACTGTTAGTGCTGTTTGCAGTCGGGAACAAACATCCGTTGAAAGTATACCAGAGCTAAGTATCGCCGTATCGTCTGCAAAAATAGAAGTAACACAACCATCAAGCGAGGGGAAGTCAGCTGTGTAGATGTTGTATAGTAAGGGTGAAAGACAGGAACCCTGGGGACAACCGGATAAAATATCTGTCTTTGACGAGCAGATTGAACCAATAAAAACGTTAAAGGCACGATCCGAGAGGAAGCTTTGTATCATTTTAACTAATACAATAGGGAAATTTAATCTCATCATTTTAAAAATAAGACCATTGTGCCAGACCGAGTCAAACGCTGCTTTGATGTCTAGTAGTATCATTCCAGTAGAGTTTCCGTTGTTAAAGTTAGAATGCACCAAGTTTCGTATTCTGACGAGTGGTTGAACCGTATTGTGTTCCTTCCGGAATCCGAATTGTTGTGTTGGCAGTATATTTTGTTCATCTATAAAATCGATAAGCTTCTCCTTAATAACCTTTTCTAGTACTTTGCTTAAAGAAGATAAAAGACTAATAGGCCTATAAGAAGTAGGGCAATTTTCGGGCTTATATGGTTTCTTTATCGGCACGACTTTTGCATGTTTCCATAATTTAGGAAAGTAATAGTTTTTAAAACAAGCGTTGATAATAGCTGTTATGTACTTAAATCCTTTTTTCGGTAATGCTTTTAAACATCTGTTTGTTATGCCGTCTGTTCCAGGAGATTTTTTTGCTTTTAGATTCTTTACAATGGTAGCTATTTTATCTATTGATATGGATAGCCCGCTTTGGGGACTTGGCACGATGGAATCAAGGGTCGAAAGAGTATTATTTACTTCTGTTGATGTTAATGGATCGCTAAGATTGGATGAAATTGAGTGATTTAGACTAAAGATTTGGGCCAGTATTTCACATTTTTCAGATTGAGTGTTGTAATTTTCATTGTTATATTTTAATATTGGAATGTTTGTGGATTTGTTCTTTAAAATTTTAGATATGTTCCAAAATGGGGAGGAGCCTTTATCCAGCGTTGAGAGTTTATTGTTCCAAGTTTTGTTTTTAAATAATCTTATTTCTTCGGAAATACGGTGATTGTATTCTTTAGTTCGACAATGATCAAGTAAGTTCCTGTGTCGTTTCCAATTCCTTCTAAAAAGATTTCTAATCTTGATCAGGCGTCTTACATGCTGTGGTAGAGTGTAGGGAGTTACTGGGTGGACTTTTTTCGGGACACTGTAGTTTACAGCAGCATGTATGGTGTTATGAAGCGTCAATATCATTGAGTCAATTTGTTCAGGATTTATGTCGGTATTATTTGTTGTAATATTAAGGTTTCTTTTAACGAATGAAGAATATCGTGACCAGTTTGCATTTTTAAAATCATAAAATGGTCTTTCAGTAAAGATAATTTGATTGCTAATAGTAATTTTGACAGGGAGATGATCGGAACCAAGGTCATTTATAACAGCGGGTGAACTTATACCACTATTTAAATTCGTTAGAAAGAAGTCTAACGTAGATGCCTGTCTTCTCGGGTCTGCGGGAATATATGTATGTTCACTGGGATACCGGATTTGGACATTATCAGAATCTAGTCTTTCAAGAAGAAGATTTCCCCAACAGTTTGATCTTTGACATCCCCATATACTATGCCTACTATTGAAATCACCTCCAAGAATGAAATTTTCATTGCAATTGATAAATTTGCGAAGATCTGACTTAAATTGGGTTTTTTTAACATTATCTCTACCAGCTGATCCACCGGGAAAATAACAAGCGTATATATTTATGTACGTTCGGTTTGATGTTCTTATTTTAACGCCAATATTTTCGATTAGAAAAGTGTTTAAAGGTGGCAATAGAGTATGGTCGACATTTTTCCTGATCAGAACCGCCACACCACCTCCTCTGCTGTGTGTCCTATCATTCCTGTAGCAATAGAACGACTGATTTTTGATAGAAATGGATTGGTTCAGCATTGTTTCTGAGATTAAGCAAATATGGATATTTTTAGCAAGTAAAAAACTAAAGAGTTCGTCTTTTTTATTTCGAACACCTCTGGCATTCCATGTTAATACATTTAAATTATTACTCATACAAAAATTTACACGCGAGTGAAGTTATAACTTCAAATTGGTCTGCTTTACATTTACACCTTTTAAGGTTTGAAATTAGCTCAATTGTAAGATTTTTTATTTCTTCTACCGTAAAAAGATTATTGGAGTTATTTGTATTTGTATTAGTATTGCGTGGATCGTTCCATACGCGATTTGTATTGTTGACCACTTGATGTAGACTATTTGGAAAATCGGTGATGTAGTTGGCATTACTATTGTTGCTAAAACGCACGTTATTGTTTGGCAATGGTTGCCTTGATCTAGATGATCTTGGCTGAGAACGTTGCCTCATTTGAAGAAATTTAACTCTGCTCGGGCAATCAGGAGATAGAGATTTGTGTGGCCCATTACAGTTGGCACACTTAATAATTTCGGTTTCACATTCTGATGTTTTGTGATTACCGGCACAATTTGCACAGAACGATTTCACTTTACAGTGACTAGACCCATGTCCTAGCATTTGACAATTGTGACATTGAGTTAATTTAGTTGTCCTATTTCTTTGAAAATCCCATTTAACTTTCGTATAGTCAATTACTGAGTAATTTTGTCTTAGCTCCTTGACGGTAATTGACTTTTTTTCAAAGTAAACAATATAAATGGCTTGTTCCGTATTAGGGCCATATGATTTAGTAGCTATCTTTACATCTAAACATTGTAATTTCATGTCATTTAGTTTTTTTTTTATTATTAGAGGATCGAACTTATCGAGTCCAAGCAAAACAGCTTTATATGGTTTATCGTTTTTTGCTCTATATGTAAAGTACTCAAATTTCGAATTTAAATTCTGACATATTAATTCAAAGTCTTCCTTTTTCGTGCAGAAGAGTTTAAGACCAATAGAAATTTTTCGAATAGAAAAATCAGTAATTTTCAATGTTTGACAAAGATCGTTAATCTGTAATATTTTACATTTTAATATAGTAATAGGGGGAATATGTATTTTGGTTGGTTTATTCACTATCATTTCACTTTCTTCATCATCATCTTCAATTGTTTGAAGTGGTTGATAATAATTGCTGCTTGAAGCAGTAGTATTTTGTTTGTGTTTTTTTTTCATTATGTTATGCCCATTTGTGTCATTGGCATCTTCAACACGTAAACGTTTAATGTTGTGATTTTTTTTTCTTTTATGTTAATATTTGGATTAACTAGTACCGTTTCCAAATTCTTAATCCGTTTGTTTTGAACGAAAAGAATTTGTATGGTTTATATCTATTTAGTTTTTGTTGTTTTTTTGGACAGATTTCAATACCTAAATATTTTGAAGGCAAATTTACTTCAGAGTGCGGAAAAATTGGGCATAAGAGAGAATTTCAGCTTCTATCAAGACAACGACCCAAAGCACAAGTCAGGTATAGTCAAAACATGGTTGTTTTGGAATTGTCCACATGTGCTCCAAACGCCACCCCAATCACCAGACATAAATGTAATTGAAAATTTGTGGCATTTGCTTGAAACAAAAATCAGACTTTATAACATATCCAACGTAAACGACCTTAAAGAGGCCCTTAAAAATGAATGGTGTAAGATTTCCCCAGATTATACAAAAAAATTGGTTTCTTCGATGAACTCTCGTTTAAGAAGTGTGTTAAAGCAAAAAGGTTACCCCACCAAATATTAATTAACCTTATTTTTAATTTTTAGATAAGAATTGTGTTTAGTTTAGTACATACACGAAATAAGCTGTGACCTTGATTTTGTATGAAATTTTGTTTTTGTTAAATTATTTTTTTTTAAACATTTTTTAAATATTGTTTTTTTGTCTTTTTACACGAAGAAGTGAACAAAGAATAAAATGCATAAAAATTTTTATGTTAAATTGCATTTTTGTTGTTTTTCCCCCAATAGGAAGTAAAAATATTGTCTCACACGAAATAAGCTGTGATTCACCGTACATATGTATCTAAATCCATATTTTGGTAAACATTAAAACTGTTTTTTTTTATATCTTAAAAGTGGAAAACATCGCAGTTCTCTTCAGGACAAAATCTTCGTCGATTTTATGGAGCAACATCAAGACATTGCCAGAGGCTACACGAAGGGCGACCATGTTGTTGTTGAAGAGCATTGGCTACGCTTGGCAAAAAATTTAAATTCCTCCGGGCCACCTACTAAGGACGCTAGTGGTTGGAAAAAAACATGGGCAGACTGGAAGACATATGTGAAAAAGAAAATGTGCCATAACAAAAAAGAAAAAACTGGTGGTGGTGAGTACAATAAGAACGTGTTGACTGATGTTAAAGAGACAATGGCAAGAATCGGTGGCTTTCATAAATCAGTTGATGGCATTGGCGGCACTAAAAGTTTTACTCAATTTGATGAAACGTTAAACCTGGCAGATTGTGACAAGGATGAAATTGATTTTACCCCATCGATATCTAAATGGCAAAACGTAACTTCGAACTTATCGTTTAAAACACAAGCAAGTGGTCATATTGCAAAATATAATTCAAGTTTAGCCATACCAAGTTCTCCATCAGAAAAAAATTCCCCAATTCGCACAACAACATCAAAATGTTTTAAAAGAAGCTTAACACAATCGCAAATTGATCTTACAACCCCCCCGACATCTAGCCGTAAAGATTATGACTCAAAAACATCATTAAAGAGACCAGCTTCTGTGCTACAATCTAGTGCTCAAACGGTGGCGAACAAAAATTTAAATCTAACCGAAGAAAGTTCCCCAATTTTTATTAAACGCCAGAAACTGCTTAAAAAAAAGATTTAAACGACAAATTACATAAAAAATGATGTAAACGCTCTTCTGGTCGAGGAAAGACTGAATTTAAATATGATATGTATTAATTTACCTTTAAAGTTCCTTTAACATAAAATGATTTTTTTTTATTTTTTTTAATGACTAAAATAAACTAAAAAAACTTAATGCATTTTCTTTTAAAAACTCAGTTTTATTAACATTTACATTTTGTTTTAAAAGCAAATAAATTTAATTTATTTAAATAATTAAATAATTTGTGAGGCAACGTCATAAATTGTGGTACCATATGAACAAAAAATACTTCACAAATAAAACATTAAAAACAACTTAACTAAAATACTTTTTTATTGTAAATTTTTTTTCAATTTGTATTTTATATGATATTCAGTTAAAATTGTACAATTTCTAAAGTAAAAAGTAACTTTATTTACTAAAACACTTACCATTTTGAAACAATATGGCTACCCAGTACTTATATGTTCGTCGTACGCCGGCGTAAGAATTAGAATTAAATCTATTTAAAGTTTGAAACGTCCGGCGAATTTTCGTACGCGCCCTAATTGTGTGCATTTTCATATGCACAAATATTTTTTATTTTTGGCGACGAATATTCGCGGCCAAAAATTCGTCGTTCGTCCCAGTTGTGTTCCTAGCATTATAAAACTTTTGTCATGAATTTCTTCGTCATCTACTTCAATATCATTTTGAAAGTTCCCAGGGTCTTCAAATTCTATGTTATACTCCCTACATTTATTATGTAGTGCACAACATACATTTGTTATTCGGACCACTTTTTCCGGTTTGAAACGTAAAGTACCCTGCAAACATCTAAAACGGCTTTTCAAAACGCCAATTGTGCGTTCTAATATGTTACGACAGGAGGTATGTTTCTGATTAAACTTATGTTCAATTGTTCCTGCCGTAACTCTTTTATATGGTGTCATTAAAAATGGTTCTAAGGCATATCCTGAATCACCCAGTAACCGTGTGTTTTTATTTCCATTGGAATACACATTAAAGAAGTAAGTTCTTGCATTGCTCATATTTCAAATGAAAGAATCATGGCAAGATCCTGGTCTGCAACTATCCACAGCTCTTATTTTCATTTTATAATCACAGATCTAAAATAAACAGTGGAAGAATTTAAAAAAGTTAAACAATAAAAAGAAAATTTTTTCTTACAATCAGCGTTGACGCTGAAAGTCCCTTTACGATTTAAGAAAAGGGATTCATCCGTAGAAGGCTTACTTATTTGGATGTGGGTACCATCGATGCAGCCTACTATCCCAGGAATTTGGTACTTGTCAAAAAAATACACCTTTGATCTTTGCCTTTCACTGTCTGCCATTTGTAATTTTATCCATTGCGGGCATACATATAAGTTTTTCAACTGCATCGATCACTCGCCACATTATTGTTGACATAGTACTCCTCGCAAGACCTATGTCGACAACTTTTCCTTCAAAGTTTAAAACACTATGTTACCGATGTTTTTAAGCAAAAGTAATTTCTTCATGCTTACCTATAATGTTCTGAAATGAACGAGTTGCCAAGAATCTGAACGTTGCTGCTAACTGCAAAACGGCCGGTATTGTTGAATTTGGAAGTTCTTGAGAAATCTCTTCCAAAACCATTACAAAAGCTTCTTTATTAAGCCGAAAGTAGCTAAAAATACTGTAGTAGAAGTTATTTTTATTTAACAATTGAATAACATACTTAATTAAAAAAAATACTTACACTGCATTTGGAAATGAGAGAGGATCAGAAGCATCCCTTTACTTTCGACGACTGAGTTTTTCTTGTCTATGTTGACTTATTTTTCCTTCTAGTTCAGAAATTATTGATACGCCCGGCATATTTACTTTTTAAATTTCACAAAATTTAAAGTTGATTAATTTTTTACACATAAATAAAAACTCAAAGATAAATTTTTTTGTACAAAAATTTTGTTAACAGCTGTTTTTTGTTTTGCTAAGTGAATTTGTTGTCATATTAAATTGTAATAAATACCAAATGGGTAACATAAAAATCGCTTAAACAAAATTTTTCGGATTGATGAAAACGATTAGAATCCAAAGCACCAAAAACGGAATAGCAAATACGGAATTGACAGCATTCCGACCGGAATCTGTGACACGGCTGAATATTGTAGAAATTACAAACGGAATGACAAACTTATATATACCCTTTTACCTTCGGTGAAGGGTATAAAAAGAGTAATTTTGGGATTTCAGTATTTTGGTTATAACTCAGCCATTTTTTAACCGATTTGAAAGATTTATTTTGGCCATAACTTTTTCGTATCTGAACCGATTTTTCCGAGTTTCTTATAAAATATTTTCTACCGATATTTCCGATATTTTGGTATATAAGTCATATCCATAGGACATATGGCAGCCCTAAAATGTAGGTTTTTACACAATTTTTAATTTTTTTGTACAGGAGGTACCACGCCCACTTCTCCAATCCCGCCCACATTTTGTAGGATGGTGTGTATTGACAACCTAAATGTATGTACCTAATTTGGAAACTTTGGCTCTTGCCGTTCCCCAGATATACAGCAAAAAGTAATAAAAATACAACAACCACAAGGGATTTGTTGAAGTGAGCTCCTGTTAATTTACTAAAAAACTGTCTTTAAAATCGTTTCATATTAAAAATTTTTTTAAAACTGAAGTACCTATTTAAACTACAAATTGAAAATATTGTTTGAAAATTTAAAATATTGTTTAAACAACATGATTTTCTAAACTCTTCAATCGGCAGTGTACGTAAGAGTCCGCGGTTGACAAACGTAGATTCCCCTTTTAAATCTTTAAATATTATTGATAAACGCTTTGACAAATTTACTACAGAGATAGAGACAATGATCAACAAAAAATTAACTGAGTGCAAAACAGAGCTCTTAAATATGTTTGATAAGAGTTTTAATATTATAAAAACTGAACTGAAAATGTTACCGAAAGAGTTCAGCAATTAGAAACAGTCGCGGATAACGTTAAAAGTATGCAAATTGAAATAAACAGCTTAAAAACAAAACTAATAATTTGACTAAAAATGTATTTATTAATAGTTACTTGTATATTATCAAAATATTTTTTCGTGCGTTACTGTTTCACCAATTTTAAAATTAATCAATGAACAATACACATAGAATTAGATCCAGAGATAATGTTGCGAATATGGTAAGAGTCCTTGCGAATCAAAAGACAGGTGTTAAAATATGTCATATTAATGCTCAAAGCTTAAGGAAAAAGATTGATGAATTTAGATTGATCTTCGAAAACTCAGGTATCGATTTTATATGTGTATCAGAAACATGGTTTAATTCCGAAATTACGGACTCTTATGTTTCATTGGATGGATATAATTTACGAAGAGTTGATAGAGAAGATGGATATGGTGGTGTTGCTATTTACATAAAAAAGGGTATATATTTTAGTGTGAAGTGTACATCTAGGGAAAACTGTGATTTTGAGGATATCAATAATACTGAACCTTTAGATTTAACTGAGTATATATTTGTCGAGGTAAACAATGAAGGTAGGAAGTTGCTTATAGGGAGTGTTTATAGACCCAATAAGATTCTATGTACCAGGCGGTTTGTTCGAAACTTGGAAACACAAACGGATTTGTATGATGATGTTATTATAGTAGGAGATTTTAATTCAAACCTACTTGTGGATAGTAGTTTTTCTGATGGCTGTGCCTCGCTTGGTTTAACATCACCTAATACTTTGAATCCTACACACTTCACTGCGACTACTAATACACTTTGGGATTTTTTTCTCGTGAGTAATGAAACTAATATACTGCTCTATGATCAATTATCTGCGTCATGTTTCGCTAAACATGACCTAATTTTTATGATTTATAATTTCCAACTTGTAATACCAGTTGAGAGAATTACTTTTCGAGATTTCAAGAATATTGATTTCAGATTACTCGGGGATGAATTTCTTTAAATCAATTGGAATATTTTTTATTCGTTATATTCGGTAGATGACCAACTCCTTTTTCTAGAACAAAGCCTAAATTATCTGTTTAATCTAACTGTACCAATAAGGACAAAAATTATTGGTAATAAACAAAAACCCTGGATTTCTTCTGAAATTAAAGATTATATGAATCAAAGAGATTTTGCGTATGCACGTTGGAAAAGATTTAAAACTACAACATTACATGAGGATTATCTGACTGCTAAAAGAAAAACAAATAAAATGATAAAAAGGGCCAAATCTGTTTTTTATGCTGAAAAATTTTCTTCGGCCATTGGCTCCAAAAAAACATGGCAAACGATACGCGAAGTTGGTATCGGTAAATCTACGAACCCAGAACCATGTCCAATTGATGCCGATGCAATCAATAAGAAGTTTTTAAATATCCCTATTGTGCAAGCAGATCAAAATTATTATACCAATAACCATTCGAATAACAATTCTAGCTCTTTTTTTTCTTTTGCTGCAGTAGACCAATGTGACGTTTTATCTAGCCTATTGTCTATAAAATCCAACTCTATAGGAGTGGACGGGATTAATTCAAAGTTTCTGAAGATTCTTTTACCTCAAATTCTTCCTATTATTACATTTTTCTTTAACAAAATATTAACCACAAGTTACTTTACCTCGAACTGGAAAATAGCTAAAATAGTTCCAATACCCAAAATGGTTCCGATTTTAGACCAATAGCCATTCTTCCATTTCTCTCCAAAGTATTTGAACGTATTATGCATAACCAAATGACTTGTTTTTTGGATAACAATAACTTACTAACAGATCGTCAATCTGGGTTCAGAAAGAAAAACAGCTGCATAACAGCGTTAGTTGATGTTACGGAGGAGATTAGGGCGAAACTTGATGATGGCAAGACTACATTTTTAATACTTTTGGATCATTCAAAAGCGTTTGATACTGTGGATCATAACATTCCCTGTTACAAACTTAAACATTTCTTCAATTTCTTTTCGACCGCTTCTCAGTTATTGTCCACATACTTGGGTAACAGGTATCAGTATGTTGAAACTGCAATACGGAAATCCAGGGCACTGCCTGTAACAAGAGGGGTACCTCAGGGGTCCATTGTTGGACCACTATTATTCTCACTGTATTCAAATGACCTCCCAGGCGTCCTAATGAATTGTAATGTAAGAATGTACGCGGATGACGTTCAACTTTATACCAGTTGTAATAATGCCTTAATCGACTAGTGTATTATATCTCTTAATCAACAACTTCATCGTATTTATACGTGGGCAACGGCAAATGGCTTGGAAATAAATCCAAAAAAATTTAAATGCATAATTATTCAAAGGCGACTTAATAAACTTAATATTATACCTAATATATTTATAAATAATCAGCAGATTGAAATAGTAAAATCTGCTAAGAATCTAGGAATATTTTTCAATGACACTCTTACGTGGTCGAACCATATTAACTATGCTTGTGGTCGCACCTTTTCAATGATTAGAACTCTTTGGCGGACCCAGCATTGTACACCTTTAAGAATAAGAATGCATCTTGCTAAAACTTATCTGATGCCAGTGTTACTGTATGGCTGTGAGCTATTTGCTAAATCTGATACGATTAGCAAGGCGAAATTGAACGTTGCGTTTAACAATATTGTAGGGTACGTGTATGGACTTAAAAGGCGTTCTAGTGTTTCTTTGTTTTCATCTCGGCTTTATGGCCTTTCCTTGAGTAATCCGCTGAATTTCGCAGTATCTCTCTGGAATTCTATACCATATAGCATTCAACTTTTAAGTAACGCACGCAAATTCAGGGAAAATATTTTTAAACTGTTTTCAGCATAGCACTTTGAAACATAATTACTTGGGATTAAAATATATAAAATTATCTAAATTTTTGATTATTAAAATATATTGGCGCGTATTCAGAAATCATAACTAAAGTCGCAACTAATAAAACAGAAACTAAAAAATAGTTCATAGATAGTTATAGATCTTATTCATAATTCATAACTAGCTTGGCAACAGCTTTCAGCTGATTGAAGAAATGCAACCAGGTAGTGAAAACAAAATGTCGATAATATTTTGCACGATAAATACTGTATTTAATTTAAAAGCTTATTAAGCTAATAAAAAAACAATTATTGTTCTTAAAAAATGCATACAAATTCTAAAAAAGTAATTTTTTGGTTATAGTTTTGATATAAATCAATTAATATGGGTGCCTGTAAAAATATAATTTTTCAATAAAATTTGGTGACTAAAAACACATCTCTAGTTTAGTTTATTTTTTTATGGATGTTTTTGGACGCAGTATAAATGAATGCAAGTGGCAAATGTAATAAAGCAAGTTTGTTATTTACAAAATTGTAAGAGTATTTAGAGTTTTCTGTATTTTAGAGTGACTAAAATTGGCGGCCAAATTGTTTTGCTATCCAATTAAATTATAAGATAATATCAATCAGCTGTTCTTTGTATGTATTAGTTAGTTAACATTTAGTTACAGCTCTACCCATAATTAAGTGTAAACTTTTTCTGCTGAAAGTAACCAACTGTGAATAACTTAAATAGGTACTTAAAATAGTTAACACTTAGTGATAATTTATGAATATGCGCCATTGTTTTATGCTTTTTTAAATATTTAAATTAAATTATCTTAATTTTTTTCTTTATTGTTTAAATTAAATTGTTTTTTGATTACTTATATAAAAATTGTAGTTAGTTATTAAATTATTAATAATTTAAAGTTTAACATATTCTCAGTTCCATACTGCAAAATAAGACTCTTAGTCTTGTGTATGGAGCAATTCAATTAATAAATAAATAAATAAAAAATAAATAAATAGTCGTGGTTTTTTGCTCATATCTCAGCCATTTGTGGACCAATCTTTTTGAATTTCAACAGCAAACAATTCCGGACCATATGCGACATAAATGCATAATAACCTGGCTCCCATCATATATGGGACAGACGGACATCCTTAAAGCAACTTCGCTTTTCACCAGAGTATATATACTTTATAGGGTGAAGGATCAATATTGTAGAAATCACAAACGGAATGACAAACTTAGATATACAATATACAAAATTACTTTATTTTATTTTGCCAGTTCAGATTATTTACACTGCCACATGCATATTAGTTATCAAAGTTTTTCTTGGGATTCAAAAATTATTATTCAAATATTTAACTTTAAATTTAAGAATTCCTTTTTTTTCAAACAAAAAAAAAAAAAAAAAAAACAGAATATATAGGAAAAACCTACAACAGCAAACACCAAAAACATGTAACATTTCAACTCAACTCTTAAAAATTTTAAATTATTAAAGAAAATAAAAGAAGCTAAAAAAGTTATCGCACCGGAATAGAATGAAAAAAGAAAACTTAACATTTAAAATCGAGAAAAAACTGTTCCAAGAACTCCACTCATTTACGCTGCCGTACATGCTCTATGTGGCGAAACAAATGTCTGCACTTTACTAGTGCACCATGAATTAATTGCAATACTTGATTATCCTCCAAAAATGAGAAAAAACGATGAAGAAATCTAAAAAAGTTTACCGTTTATCAAGGAGTTTTTCGGTTGTTCTATATGTACGAACTACTTCAATGAATGGTTTGGTTTAGTCTAGTTAGATTTGGTTACTAGGTTGGTTGTAAAAAACAATGAAAATTGAGCTGCAAAGACCACATTAGCCCTGTTGGTTGCTAGGTAGACGTTAATGTCTCAGTTGCTTCTTTTTTCGAAGTAAGTGCAGTCGTGGTGTTGTTTGCGTTAGCAGTGAAAATAAGTTTTGCAAAATTGTTAGACAAAAATGAACACAAAACATTAAGCCAACAATTGTATTGAAATGTAGATGTAGTTAAAGTAATAGACATATTATTTGTTTGCATATTTCTATGCTTTTATGAGAATTTATAATAAGCGAAGGTGGCTTAAAAATTGTATATACTTTCAATCCTTCTCAATGATGCTATGCTAATCTTCCAACTTATCACACATTCCCTTTTACTGCAATATATTCTTGAAAATAACAAAAAGAACTTAAAATGCTTGATAAAAAAAATTAACAAAAAAATAAATAAAAGAAAAGTCACTATACCATACCCATTTGGATCATTAAAAGTTGTTAAAAGAAAGTAAAGTTAGAAATGCACTTTGGCTTTTCTTTCGATTACGTATTTTAACTTTTTATTACTTTTTTGTTTTATTTGCTTTATTTTGCTGCTGCTTTTGTTTTGTATTTGGCAAGTTTAGCCTGCCAGAGGCATAGAGAAAAAAGCTGCCCATAAAAAACGTTTGAGTGGAGTACCTACCCATGGTAGCATGCAGTGGTAGTGGTGGTGCACAATTACTACAAATATGTTCTACAGTTGAATATGTTGGTACAACTATTTTTTTCCTAAATATGCTTCTGCATATTTTTTTGTACTCCAGTGTAGCTTTAGTGGTACGAAATAATTTAGCATTTCACTCAACATTTGAGTCAGAATTGAGAATAAGAATAATGTTTTACTTAACAGATTTTTTACTGAAATTTTTTGTTCATTTTGTCCAGAGCAAAACTAATGAAATAATGTTAGTAATTATGTATTTAAACTATTACATCACAATAGTGCAGCAAAGCGTGCATAACAAGAGTAGACATTTAAACTAATTTCAAGTGGAAACTAACTGGAAACGACTTACAGGCGAGGATAATAAATTAATTTTGTCTAAAAGCTAACTCAGTGGAGAAATGTTAAATTTTTAGCTTAATTTTATGAATTTTGATAAAATTTTTTGTAAAAAACTAAAATTCAAGTACATATTTTTATTTTGATACTGCTTTTTTAATTTGATTATAAATCATTTATTTGTGCCATTTTCATTATATAAAATAATTTAAAAATGCAAAATGCTAATTTTTTCTTTACACAAGAACTAGAAACAATCTGATTCTTAAGCACCCAATGTGGTCCAAGTGTACTAGTACACGTCTAGAGCCAGTAGTACTAGTGATTTTGAAAGCACACTCAATGCTAATTTTAGCATTAAGATGATATAGAAAAGTTTAAAGTTGAAAACTAGTGATGTTTATTTTTGTACTAGCTTCGTACTAGTTCAATCTCCAACAGGTTATAAATATATGTGATTACATACACCCGGTGGAGTTTTTGAGCGACTTTGTCAAATTGATATTTTTGTCTATGATTCCTCCTGACAAACTGGGTCCTAAGGCGCAATTTCTATGAAAATATCGAAATGCCGATGAAAGTACGCCACAACGACACTGCTAAATACAGTTTTGCAGACATTTTTATGAAAGATTCACTGTATAACAGAACGTTGAAAGTAATCGACATTGTCTGTTATCACTCGATAAAAAAAACTGAACTCTGCTGAAATTTGTCTGCTATTCTTCTATTTAAAGACTAATTTCAACAAAAAGCTGTTGTCCAAAAAAGTACGCGAACGCAAAATTGTAAAATTTCGTAAAATAAAAGCAACAGCTGATGGCAAATAATTGAAGTGAGAAAGGTTTACACTTTTGACTACTCAACTCGTTTTCTTATCGGTACTCGATTAAATCCTTTTTATAACACGAACATTTTTGGAAAATACAAACAAATTATTTTATGTAATCTTTCATATTTGTTTATTTTTTATTTTATTTGATTTAACTTATTTATGGCGGATTAATTTATTCTAAAGAGCATAATAATATTTTTTCTATTGATTCTTTAAGACCCAAATACTTTACGCTTTTACAAGTTGGTGGTATACTTTTAAATGCTTCACAAACATGTTTAATTAATTAATATTTATTCACTTTTTGTTTTGGTTTAATTTTTACTTTAATTTTACTTCAACGTTTCATTTATTAAACAATTTTTTCACAATTTGTATGCTTTTTGTTTTACTTTTGCTTTTTACTAAATTTTACTGCACAAATTTTTGCAGTAAAATTTGTAAGTATGCAGTCTCTCAATTTGTGTTTTCATTCACTCTGTTTTGTGTACGCGAACGCAAATTAGCAGTAAAGTTCAGTAAAATATAGTAAAAGCTCTTGTGTTCTCGAACGCAGCTAACATCAACAAGACATTTGTCAATTTATAAAAAAAACATCTTTGGTTTTATATTGATTTAGGCAGTGATAAAAATTAAATGTTGCTATTGTTGTAATTAAATAAAATTCAAATATAAAAACGGAATTAAGCAAATTAAAACCAACTCATTTGAAAAGAGAAAAATCTATTATTTGTATTGATTAAAGCAACAGCTGAATTAATGAGACAAGAACATAATAGTGGAAAAGAATATTAAAGTTAAATTAATGTTTATAAAGAGTTCTCTAGTACTTTTATTCCGATTTTTGTATTTAATAAACTATTTCGATTACATGAGACTTGTGTCAATTTAAGCCATTTTCAGCTGCAGATCTTATATTGCGAAGGATGAACCGGGCTATATCCTAGACCGTTTCCATTAAAAACTACATTTTTAAAAATAATCTTTTATTTAAATCGCACACTTTCGGAAATAATAAGGTTCATAATATTAAAAAACACTCGCTTTAAATCCATGAAAATCGGTCCATTAAACAGTACAACATTTTTCAGGTGATTGATTCGGGACTCAATTCTGATAATTGTTTATGAAAGAAGACTCAAAAGAAAAAGTTCTGCATCATTAGTTTGGTCAAGGTGGCTCAAGTAATAATTAAAAAATTAATTTGAAGTTAGTAAGTATCGTATAGGGGGAAACTGGCATAGAAAATAATTATATATACACACTAGATTTGCATCTGAGTTACATTATAAAAACTTTATTTGATTATAGTGGTAACCGTTTACCGTGTAAGCTAACCAAACTAACTATTGAAAAAAAATCGTATTGGTATAAACACATTGAAAAATTGGCTAATGATGTAGGCTCGATACAAATTTCTGAATGCGTTTCAAGAGAGGACTGGGAACGCCTTAGACTAGATATACTAACTGGGCTTAAAAGAAAAGAAAGAGAAAACCACTTACAACAAGCTACTGGAACAAATCGTTTTTATTCAAAACTCAACTACAGGGAGCAACAAACATATTTTGAAATAAATAATAGTATGATAATAAGCTACATCTTTAAAGCCAGGTGCGATCTGATTGAGCTAAATGGAACAAGATTTCAGACGCAGAGGTCCCGCTTATGCTCTTTATGTAATACAAACGAAACAGAAAATATACTACATTTTATTGCCAGCTGTCCAATTTTACGTGAAATTCGCTACCAATATTTTAAAAAAACCACCATAACTGAAAATGATTTAATAAATATCTTAAACAATGCAAAAGAAAACTTTAAAAATATATATCTGTTTGTTATAGATGCAATAGGTTATAGAAAGCAGCTTATTGATGAATATAACTATTAATCTGAATACATAAAACACAATTGTTATAATTTAAATTATTATCTCTACCCGACTGACGACATTGGTCACAGTCGTATGTTCTATTTATAGTATAAACATCTAAACAATGTTAAAAAAGAAATAAATTTTAAATAAAGAGCAACTAACTAACTAACTAACTATAGGCGGATTTTGTCACGTTTTAGTTTTTTTTGTTTATCATAACTCGAGAACCACTAGTCAGAATAAGCTGAAAAAAATTTAGAAAATTAAGAATTACAATTCCCTTAATCTGTTCATACAACGTTTCGCTAATTCATTTAATTCATAAAAAATCCAAAACGGTAAAAAAGTCTCAAGTGCTATTACTTTCACGTAAAGTCACATAACCTATGAACAAAATGAGACATTAATCATGTAAATCGATAAACGCGTTTCGCTTTTATTCACAATTAAGTAAAGGTATAAATCAGAGTACCGAAATGTTCGCTCATTTTTCAGTCATGAGCGAGCGTGAAAAATTTGAAATTGTACTGCTTTTTCACATTCATGAGGGTGAGGAAAAAAAATATTTTGAATTTCCTCATTCATGAAAAACGAGCAAACAAAAAAATTCATATGTGAATTTGTCAGATATGAAAAAATTAAAAAAATTCACATTCAAATTCCTCATAATGAAAAAAAACGCGATTTGCCCGACCATTAACAGCGGGGAAATGAAGAAGTAAAGAGGCCTTACAGAAGGCCTTATTGGCGATATAAAGTTTTGCAGTCGCATTCCATCTGTATTTCTAATTTACACAGTATGTCATTGGATACCACAGCCTTGGCTTCTTGCATCAACTTTAAAGGCCTTCTAAAAATAATTAAGAATAAAGCTTTATCCCAGTGTAATTGATGTTGCTAATAATGTGAAGTGAGTAATTTAATAATTAAACTTGGTACAAATTCCAACATAGCTACTAATAAAACGATTTCGACAGGCCTTATCTTAGAATAGAAAATCTTAATTTCTAAAATATTTAATAAAAACTATTCTAAAAGAACTTTTAAAATAATGCAGAGTGGAATAAGTAAAAGTTTATTAAAAATACAGTTGTAAACCTTCTTTAATTTTTCGCGCTGGGCAACGCGATAGCATGTGTGTGTGTTTTGTTTTGTAAAATTATTTGTTGGTTGCAGCACCATGGTGAACCAAAATGTATGTGCTGCTTTTTCGCAGGCATAAATTATTGGAAAAAAATTAAAAGAACTGCACATATCGTCATCTTAAATGCAGAATAACAAAACGTTTCATAAGTTTACATGCAAAGCAAAAAAATTTAAAATATTTTAGATAAAAATGCGATGACCCATATATTTTTGAAGAAAAAATATCATTTTCATTATTTTTTAAGATGTGTTATTATATATTAATTTGTATTTTTAAGAAACAAAAAGACATATCGTTAAAGAAAGTATATTAGTATTAAGTGAAACAAACATATAATATATTAAATTATTAAATATTTGTGTTTAATTACCGGAAAAATAGAATATATATACATATAAATATATGATAATCACACGATTAAACGTAAAAGCTGAAGAATTAACAAAATATAGCTTATACAAATTTAAAAAATGCGTTTATTCTAAAAATGTATAAAAATTGTCTTTTTTAAGGATATTGATGAAGGGCCACTTGGAAGAATGCAATTCTAACACAAAAAGCTCCGACGATTTTAAATAAACTAATAAAAAATATTTCTTTTGTATTATAAACTTTATATTTTATGGTCCCATACAGATTTATTATAGGGAAGTTCGACTATATTTAAATTTATTAAAAACGAAATACAGTCGAACTTCTATAACTCGAATCATCATTATCCCAAAAAAAACTTCGACTTACGGAGACTTCGAGTTACAGAAAAAAAATTTTAAAAAAATAATCAATTGCAAGCACGTGTCTAAAGTTTATATTTTTTATTTAAAACAAGTAGTTACTGAAAACTACATACAAAGCTACAATGAAGTAAAATATTTTGAAATTAGTGACTGAAAATTTATTTATTTTTTGTTATTTTCAGTAAAAAATTACTCTAACTTGTTTAAAGCCTTAAAGTGCTCATCAGTTGTAGTCTCATTCGTATTTAAATATAAATTCAATGTTTGGAAAAAATTAAAAATCGTTGAGACCGTACTAGCCGGGATACCATATTTCTCAGCTGCAACCTTTTTCTTTAATCCACCTTCGACATCTTTTATTAGTTTGTATTTTTCTTCAATTGAAAAACATTTTAAAACATGTTTAGTTGCCATGATAATAAAATAAAATGCGATTATAACATTTATCATCAAAGGCGAATGACATTTATGCAAAGTACTGATACTTACGCAAAAAAAAGAAGCACATGATGTACAAAAAGGGATTTCCCCGAAAAAAAAGCAAGCAAAATATACAAACCAGCTAAACAAGCAAAAGAAAACAAAATAAACAAACTAAAACAAAAAAGCAAAATCAATAAACCAGTAAACCAAGCAAAAAATTCGAGTTGTAGAATTCGTATGTATGTATTTCTTTCGAGTTATGGAGAACTCCGAGTTGTGGAAGTTCGAGTTACGGAAGAAGAATTTCATGTTATTTATTCTCTTAACGCTACTGCCAACCTAATTAGTTCGAGTTAAAGAAAATTCGAGTTAGAGAAGTTCGAGTTATGGAAGTTCGACTGTACATACTTCCATATATAAACTCAAAAATCTAAAGACCTGCAGATGTTGTCATTTATTCTTGGAAATTCTTAGCGTTTGGGAGTGCAATGGGGTAGGCTACAAAATTTCTAAATTACTAACGGTTCGGCTCTTTTAATTTTACAGCACTTTTTCATTTTTTATTATGCTATACTGAAAATTATTATTATTAATTATTATTTGATCACAAATTTCACTAACACCGTAGTAACAATAATAAAACAGATCACCCAATTTTGATGTTGTAAAAAAAATTTGTTCTTATAAAAAGAATTAAAAACTCTGCTAATTTTTTTCTTGAGTCTGATTATACATTTTTTTGTTAAGAAAAATGATATATGTATGTATTTGATAACACTTAATTTTTAATTTTGTAAATAACTTGGTTATTTTTTAATATAGAAGTTTACAATTATAAAAAATAAGTTGTAACGTGAATCGTAATCAACAAAACAAGTCAATTTCAAATGTTCCAATAATATCTTCATTGTTTTGCATTTAACCTCTTAAGACCCGGACATTAACCCATTGAATTTTTACATTTTTTATATATTTTTTACACCTTTTGTGGAGCAAATAAAACAACTGTATACTTTTTTTTAAAAAAATGTATTTGAATTCTTAGAAATTAAGGGTGCACATATGTGTACCTCAGGTCTGAAAATATAAATAATTTCAAAGTAGATCCTTAATTTCTTAAGATATAATTTGAACCAATTGAGTAAAAAGTTTATTCACTAGTTTTTTTATCTAATGAGGTGTAAATTAAATTTTGGTTTTTAATATTTTTTAATTATTTATACTTTAAGTGGTAGAAAAAAGAGGTACACATATGTGTACTTCAGGTCTGAACGATGAGTTGTTGAGAAAAAATATCCAAACAGTGTGGTTTTTTCAAACTGATAAATTCAAATGTAAAAATAATGGCTAAAACTTCTAAACCCTACCATTTTTGGATATTTTTTTAAAGCGCAGTAGCTTAAAGCAAGCAATAAAACTGATTCTGTTGGTCACACGATGTCGCTAGTCTTAAAAACTTGTAATAAGTTAAGGTACACATATGTGTACCCATGGTCTGAAGAGGTTAACCTTCGCTTTCATAATCCCTACCCGGGTAGAGGAAGCGATTTTCATTTGCAAATAGATGAGCGAGTTTTCATCAAATCTGAAAATGCCGCCTAGTCAGTTATCAAATTTTCGAGCAGAAAATGCAAACAAAAATGATTTTACTGCAGAACTTCTTACATTTTTTTAAATTTTGTATTTTTTTCTACGTAAGTTAATAGTATCTACCCAGGTAGGTATATCGAAATTTGTATGAACATTTCTTACATTTCCTACTATAATCATTTGAAACTTGTAGAAAAACAATACATCATGTAAATAAATGGATTTTCGTTTAGTGAAATTAAAAATTTACAAAAAAGTGAGAAAAAGTATAGACATATGTATGTACATATGTATCTATGTAATATTTATTTATACAAATTGTGAGAAGACGAAGATTGGCCCATATGACAATCTTCACACATTGTCTGGGTGAAGCTATGTTCTTCGCATACGGGCTTCTTGCATTTGACACATGCTAGCCGTGTAGCTCTCTTCCTTTTAGAACAAATGTAGCACCCACTTTTTTATTTGATGCGCCAACTTGCATCTCGTTCTGGGACATCATCAGCGTCAAATTCTTCATATTCGTAGTTTTATACAGAGAATGACCCGCCTGTAATAACAAAAACAACTAAATATTTTTCCACTCATAAAGGTTCAAAAATATACCTAAAATGCATTTAACGGTTGTTCTTCACCCAAGCTGTGTATAAATTGTCTGCGTCGAGATTTCTTTACCGCACTATGTGGACTGTTGGTGACGTATTTATATATGCTGCCAGGGACATGTTATAAAACATCGCTCCCGTTGTTCATATTTAATTTTTCGCAAACAAAAACTTTCACAACAAATATTCAAGACGAACTGAAATCACCACCCTGCAAAAATAGAACTAGTCCAAACACGCGTGTAAAATGTAGCCCACAAGGGCACAAGTATTATATATGTATGTGGTCACAATATTTTCAAAGGTTACTACCCTGCAAATTATATTAGACCACCTCCCTGCAAATAAAATTGGATCAGCTGATCCATTTTGATTAAATGGACTACTCCATGGACTGGTCCGATGTAATGCAAGCATGGGCAATGTCATTGTTAAAAAGTGTTTGTAGTGAGACGATATGTCTTCGTTTTTTAACGACATGTTTTTGTTTTTAAACGAAGCTAAAACTAATTCTCTTGTGTATACAATGCAGTAGTTTTAAGACTACTCCTTTGTAACCCAAAGCTGGGTTATATGGTCCAGCCCTAGGACTTCGTAATGTTAAATGGACCATGTTTTTCCATACCTTTGGGTTACTTTTGGACTGGACCTAGTACCATATGAACTACATTTTACACGCGTGTTTGGACTAGTCCTATTATTTGCATTGAAGATTCGTGGTTTTCTAAAAATTTTAAATATAAATTTAAAACAAGGCAAACTGCACTCAAAAAAAAAGTTTGTAGAAAAAAGCAAATGCAGTACCTCAAGTATAATTTATTAGTTATATTTATTTTTGCCTTGTTTGACATTGTTTGTATTTTTCCCCATATAAAATTAAGAAAATATTTTTATATCTACCCGGGTAGATACTATGTGTTGACGTAAAAAAATTCTTCATGAAAGCGAAGGTTAAGCTAACGATACCCAGCGGTAAAACTTAGAAGACCTTCTTACTACAGGCTTTTTTGAAGGCCTGATTAAAAAATTTTTTGATTTAATTACTATTCTTATGTAACTGCTAAAGAATGCCTCATAGAAGGCCTCGGCACTTTGGTATAAAAGATAAGATACACCTTCCACATTCGCTTCTATGAGAAGCGATAAAAGAAGGAGTTACATTTTTTGTTTTGTTTCTTTGCACACGCAAAAGCAAAAGAGTTCAGATTCCTTTATAGGGCCCATACACAATACCATCATGATTGTACAATCAAGTGATTGTGCAATTAAGCTTGAAGCACACACCACACCAACATGCTGGTACAAAATTAATTTTTTACCAAAAATTGTGTGGAAAAGATTGTAATGAATAACGATAAAATTTGTGCGGCTGTTATTATTGCTATTATCCTAAAACGAATAAGGAGTAAAAAAAACGTGTTCTCCCGAAAATATTTTTTCTTTGGCATTCATGTTTTAAATTTTGTATTTTTTGATGTTTATGCCTTGACGATTTAACATTTATGAGCTAACTTTACAGCACACGATACAATCATGCTGGTGCAATCAAAAAAATATCAAACTATTTTTGATAAAGCACCATCAGCTGGTACAATCACACCACAATCTCATACACGGCCAATCAGCTGGCACAATCACTTGATTGCACAATCATGATGGTGTTGTGTATGGGCCCTATTACAAACATACATACATACATAATAAAATAACTTCCAAATGAAAACAATAATGTAAATCTTTTTCCCTCAACAATAAATTTCAGTGTATTTATCAAATATGAAAAACTGGGAATTTAGCACGTCATACGGAAATCGTATTAATAGTAAATCTTTTTAGTTGATGTTAAAAAGAGAAACAGTAAAATTTTTTGTTCTGTTTTTTCGCGAAAGCAAAAGCGAAAGAATTCAGATCCCGTTATAAAACTAAAATTACATACATATTAAAATACCAAATGAAAACTTTAATGCAGCGTTGCCAGAAGATTTGGAAGGAAAATCTTAATTTGGCGAAAAAAAAATCTTATTTTTAAGACAAAAATCTTGAAATTTTTTATAACAAGGGCAAAAAAGTAAAAATTTTTAATTTTTTAAAACAACATACTTCTTATTATGGCAACTATTTAAATCGAAATACATAATTGCGGTATTTATACAAAATTAGATTGTAGGTTTAAATTGTGTTTAAGCTATATTTTTTCATAAAATTCTTTCTAAAATAAATTTTTATTCCATTTAATTTTTAATAAATAATAAATTAAAAAAGTCCATCTAAATAAAGAAGTTTTATTCAATGTAATTAAACTCTAAAAATAGAGATATGTACATACATAAATTTTGAGCAAGAAAATTTTAGTTTGGGAGCTCATACTTAATATGAAATTTTAAGGGTTCTTAATTTAATATTATATTTGTTGACACCGTTCTTATATGGAATGCACTTTCAATTTCAATTTCAATTTTATTTATTTAATAATCTTTAAGCCCTAAAAAGGCCAAATTGATTACAGTATAATTGTTTATGGCACCATAATTATTGACATTTACAAAAAAAAATTTTTAAATGTATATTAATACTTATAAACTAAATCTCTCTCAATCATGGGTATGAATTTCTTCTAAAAAAAATAAAAATTTTAAAATTTATTTCACCACCACCAAATTAGAGAACCGAAAAAAGTTTCTTTTTAAATTCTTTAAATGAATAAGCAAAGTGTCTATCAGGATAGGGTAAGATATTATTCCAAATTCTACAAACTCTTACAATAAAAGAACGTTGCATTATTAGCGTATTGAAACGAGGACATATTAGCGTATGTGATCTGGACGAACTTCCGAATTCAAAACGATTTGAAAGATAAGTAGGTGAATTATATTTCAACGCTTTATAAAATAATATCATTGTTCTAACTTTCACAAAATTTTCAAATGAGCAACCCAAAAAATCTGTTACATAGGAAGTTACATGGTCATGTACCCTAAGCTTATAAACAAATATTATTATGCGGTTGAAATATTTCCGCAATTTATTCAAATTAAGATCCGTTGTGCCGGAATAAATTTCAATTCCATAGATGATAATTGGCATAAGTGTAGCATGAGCCAATTGTTTTCGAATATATAACGGCAGTGAACAGTTAATGCAATATAGTTTAAGCAATCCAAATGATAATCTTGAAAATATATGGTTTAAATGAAAATCAAATGTCAGGTTTTGATCAATCACAATGCCAAGTGTTTTAAGGAAACAATGGTATTCTATTTCTTCATTATTAACAAGAATCCGTTGCATATTAATTCCACACGTATTGAACGTAATAGCTTTAGACTTCTTTACATTAAGTTCAATATAGTTTTCATTGCACCAGTTTTGTATGATATTTAAATTATGTCTTATATTCGACATCAAGGAGCTAATATTATTATGTTGACAAGAGAAAAGTAACTGGAGATCATCCGCATATAAGTGGTTATTGCAGTTAGATAAGTTAGTAAATATATCATTAATGTATATATTAAAAAACAAGGGACCTAAAATTGACCCTTGTGGTACACCACGCACAACATCCCTTATCACTGAAATTCATTTCGAGGAAATTGCATTTAAAAAGAGCTCATTGAAAATATATGGATTTTTTTAAATATATTCCTTATTGAATTGTTTTTTAAAATAATGTTGGTACACCTTTTAAAAAGATATTATTAAGCACTTATGTTTGTATACTTTGTTTAAAAATTATCATAACCATGGAATGTGGAATTTTTAAACTTTAAGCTTCTTAAGTTCCATTAGTTTTACCTGTTGGTACTAAATACCTGAACTTTTTTGTTCTTTAATTTATGAAACTTTATAAAAATGCGTTTTTTCTTTTCACAAATAATTTTGTTCATTAGTATTCCCAAAATGAACAACTGCTAATTTAAGATGCTTATTTAATATTTTTTATGCCCAGAAATAATGATGTATTTTTGTGTATGCCAGTCAATGGGTTCAAAAGTGTGCAAAACCAATAGTTAGACAACAAATATGATACAAAAACTCATTATTTTAAAAATTTTCTGTTTAAAAAACAGTAAAAAAAATATATAGATATCTTGTACAAACTTAAAGTTAATAATCTTTATTTCTAAAAATAAAAAAATCTTAATTTAAGAAAAAAATCTTAAAATCTTATTTTGGTCAAAAAATCTTTAAAAATAAGATAAAATCTTAATTCTGGCAACGCTGCTTTAATGTAAATCATTTTAGTTGTGTTTTGTTCATTGAAGAAGAAGGTTCTGTGTAGGGATGGACACTGTAAAAAACATCGATGTTTTTTTCGATGCGATGCGAATGAAAATGATCAGCCAATTTCCATTAGAACCGATGCATTTTTTACAAGGATGGTCCGAAAGGCCTTTTAACATACCTTTCTTAAAAACCCTTCAAGATAATCTTTATTCTAAAGCCTTTTAACAGTCCTTCTCTGGAAAGCCTTCTAAGAGCCATATATTTGAATGTCTTTAAGAAGCTTTGGCGAAAGAAAGGAAAGCGGAAGGCCTTCTCCGCAATGACAACGCGTGTAAAAAAGATATGAGTATGGAATGGAGCAAGAAGGCCTTGTACATCCAAAAGAAGGGGTACAGAGGCCTTCTAGAAGGCCTTCGTACTCCTTCTTTTTCCCGCTGGGTATGTGTTTTTTTTTTGTGGAAAATAAAAATTTTTTTATGTCTTTATAAGGGTTTCTTTTTCTTTCTTTAAAAAGTCTTACCTGAAGGCAGAAATATTAAGAGAAAAAATAGCCACAAGAACTTGTTGGTATTTTGTAAAAATATTTTGGTTTCTGTACCAATCGCGTCGGTGGGTTTTTTTTCTTTGAAAACACTTTTCTTAAGCAAGTAAAAATATTTAAAAAAAAAAATTAAAAAGGTCTTGTTTTGCTACAATTTATGAGGAAATAACCTACATATACCTATACATAAAAGCAAATGTGACAGTAGGTAAAGTATTTGGGTAAGAAGATGTGTTTTATTGACGTATTAATGAAACTTTATTGTTTCGCACGAAATTTATTGCATTCCCCGTAGCGTCAGTTTTCAGGACGACGCTATGGGAAATGCTTATGGTAATAATAAAAATGATATTTTTTCTTCAAAAATATATGGGTCATCGCATTTTTATCTGAAATAATTTAAATTGATTCATCAATAATAAAAACTGGGAATTAAGCACGAATAACAAAATCTTTTGAAAATTTAAATTTTGTATTCCCAAAAATTGAAATTACTTTTTGATAATAAACAGGCAGGTGCACGGCCTAAAAAACACTTAATTGACAACATCTTTTGTAAGTTGTTGTTGTTTTTATTTGGTTTTCTTAACCTACTTACAACTACAATTAATGTTGAGAGAATTTCAACTAATTGTAGTGGGGAATGTAAGATGAGATGAAGCCACTGTTTATTGTTGATGTTGTTTTGTTTAAACTTTGATATTATTACAAGTAGAACTGTTGCTATGTTTAACAGTTTTATTTGGTTTAATATCTTTAGTTTTTCTAAAATCTTTATGGATGAAGTTTCCTGATGATCTGGCCTAAGCAACCAGTGAAATGCGCATAGGAATAGCTTATCCCATCAACAATAACTTTCAAGTGTTTTTATCAATAACTAGCTTAACCCGGTGCGCTTCGCTACACTGCTTTAACCACTTTATCGGTTGAGAGATATTTAATATATGCATCCTATGGAAGGTAGTTCCCCCCTGCGCCTACCCGCTTTATTTTTATTTTCAAAGTGAAGTATACCATAAGAGTGACTTCTAGAAAGTTTGAACATTCTCACTATTACAGTTCTTAAGATATGCGATGGTAAACATTGGCGTCCTATGGGGAAAACCACTTGCCCCGCTGCTACTTTATTTCAATTTCGGGGCTCAGAAGATCCTACTACCAAAAGTTCAACAAAATGCGTGCAGTGGCTCTTATTTATATTTCTATCTATGAGGGGTACTGCTCCTCCCCTGTTTACCCCGCCCATTTTTATACTGAAATTTATAGTTTGCCATAGTAGTAGCTTTAACCACGTTTGAAGACTCCCCCTTTAATAGTTCTTCAGTTAAGCGATATTTAATATATGCATCCTATGGGAGGTATTTCCCCCCCTGCGCCTACCCGCTTTATTTTTATTTTCATAAGTGTAGTATACCATAAGAGTGACTTCTAGAAAGTTTGAACATTCTCACTATAACAGTTCTTAAGATATGCGATGTTAAACATTGGCGTCCTATGGGGGATTCAAATACCCCCGCTGCTATTTTATTTCAATTTCGGGGCTCAGAAGATCCTACTACAAAAAGTTCAGCAAAATGCCGCCAGCGGCTCTTAAGATATGCGATAATAAATATTGGCATCCTATGGGGGGTACCAATTCCCCTGCCCCTATCGAAAAAATAAGTAGCCTATTTTATTTTTAGGGCTCACGTGATGTTACTGTAAAAATTTCAAGAAAATCGGTTCAGTAGTTTCGGAGTCTATAAGCCAACAAACAAACACACAAACACACAAACATACAAACATTTTTCATTTTTATATATGTATATAGATAAAAACTGGGAATTAAGCACGAATAACAAAATCTTTTGAAAATTTAAATTTTGTATTCCCAAAAATTGAAATTACTTTTTGATAATTGATTTTAAATCTCAAATAATTAACATTTAACAAAGTTTTTGCTTTGCATGTAAACTTATGAAATGTTTTGTTATTCTGCATTTAAGATGACGATATGTGCAGTTCTTTTAATTTTTTTCCAATAATTTTTTCCTACAAAAAATCCAACAGACACTTTGGCTGGTTGCCTTTGCCAAAAATATTTTGCACAAACAAATACACACACAGGCATTTCGAGCTGTAGTCATGCAAACTGTCGAGCAACAACAACATTACTAGTGAGGATCGTTTTTAAAACTTTTTTTTCCCTCATTCTTCATGACTGAAGAAAGGCAAAATTGGGTTTTTCCTCAAAAACATGAATGAATTTGGCGAAATATTAACAATTCATTCATGACTGTGAAAAAAGTTACATATTTTACATTTTACATTTATGAAAAAAATTCAAGAATGGTTGAATATGAGCGATCACATATGACTTTCTCTGAACTCTGGTATAAATTTCAAAACTTTACTCGAGATATCCACAAAATTCTTTGGAAAAAACATTGATGACTTTTTTTATGATTCTTTATTTTGCATGAAAATAAACATTCCGATTCATATTACAGCTATTCTTACACAGAAAATATGCAATTTTTATATGTTATCTATGCATGGAAACAAAATTTAGGACATTTTCAATTATTGTCTGATGGCCTTATTTTCTTCGTAGGATGTTTATTTCACTAAACCTGGGATATCATGGGAGTAGCAGCGATGCCAGAAGTGCAGATTTATCTGCATTTTGAAGATTTTATCCCTAAAATTGTCAAAATGCAGATTTGCAGATTTTTGGTTTAACATTGCAGATTTTTTAGCTCGGTGGAAACTTCTTTACATTGTTATGATTGCACTATTTCCACTTGTTGCATTGATAAATAATTATAGTATATCAACCATTCATGGAAGAACCGTGTGGAAATACATTCATTAGTAGACATTTTATGCACAAAAGATTACTTAAAAATTAAAAATTCGCATTGTCTTGACACATTAATATCGCCGGACATATGTCATCTGTTTTTACACAAAATATTATGCATACATATCGCACTTGTTCAACAATAGTGTATTAACTCAAAATTAAAAAATTCAGTAGAAGCAAACCAATTTTTAATTTTACATAAAACGCATACATATGTGCGAAATAATTCTTAAACCAACCGTTTCATTACCAAAAAGTAAACCAAATAGCATGATATTTTTACAGCGCACAGTGCAAAATTTCTTGAGTTTAGCGGAACTTAATTATTTAAACCATGTAAACCAGTTCTATTTGTGATTTTTTTAAATTTGTAATAAAAATTAATGTGTTTTTTTAAGTCTTTGAGTTGCATTTTTTTTTATAGAAATTATGCTAAATTTCGACTGGATTCCCACCACCTTTTTTGTATTTTACAAACTAGCGCACGAACAGGTGCCTTTAAACTGTACAGAGCGTCAGATGTTAGCACTGGTAAGCCTATTTTTTCCAAAACAAAACCAATGATGGCTTCCGATGTAGGTTCTGCCTTCCACTTTTAGAAAATACAGTTATATGAAATTTGCAAAGTTATTCTGGAAAAAGTTTAATTTAAAAGAAGATCGCAAAATATCGCAGAAGATATTTTGTGTTCCCAATAGAGGAAAAACATACCTTTAAAATGTTGTGGGTTTTAAGATGGTATTATGCGGTATCACCTTTTAAAGTCTCCAACGAATTTAAAAAACTACATTTACTTACTTCTTAAAAATCACTTTTTTAACGAACAAATCACACACGAGTACGAAACGATTTTGCAATTATTTAAATGCCAATAATTGACAATTTTCTCATAAAATAAATTATGTAAAAATCATGGCCTACTGCACTGCCGTTTGTATGTACCACTCTATTAACTGAAACAAAGAAAATCTTTCTGTATGCAAAAAGTATAATTGAATAAAAAATGCAACTTTCAGGTGTATTTTGGAGTTGTTTCGCAGGGTAAATCCCCAAACCGAGTATGAGGTTTTTGAGTTGGGATATTAAGCAACCGCAATAATGAGTAATCTTATGCATTTTATGTATTTAAAAAATTTAATAAAGTTCCGCTAAACTTCCTGAATTTCGCACTGTGCAGCGGTTAGATATGAAACCATATAAAGCGCTGCGTTTTTTTTCCAAAAAAAGAAAAGAGAAAAATTTTGAGTTAATACACTATTGTTGAACAAGTGCGATATGTACGTATATATTTATATGCACTTATGTACAAATATCTTCAAAAGTTGCAATATTTGATCTCTTCTAAATTTTCAATAAGACCCTTTATAATTTAAATAGCAGGTCAAACAATTAACGTTTAATTTATTTTTCAAAATAACAAAGATTAATCCTTACTCAGCCTGAGTAATTAAATAGATAGATATTTTTAATGTAAAAATATCCAAAAGTTATTAGTCATGTTCTAAAATCGAACAAATTTTTAAAACTTTTCTGTGTTGAAAGTTCAAAAAAATATTACCTTTTTTATACCTCATACTTCGAGGACCACTCATATTTACCAGAACAATTTTTAATTCTACCATGGATTTTAACTTCGGCAACATACTTTGAAACTAATTGTAATATCTTTTTCTAAACAAACTACATAAAAAATGTAATAAATTTGTGTTGAAGGTTGAATGAAGATTTTTAAAACTTTGGCGCAGATTTTGCAGATTTTTTGACGAAAAATTATGGGTTTTAACTGATTTTTCCTCTAAAAGTTCTGGCAACACTGGGGAGTAGGTGAACGTATTTGCTTCGTCAATGGAATAACATTTCTGAAAATCAGCTTGGCGTTGTCGGTATGATGTTGCGCTGACATTTTGCTGTGTCAGTTTTCTGCTTTTCAAAAATTATGTCAACATTTCGGGGCTTTGTTGTGATAGTCCCATCTTAGCCACCATGTAATCCATTTCGATTTGTGTTAGCAGTTGTGGTCCATTATTGTGAATATCGGGTGTCCAATCAGCATCATTCAAATTGGTCGGATTGGTGAAAATGGTTTCGGCTTAGAGGGACACAGTATCTAGACTGGGAGGCTTAGGTGTATCGGTACCAGTAGCGCGTTCAACTGGAAGTATGACAGTAAAAGCAGCAATGTATACTTTTGTTTTCAATTTTGTTCTGTTTAATCCAGCACGAGAATTTACGCATGCGTATCACCTGGATTCATCATGTCCAGTTACGTCTTCCACCCAAATTACTGGCTTCATAAAAGAAAACGGTCCACCTTGTGGGCACTTGTTATTTTCCATATTTGGAAAATATATTGTATGTTTTGTTATTATTCACTTTTAAAAACCGGGGAAAATTTCACTTGTACTTCTCGCGTTTATTGACTCTTCGAGCAAAGAACACTGGCAGGTACTTCTGAAATATGTTTTCGAAACGTTCCAAAACATGTGCACTCATAAATGTGGGTGCAATTTCTGTAAAAAAATCGTACAGGTAAATAACGGAAAACCCCAAATAATAAAAAAAGTGCACTTTCCTTTTTTCCTTTTTATTGTCCACTCACATTAATTACTTTGCTACCGAAATCATAAAAATCAAATAACCTTTTGTTTATTACTTTTTTTTTAATTCTGAGAATCATAAAAAAAGTCATCAATGTTTTTTCCAAAGAATTTTGTGGATATCTCGAGCAAATTTTTAAAATTATACCTTTACTTAATTGTGAATAAAAGCGAAACGCGTTCGTCGATTTTGATGATTTATCTGTCATTTTGTTCATAGGCTATGCAACTTTACGTGAAAGTAATGGGACTTGACGCTTTTTTTTACGTTTTGGATTTTTTATGAATTAAAAATAAAATTTTTTTTTTCATACATTTATTTATAACTGCGAAACTGTTGCTTATGTAGCGAAACGTTGTATGAACAGATTAAAGGAATTGAAATTCTTAATTTTTTAAATTTTTTCCAGCTTATTCGGACAAGTGATTCTCTAGTTATGATAAACAAAAGAGCCTAACACGTGACAAATGCCCCTATACGATACTTGCTAACTTCAAATTAATTTTTAAATTATTATTTGAGCCACCTTGACCAAACTTATGATGCAGAAGTTCTTATTTTTTGGTCTACTTTCATAAACATTTATCAGAATTGTGTCCCGAAATCATGTGTTGTACAGTGTTATTTACATATTAAGGTAAAATTTGGTCCAATTTAGCTAGAAATAAAATCATGTGGTTTTTTGATAATTGGTTCATAGTTTACCATTGGTGCCGTATAAAGCGGCCTTCCGAAAACCAATTTAGGAAGTTTTTAATTAAAAAAATTTCTATGACTGTATAGAAATTTGGTCTAATTAAGGTTTTTATTAATGAGTACTTAAAAGTCAACATGTTGTGCTCAATTGAAGAAAGTTATGTCTACAACAATGACGCTTTGTTTCCCTGAAAATAATAGGACTAGCCCAAACACGCGTGAAAAATGTAGCCCACAAGGGACTAGGACTAGTCCAAAAGTAACCCAAACGTATCTCCATTGTATACACAAGAGGATTAGTTTTAGTTTCGTTTAAAAACGAAATCATGTCGTTATACACCTCACTTGAAACTACAAACACCTTTTAACAATGACATGGTCCATGCTTGCATTACATCGGACTAGTCCATGGAGTAGTCCATTTAATCAAAATGGATCAGGTGGTCCAATATTATTTGCAGGGTTTGTTGTGCAAATTTTAAAATAAAATACGGAAAAACGTGGACTGACTATCGAATTATTATTATTATTAATTTTTATACACGCAGACATAATTATTTTTCTGTTCACATACACACAATTTAGCTTATTCAATTATCATTTGACAGTTTAAAAAAATATTGTTTATATTACTACAACGTACAACATTCAACGTAAACAAAAATTTAGCAAAATATTAACAACTTTTGAGAGCTTTAAAGAATTAACATATGACCTAATGGATTTGCTTTTGTTTTGTTGCATGTAAATTCAGTTGCCAAATGTCAAAACACTTTGTTAAGTAAGTTGTGTTTTGCTTACTCAACACACTTGTGACAGGGTCGCATTTTAGTTTTACTCAATATTTATCCCAATTTCGTATTAATTGAGCAATAACTAAATTGTAATTTTGTATGGATAATTGAGCAGGAACATATCTGAATTCGTTATAACTTTTTTTCTTTGCTACGCCCCACAATACGGAAAGTTTTGGTTTTTATACCCACACCGTTATAGAGGAGGGGGTATTATGCATTAGTATTGATGTTTGTAATACCTTAAAATGCTGGTACAAGACGCATTTTAAAGTATACCGATTGACTGAGCATCACTTTCTGTGTCGATCTAAACATGTCCGTCCGGCGGTCCATGTAAACCATGTGCTCAATCTACAGGTTGCAATTTTTAAGATAATTTGATGAAATTTGGCACATAGGCTCTAATTGTAACAAGGTTCAAGCCTATTGAAAATGCGGCAAATCGGTCCATAATTTCAGATAGCACCCCCAACCAACCTTTTTACGGAATCGGTCCTTTGTGCCAATAAACCTTATTATGTTGGTAACATGATTAAAAATGGTCCAAACTAATTTTATTGCAATCAAAAACATCTGACCAACTTTTGTTGGAGTCGGTCCAAAGATTATTAATATTAAAGCAAACCTTGTGGCAAATTTTTTTTGCTAAATCAAAATTAAGCACTGATATTCAAGATACTCAGCAAATTTAACAATAACAAAATTTTCTTAATTATCTTTTTTTAAAGAACTTTTTCATATTATTTTTTTATCCAATATGTACAAAATAAAATACTATGATTTCTTTTGTGTTATTACCATCATTATAGAATTTGTTTTATGCATGAAAAGAGAGTTCGAAGCAATTTATATTTCATTTATATAGACATACGATATTTTTGAGAGTTACACTCAAATACTTCCCAATTAATGAGAATGTTCTTTCCTTTTATGACACTAGTTGGTGGCAAAAAAAATAAAAAAAAAGAATTTTCAATGTCATTAAATACCATTGAATATTTTGGGCAAACTTACTGCGTAATATTCTCTAATTGCTCAACTCAGTGATGTTAGCCATGCGGCAATTACCCTTTTTCATGGTAATTTTGGGCCGCAAAATGTAGCAAGGTAATTTTATTTAAAATACGGTAATTTAAAGAAATTTGGATTTTTGGTAGGTTTAAAGTAGGGTTTAAAGTTTTTACTTTTGAGAGGTGATTTTCATTTTAAAAATACATAGATAAATATTATAACAAACAAATTAACAACATTATGTTTCTATAAATGTTTTTGTAACAGCTATAAGTTCAAAATAAGAAAAATTAAATTACTCTTGTATATTATTAATTTTATATTAAACTTTTTGTTTGTTTCAAAATCAACAATTCTTAAACATATGAAAGTCCGCAATGCTATAAATTTAACTATCATTTTCGGACTATTTTAAGAACGGATCAAAATCAAAATTATTTTATTACCTTATCCATAAAAATACAATAATTTTGGTTACAAATGTATTTTAGGACAAAAATTGACATTCAGATTTTTCTTAAAACACATTTAAAATTTAAATTAATGGTTTATAAATAATGCTGTTAACAATGAAACAATAAATCGCCTGTCATTTGGAAACAGCACATTAATGTTTTGATTAAAAATCTTTGCGTACGGTAATTTCTTCTCAAAAACGGAAATTTTTAGAGGGCTGTAAGGTAATGAAAAAATAAAAGTTAACATCACTGGCTCAACTAACTGTTTTATATTTTTTTTTATCTTAAATCATTTCTTTGGCAAGTGTTAAGGTGAAAGGACAAAAAACCGGATAGATTTATTAAAAATAATTATTCATAATTTAATTAAAAATATTGAAAAACATTATTTAATAATTATGTCTTAAATATAAAGTTATAATGAACTCAAATCCCTTAGGTCATTTGGGGCCGCCTTGTATAAGCTGAAATCTCATATAAGAAAAGCAATCAAAAAATGTGCCGATCGCGTCCTAAAAATTTTAAAACTCACCGAAATACCCCATTTACCGAGGACTTTAAAACAGAGACCCGAAAACTTTTTATTTTTTATTTCCTTATCATATAAATACATATCTTTGTTGATTAAAATTTTTTTCATTTATTGAAAAAAAATATCAATCATTAATACCTATTTATTTTCAAATAAAAGCTCTGTTTCTTATCAAAGTTATTTTCGGGAATACAACATTTATTATTAATACGATTTCCGTTTGACGTGCTAAATTCCCAGTTTTTCATATTTGATAAATACACTGAAATTTATTGTTGAGGGAAAGCTAGCTTCTATGCGCATTTCACTGGTTGCTTAGGCCAGCTCATCAGGAAACCTTTTCCAAAGATTTTAGAAAAGTCAAAAATATTATACAAATAGAACTCTAAAGCGAATAAGAATTATAAACACTCAAAGTCTTACTTGTAACAATATCAAAGCCAAAACAAAACACCAACAATAAACAGTGGGTTTATCTTTTCTTACATTCTCCTACAATTGGTTGGGTTCTTTCCGACTCGAATTGTAGTTGTAAGTGGGTTAAAAGAAAAAACAAAATTAAAAACAAACTGCTTCATTCCACTGTCTTCGTAAGAAAACAACAAAAAAAAAACCAATTTGCCAATTCAGTTTTTTGCACGGGCACATGCAAGTATGTATATTATCAAAGTTATTTTCGGGAATACAAAATTTATTATATATACGATTTCCGTATGACGTGCTAAGTTCCCAGTTTTTAATATTTGATAAATACACTGAAATTTATTGTTGAGGGAAAGCTAGCTTCTATGCGCATTTCACTGGTTGCTTAGGCCAGCTCATATGGAAACCTTTTCCAAAGATTTTAGAAAAGCCAAAAATATTATACAAATAAAACTCTACAGCGAATAAGAATTATAAACACTCAAAGTCTTACTTGTAACAATATCAAAGCCAAAACACCAACAATAAACAGTGAGTAAAAACGCCATTTACGTTCCTCTCAAGATATGGACTGTATTAGGGGTGGATCTAGTGCTGCAAGCGTTTGTGGGTTGCTCCAAATATAGCAATCAAACTTTGAAAAAAAAGAGAAAGGTGAATGTTTCCACTAAAATTCGTTTATATAAATAAAAACACTTTCCTTATTCGGTTTTGCTCGTTATAAAAACTGGATTTTATTGCAATTTTTAATTCGATACTTCCACGGTAAAAAGACTACTTTAATCTATGGCGGGTGTACAGTGAATACTGAAAAAATTTTCTAAAAAACTTAATTTTCTCAAAATAAATATAAAAACAATTTAACGAAAATACATAAAAAATTGAAATATGACCCTACAAGAAATGCATAACCAAAACTAAAAAAATTACTATTACTATAACACTATATTGGTCAACACTACCGGTCATATAACTAGTAAAATGACCGGTAGTCTTCTTGTAGGGGAGCTTAAAATAAACCATTTGATGACAATGGCTCCTCGAGATGTCAAATAAAATAGACCCCAGGGCTGGAAACACCATCGCCTTTAGTTTAGACGTAAACATCCCGCCGTCCTTGCTGTACAGCAATCCAAAAGCCCACGTGGAAAACTACATCAAATAAATAGAAAAATATCAAAAAAACCAAAAATCCAATAGCTATAAATATATAAAATTCAAAAACTCCATTAATTCCAGGAATCCAAAAAAAATGAATTTTTTAAACGTGATGAATCTCCTCGATTAATTTATAATCCAGAAACATTCATCATAAAAACAACATCAATCAAAGCTAAAAATATAATTTATTAATAAAAAAAAATAAAATGGCAAAGTCAATTTCTTTGTCGTTAGGAAAATCTTTAAAAATAAAAATAAGATTGTATTCCATACAAGCTTGACCATAAAGGTGCACATGATCCAAAAAATATTGTAACCAGAGATGAAAATATTGAACCAGTGGGTTACCAAAAGTACTGCCATAAACACCATCTATAACTATATACATAGCTATAAATATCACCAGCCATGAGCAAGCCTGTAAGAGCCAAAAATTGAAATTGGGGAACTGCAATCCCGGCAGCTGTCATCTATCACAGCCCGTTCCTATAAAAATCGTACCTTCGAATCCAGGGTTAAATAATGTTGAGTCTTTGACGGCGGCGAGTGTGTGGGTTCTTCATAGATCCCAGAACCTGAGCTTAAGAAGAACTTGGTCTCACACTTTCATGACCTTCAGACGACCGAGGTCCCCTGGTGGAGCCATTAGACGAACGAGGTCTATCGCGATCTCGGCATTTGGACGAACGAGGTCCACGTTGTAAACGCTTGGTCTTGGCATAGTGTGACGAACTAGGTCGATTGCAGGTACACTAGGTATAGTCATCACTCAAGCAGCCAGCACAGTACCGTAAAAATTTCGATGCAGTGGGTGATATTTTAGGCAAACCATCTTGTTCGTTATGCAACGACCTTCCATACATATATATTCGCTCCGATCATGTTCCTGCAAAATAAATATTTAAAAAACCTAATGCCTCAAACACCTATCCGCCGAACGCTGCGGTTTTAAGTGTAACGAAACCATATTACGTTTCTCAAACGCTTTCCTTACATTTCTCCTGACATGATTTTTACAGTTGCATTACTCAGGTGCTATTGAAGAAAACTGGTGCGGATTTTCCATAGTACAAAATTTTCCGCGCTGTTTGTCAAAAATTAAATTTGTATAGCAGGGGGTCGATTCTGGTTCTGTGAAACTGTGAAATGAAAAAAAACTTTTCATGTTCGTTTTCATGAGACCTTTTCACATGAGCACTTCACATTTACACAAAATGCGATTCCCGGGGTCTAATCACCGCATTCGATATCGAGCAAAATTGATCTTAATTATTTATTTTGGTATCATGAATCTCGATATAGAATGAAATTAATTGAATTTGAAATAATAGCATTCGATATTGAGTAACTCGACATTACATTTCTCGAGTTTTCATTCGATACGTCAGTGTCTATCGTATGCAAAAACATTCGACAGTTTATTCGATTCGATAGTATCGAATGCGGTGATTAGAAGTTATAATAACCCCTAATAAAATAATCATATAAACATATAAACAATATTTTTATCCCTAAGATAACCCCTAATAATATAGTCTTAAGCAACATGTTTTTCTTTATAATTTTCTTTAAATACTTAAATACTAAATCCAGAATTAAATGTTTACAAAAAAAGAATTAAATATATTTTTTTTGTTCACAATAAAAGCAAACAAACATACATACTTAAATAAATATTCTTTAACATGCATATTTGTCCACAACACTGTGTACAAACATGTATGCATAAAAACACTTGAAATATTTTAATCATTCTTTTCCAAGAATGCTTGTTTGCTTTTCCAATACATTTTGGGTGGCCCACAATTAACAATAAACTCTAAACTAGATCAATTGATTTTGAAATACGAACTTCTTAAGAATTATTGCCCAACCAATAAAATAAAACCATACGACTTTTTGTAAACAATTGATTTTCCTATTAGTTCATAAGAAATTACCAATAAGCATTTTCTTTGTATTTTAAACTAAGATTTTGTATTTAAAACTAAGATTTTGTAAAAATAAAGAGAGTCATATTTTTCGACCACAATGTAAAACACACAACAGCGGTTTTTATTTTATTTTATTTTATTTTTTTTTTTAAAGTTTTATTTCGAAAACCAAAATTATTAGACCCCCGTTCTTTTAATGAAGAAGTGTTTCATTCCATTGTAGCTGTGAAACTTTTGTAACTACATATATTAATAAAATGTAAAAGTCAAATGCAGATATCGAAGCTTAGGATTTTGAAACGGCGCTAAGCCGCAAACGAGTTTTTTTAATGCTTGAGCTGCAAGCATTTATTTTTGCTAAAAGTGCACGCAAGAAATAGTAAAGGAAAAAATTTTACATAAAATGTGTTAATATATAAAAACAACAGCAATTTTTTAACGGAAAGAAATTTTTATTCAAAAAACAAGAGCAGTCATAAAAATGTAAAATCGATTAATCAATGAGTTGACAAATGATTTTTTTGGGTAAACATCTTGCCCGCGCTATTACCCCAAAATATTTATTGCAGTAAATAATTTTGGCATAAAACTGACATCTACGAAAAAAATGTTATTGACTTAAGTAAAAGTTTCTTTTTAGGGTATTAAAATAAAAGCTTGTTTTTGAAAAAGGTTTTTTACTTTAAATTTATTTTTTAATAGTTAAAATCAATCACATCAAGTTATTTAATTTACTTGTTTTTCTACACAAGTAAATTTCGCGACAAGTTTTTACATCGTGTTAATTGTGTAATGACAATTGGCAAGATTTTATATCATAGTGCCGGTCCAGACCTGCAATTTTTGTTGCAGCAATTCTTGAGCTTATTTGTGAGAGTGGTGAGAAAATTTGGGGGCGGAACTCATTTCACCAATAATATCATGAATCTCTGCAACAAAAATTCCAAATTTGGACAATGAATTATAAATAAGGTAATGCCTCTATTAGTTGCTACATAGTAAAATTTTCAAGTAAAAGTTACTGCCTTGTTACTGATGTCAACAAGAACATTTCTTTTGTATATTTATATTGAAAACAATAATAAAAAACTAAAATTTGTTGTTGTTTTCAAAACAAATATACGCAAGAAATGTTCTTGTCGACATTGGGGGCCTGGGCCTTAATTTCTTTCGTTTAAGCTTTTGTGTTATTCTTAGCAAGCCTTTTCATTTGATACCTATATTATAGGATTGCATTAAAAATAGCTAGACCGCCATTTTGGCTGTGCTGCTATGTTTGATTTAGAATGACGTTTCATAGTTTACAACATGGTGAAATAAACAGGTGGCAGCACTACGCCAGATGACGATTTTTTGCTCCTGCATTGTTTGTCTAGGTGTATGTCAAAGTTTTGTTTATGTTTACAAAAAGTCCACGTTTTGTGCTGAGATTATTGTATTTTAATAAAGTTTTTGATAATTTTTAATTAAAATAAATAAGATATTGACTATAATAATATAAAAATTGGCTAAAAATTTATTTATTTCATCACGTAAACGGTAATGTAATTTCCAATTTTGTTGTAATGTTGTATTTGTTGCCGTAACGATGCCACCCACTTATTCCACCATGGGTTACAATGCATTGTCATCCAAACTGAACGTGTGTACATAATTTCAGCTCAGTCAATTGAACATATCTACTTCAAATTGAGTTGCAAGGTTTCACCCAAACATATATTCATTGCAAGTTAAATAAAAGCTTTCAAAAACGACCATAAGCCCAACAAGTTGTGAAATCATTAACAAATAAAAGGCTAAATAAAGATTAATTTAGTAATATGTTATTAAATATAAAACATAAACATGTTGTAGGCGGCTTTAGATTTACTTTAAGCCGTCGCTAAGCCTAAATTATTCACCGCCGATGGGAATTACATATCTACTTTGTCATTTAATCAAGTGTAAAACCAAAGACTATAGATTTATAAAGATGTTGCACTTAGTACATTTGAAATTTTAAAAAATGTTCTTCTTATTGATGAGGGAGGGAAGTAACAAGAAAGCAAAAATTTCTTGCTCACATTCAGAGAACTAAAGAGAGCAAGAAACCACATGCATTAATACATACACATGTTTGCTGTTTTTGCCAGCCAAAGTGTGTGTGTGCTTTTTTTTTGGTTGAAACCGGTTTTTGGTATTTTTTTTAATTGATTGCGTTTTATTTTCAAACAATTTATGTGCAAATAACCTACGTAAGAGCATATGCGACCGATTGTGTAATTGTAGGGCAACAGTATTTGTTTTATTTTTGTAAAACTTAAACTACATCGATTTGCACCGAATTATAATTCCATTTTTTAGATTATTTAATTATGCACTTACCATGTGTGTATTTATTTATATATCAAACGAATTTACTATGAGTATTTATTAGTTTTACTTATGAGCTCTTTACAAGTTAAATGATTTAAGATTTTAACTTTTTCAATATTTGATAATTTGTAGTTGTAAGTTTCCCATGTGGAATGCTTCCGTAATAATATAAGAACTAGTAGTAAATTGAGCATCTCCATCCTGTGTTTATAACATACGTCATTCTCCTCAAACCAAAAAGAATAAATTGATTTTTTGGTACAATTCACGCATTGCTCAACAATAAATTTTGTTATGCTTTTCATTTCTTTATTATGTAAAAATATTTGTTTTAAAGACCTTTATATCAATTTTACAAACTTCAAAAAATAAGTCAGAGGGAGCACACAAACCTCCAAAGTCGGATTCTTTTTGACAATTTTTTGCATGAACAAACATTTCTGAAGGATATGACAAAATTTGCGCGGGTTTTTTATATCCATACGACATTTAACGCATGATATTCGTTGTGATATGTAACCAACAAAATATCGACTCGATGTTAATTCTATTGGCACATTGTTGGATGTAAAGCAATCGGCATCTTCATTAAAATATTCTTAATTTTCATTGTACATACATATATATCTGCGATTTCTATTTCAGGGGTGTGAGTACTCTCTGATTGACGGAAAGGGACATTAAAATAGGGTTTAGGCTTTTGATTTCCTGAGATTAGAAATCACACTTAAAGGCTTTTGTGTTATTCGATTCAGAATTTGCATAATGTGGATCAATCTATCCGAAAAGCACTTTAATACGACTAAAAGAGAAATGTATGATAATATATCTAATAAAATTCCATATTATTTCCAGTCTAATAATAACTTTTATAAACTGAAAGCTTTATTGGCGATTTTTCAGATTTAAAAACTTGAATCGTATACTTTTACGAGTATTACCAAAAAAAATTAATATGTGTTGCAAAATTATATCTGATAAATAGAGCGCATGTTTTGACAATCCGTGTACGAGGCTATGTCATCAAAATACATAATTATTTGTCTGAATTTGTTGAATATTATTTAAGTTGCTGTAAAATATAACACTTTTTAAATAAATAAATAAAAATAAAATTCTCATATGCGAACAATTTTAATAATATGGGTTTGATTTTATTGGATTTCATTCTATATATTGTATGTAGCGAAATCCACATATTTTTTTGTCCTATCCCGCGAAGCTCTTCGCTTGTCTGCAGGAAAGAAACATTTCTAATTCTTATAATATTTGCTCATATAAGCTGGCTCATACAAGTTTAACAGTTACAATGTTTAGCTTTTTCAGTATGTTATCGATGATTTGTAGATATGTTTTTTAATATTTCTTATTTGTAACTGCCCGTCTTTAACTGACATGACTTGCAGTTATAACTTGAAGTTATAAAAGCGTTGTTAAAAAATTTGCATTAACAACCGTGTTATAACATGAGAAAACTTCTAACATGATGAGTCTATACTTAACACTAACATCATATAAGTGTTTAAGTTACATGGGGTCTTTGCCTGACAATTTTTTGTCATAATAAACGTCAAACTTCATATAAAAAAAACGCTGACAAAAATTTTAAAATTTTTTTTATATAGACTTTGACGTTTGGTAAGACAAAAAATTGTCAGGTGAAGATCCCATGTTAAGCAGTTTATGTCAGTTGTAGACTGCATGTAATGCTTCCGAAATAATATAAGGACTAGTAAATTTAACATCTCCATACTGTGTTTAGGACATACATATGTAGATACGTACGCAAACCAAAAAGAATAAATTAAAATTTTGATACAATTTACGCATTGCTCAACAATAAATTTTTTATTTTCATTTCTTTATCTTGTACAAAAAAATTTTGGCAGACCTTTAAAAGAATTTTACAAACTTCAAAAAGTAAGACGGAAGGAGCACACAAACTTCCAAAGCCTGAATCTGTTGCATAATTTGTGATAATAATTTGTTGTAATAATAAATAAAATTGGATTTTTCGGCGGAAACGATTCAATAATTTTTCAAATAATACAATTTTAATAAAAAAAATTTTTAAACAAAAATAAATAAAATTGAAAGAAATTACGTTCATACACATCAAACTGGTGGCATATTTTTATAAAAATTAAAAGTATTTTGATTATCATCAAATTCACATTGAACCATGAGTTTTTTATTACTTACATAATTACAAAATTGTGAGTTTGATGAGGCATGTTAATGTGTGGCCTTGTCGCTTTAGAAAACATAAAATATCTTTTATGAACAAAGCAGTATATTCTTTCAGAAAAATTATTTTTTATATGCCTACAATTGTTTAAATTTAGACAATAACAGCATTTGAACTTCGGTGCGAATCGATATAATTTCATCTGTACAACAATAAAACACATATTATTGCCCTACAATTCAAATCTGTCACATTTGGTTTAACGTAGGTTATTTGCACATAAATGGGATGCAAACAAAACATGTTTTATATTTAAATCAGGGGTTTCCATTTCTTTGCACAATTGTGCAAACCACTACAAACACATATTTTTATGCTCTTCAATTCAGTCGTCGGTGTGACTTCGACAAGTGCACATGTTTAGCGGATGCTATATTATTTTGTTTCAGCTTACACTCAAAAATATTGTGCGGTCAAAAATGCTTTTGGTAACATCCAATGCCTTGCGTGCAATATTTAGAGTCTAAATTTTAAGACTTAAATGCAGAGTAATATAACATTTCTAATTAATTTTAACATAATTTAAATTGTTGAAAATATTTAACAGCAAACCTAGCGTAAATTTTATTTAGTAAATTTTTTTAACAATAACATTTACTGCAACGTTTAAGCTAACGATATGTGTTTTGTTTGTGAAAAAAAATTCTTTGCTACCTGTAAAAGGGTCCCTTTTGCTTTCTTTAAAAAGACGTACCTAAATGCAGAAATTATTAAGAAAAAAAAATAGCCAAAAGAATTTGTTGGTATTTTGCTTGTAAAAATATTTTGGCTTCTGTACCAATTGCGTCGTTGGGTTTTTTCTTTCTTTGAAAACCCTTTTCTTAAGTAAGTAGAAATATTTAAAAAACAAGTAAAAAAGTCTTGTTTTGCTACAATTTATGTGTAAATAACCTCTGCACATAAAAGCAAATGTGACAGTAGGTAAAATGTTTGGTTAAGAAGATGTGTTTTATTGATGTTATAATGAAACTTTGTTTCGCACTATTTTTATTGCTTACTTTTTTATGCTACAATTATTTGACCGAGCCCATAGAGTTAAGGAGAAACGTCCTTTGGGTTCTTGAGACCCAAAAAACAAATTTATATTCGCGGGTTTTCAGATAACAAATCTGGAGTAATTAAAACACGCGTCTTTTTTGATGGTAAAATTATTACTGACATTTTTATTAATTATATTTGTTTTTATATTCTTAGTTTATTAAAATTATTGTGAGAAAAGAATAAAGTGCATACTTGCATTTTAATTTACTGCAGGGCAGGAAATTAAGCAACCGAAAAAAATAAAAAAGTTCAAATTAAAGTTAAATTTAATTTAGCGCACAAATAATTCTTGAGAAATTTAAGACTGAAATATTGGCACGTTGTTTTGCAATTTCCTGTCTTTAAGAAAATTAAGCAATGTGTGAAATTAATTTATGTCAACTGCCGGAATTAATCCAGACATAATTAGTTGGAATTTATGGTACTTATTCTTTTCTCATTGTTGGTAATAATAATTTCATTTATGTTTAAATGTAATTATTATTACCTGTGTTTGTGTGTATGTACATGTAAAATACATTGTTTTAAATGATATTAATTCTTGTGGACATAACATTAAGGCTCAGTAAGTCTTTACTTTCTGTTCTGTTACGAACCAGCTGATTTGTTTTTGTTATTAAAAAACCTGTGAAATTGATTAGTTTTTCTGTTCTGTTGCGGTTCAGTTTGATAAAATCAAAAACTTGTAAAGTAAGAGTGTAAAGTTATTGAAATAAAACAATTGATGGTGCAAAACTAATAAATTTGTCATAAATGGCTAATAAGTTGCTACAGAAAAAGTAACTTTTACAATTTTGAAACAGAACAGCACGGAACAGAACAGAAACAGAACAGAAACTATAATAATCGACTTATAGGCCAATTAAAAAAACACGAATTTGCAGTTCATAATTTTCACTGCATAATTCATCAGACCGCTCTTGCATCGAAATTCATAAATGATACCCCAGCTATGAAGACAGCAGAGGATATAATAAATAAAATTCGAGGCGGACATCATGCGCTTACCCACCGAAAAGTTGTAACCTTTTTAAAAAACAAAAATGCTGTGAATTGTGACCTGAAAATGTTTACAGAAGTTCGGTGGCTAAGTTGCGGTGATTGCCTGAATAGACTTTATGATTTAAGAGAAGAAGTTCTTCATTTTCTAGAAACTGAGAAAATAGAAAAAGTTTTAGTCTAGTGTTTAAAAGACAATAATTTTATTTTAGACTTAGCTTTTCTAGCAGATACGACAATTATGTTAAATGAACTTAATTTGGAATTGCAAGGAAAGGAACGCAATATATGCGACTTGTCAAAAATCATTCACAATTTTAAAACAAAACTTTTTCTTATCAAAGTTATTTTCGAGAATACAAAATTTATTATTAATACGATTTCCGTATGACGTGCTAAATTCCCAGTTTTTCATATTTTCTAATTTTTTCCCAAATTAAAAGTGGTGATTTTTCCAACTTTTCAAAAACTTCAGTTGTTTACAGAAATCTCGAAATCGAAAAAAGATATGAATATGCCGAAATATTTGAAACACTTTTCAATAATTTTCAAGACAGTTTTCAAGATTTTGTAATTTTACAACCGCTATTAGATCTTTTCGAAACCCCTTTTCGTTGCGATGTAAGCAACTACGAATTTGATATTCAATCAGAACTAATCATACTACGAAGCGAAGTAAATGCCCCAGACGAAAATAATATTGTAGAGTTCTGGAAAGATTTGGATGGCGAGTTCTATCCTGAACTAAAAAAAAATTCATTGAGGTGCCTCTCTTTATTCGGCACTACTTACCTATGCGAACAAATTTTTTCGGATTTAAAATTTATTTGTTCCAAGCAACGTAATAAATTAGGTTCATACCATTTGAAAAGCATTCTACTATTACGAAACTGCCATAAAAGTATAAATTTAGAAGATTTTATTTTATAACTTGTATAACACAAGGGAAAAAAATTAAAAATTTTTTGTGTTGCTAGAAAATTTGTAGCAGTTCTTTACCAATTCAATGTCGCTGATTTTAAAACTGCGCTTTGTTTTCTATCAGCTTTGATTTGCGTGCAATATTTATTTTTTATGAATTTTTAAAACATAAAAATCTTTAATTTTTTACAATTGTTTGATAAGATATTTGAAACTGATTTAGAGTCAAAAAGCTTCCGAATAAAAAAAAGTGTAGTTTTAAAATCAGCGACATTGAATTGGTAAAGAATTGCTACAAATTTTTTATCAACACAAAAAATTTTTAATTTTGTACCTTTGTGTTATACTTATAAAATATATTACTAACATTTTATTTCGGCTGTAAATAAATGCATTCTCTCAATTTGCTTACTCTCTGGTACTCACTAATACACAAGCAAAAACATTTTGGAAATCCCTGATTTAAATGTGTTTTCAACGAGAAAACGAGATTTCTTTTAGTTTGTTTGTATTTTTTTAAATGCAATGTATACACATACATACACACACACGCGTGTGCTCATACATATACACTGATAAGTGAGAAAAGCTCTCTGAGAGTAATAATAAATACTGTAATTTAGCGGCTAAATCCACCAGAAAAATTAATATAGACAGAAAAATGTATGAACTTTGTATGGTCGTGCAATATCTTTATAAATCTATAGTCTTTGGTAAAACTATACAAATACACAAAAAATATAATTAATTTAGAAAATGTTAGGATTATTAGTTTTAATGGAATTATCGGAATAAATTCGGAATGGTACAATGTAAGAAAACATTATTAACGTTTTTCGTCAGTAATGTTTTGTAGTTATTGAACATATAATAAAAAATTGGAATTTTATATGAATATAATAAGTTAAAAATCTGTGAATATTAATCTTTTTAGAAGATTATAATTTTTATTTCTTTAAATTATTATTTATGAAAAATTAAAAAAACAAAAAATGCACTTTGGACTTCAAGAAGAATTCTTGACATAAGTACGGAAAAACATGTAAAATCAATTAAAATGGATAAACATTCAAAAAAGCAAATTTCGATCTACCAAAGGTAAAAATACAATTTGGTTTAAGGATTGATGTTTGACTATTGACGTCAGCAGTCGTCGATGGCTGCGAGTGTAAGACGGCAAATCCATCTGAGGAGATCGAGTGGTTGCGATCGAAACATGTCATGGTAACCAGCCGCCTTGGTTGAATCTCAGGTCAGTCAAGAATGAATGATTATCAATAACAATTTTAAATTCCTTTCTTCATGAAAATAATTTAATGAAAATTAAATTTAATGAACTTAAGCCTGATTAAAATATTAAAAATTTGGATTATTTTTTATCTTTAGCAATGTCCATATTTTTCTCTAAATAATTTAATTAAAATAATTTTTCACCGTTAAAATGAAAGTGTAAAAATATGGCATAAATGAAAAGTTTGTGACACTTCTTTGCACTGTTACACAGAACAAGAATCACATTACTGTGAAAATGTGAAATCAATTTGTTTTATTCCATTTGTTCTTCTCATATGAAAACATTCGAGTTTATTTATTATTTTTTCTCTAAACGAGAATCAGAAACTCTATGAAAATGTGAAAAAAATTTTAATTTCACAGTTTCACAGAACCAGAATCGACCCCCAGGACACGGTTGTGGTGTAAACCCTCTGTCTAGTACCAGAAAGTGGACCCGTCAGAATCCAACCGAAATGGGTTTCCTGACACATCAATTCCCCCAGTACATTTTTCCTAACACCACCGAGCATGATACTAGGATAGTAATCACCACCAATCAAAATGTCGATTTGACCACTCTTTGAAAAATCTGGATCAGCTAATTTCAAATGGGATATTGAAAGCTTGGACACGTCCACTGAATCAACCGGCAGATTTCCAGTCAATTTTGGCAAAACAAAACTTTTTACTTTCAACCTAAAACGTGGATCACTATTAGAACCCAAAACAAACGAACATTGTTTCTGAACCGATCCTGCCAACGCGCCGTTCAATCCAGACACTCTGCCGCTGATGTTTTCGGTAGGCAAATTAAGCTTTTTCCGCAGCCTTTCCGAAATGAAAGTTGCCTGAAAGCCAGTATCAATCAGGGCTCTAGCAGAAAAAACTTTATTACAAGATATAATATTAACCAACGCCGTTCCCAATAAACCTTGTTGTCTGGTAGTCGCAACACAGTTTTGTACTGTGTAACTCTGCGTCGTTGGCTGGCTTGTACTTGGGCTATTTTGGCTACCAACGTAATTCGACGAATCCTTAACATCCCGGTGCAACATAGTGTTAGGTTTCAACTTACATGTCAAACAACTATCTCTACTACTGCAACTATCTAATTTATGGCCACTACTCAAACAATTAATACACAGATTATTTTCCTTCACAACCACAAATCTTACCCCTGGATTCATTTCCACAAATTTGGAGCACAATGTTAATAGATGGCTCCTCGAGCACAAAACACAGGTTTGTTTCGAAACCTGAGCTTAAAAAATTCTAACTTTCCCACCGGAAAATCCACCATTGGTGGCACTTGACCTATTGTTGTCATTAGCCCTATGGCCCTTTGACCATTTTTTCTTGGTGTGATGCCCCGAACCCTCTGAATCTGCCTTAAATTGCGCACAATTTCTCTAAAGACTGAAAACGATCAGTTAAAAATGTGTCCATTTGACACCAATTAGGATTTTCCTTTTTATTCTTTACACATTGTTCCCATAAGGACAGAGTAAGAACTGGCAGATTAATTGAACAAAGGTATACAAATATTGGGTCCCAAGTCGAAATTTCTATGCCGTGTAAGTTTAGGACCGAAATACAATTATTGATATCCCTTTGTAACCTTTTTATCTTCCTTGCGGATTCAGTTTTAGCGGGTACTAGACCAAATAAAATCTTAAGCTGGCTGTTCACCAGAATCCTTTTATTTTCATAAGCGTCACTTAAATTGTCCCACACGTTTGAAAATCCTTGATTCGTCAATTCGTCCTGTGCTTCACCAGAAGTAAATTGACTCAAATAAAATGATTTTTCAACCCCAGTTAAGTCATCACTGCGGTGAACATATCCCGATCGCCTGATCGCAATCGTCATCAGAATCCACCATGGGTTTATTGGTGACAAAAACCTCATATGCACTCTTTGCCTTCTCCCATAATGATTTAAACTCCTCCTTTTGTATATCTATCATAAAAGAGTTTAGACTCTCCTGTGGCATTTCGTCATAATACCTCTCAAATTCAAGAAATAACGCAGCCAGCGTTTCGAATTTGTTCAAATTATCTGATTTACCCATTTTCCGGTTTATAAAAATCAACTAAAACTTAGAAAATCAACTTCGACAAAATCAGAAAATTTTAGTGTAAATTGTACTATTTACAAAAGTGGCAAAATCCCAGTCGAAAACACAAAAATGTATAAGAAATTGCAATACGAAAACAAATAAATACCAGCATTTCACCCAGTAAATAAAAACTTCAAAATATACCAGTATACGGGCCCACTGTCCGCAGTATCCAAACAAGTAATTTTCAAACACTTTCGACAAATAAATCTCCCAACCGCTCAATCAATCGAGTAAAAAAAACACAAATTCATGAAATTTTAGTTTAAATAAATTTAATATTTTATCAAAAAGAAACCTCAAGCTTCATTAAATAATAATTAAGGGCCTGTTTGTCGATAACGAATGAAGACTTCGTTCGCTTAAATAACATTTAAAACAAAAACAAATTATAAAATATTGTTTTTGTTTTACATGTAAATTAAGCGAACGAAGCCTTCATTCGTTATCGACAAACCGGCCATAAAAGTTTGTAAAGGTCGAATAAGAGTAAATTTAAATTAAATATATTTACGTAATACAACTAAATTTTCAAGCTTGAGGTCTTTTTTTATTTCATATAAAAAACTTTAACGTTTATTTTTAACCAATATTTCGGCACTTCTTTGAGTGCCTTCTTCAGGGTTCTTTTTTAACAAAAAATTAACAATTTTTTTAAAATAAAACAAATTTAACAAAAATTGACAAACTTTTGTGCTACATTCTCAGTGTCACAAAATTATAGACATTTAATTTATAAAAACAGAAACGAAAGGTAAAAAATTTTTGTATATTGTAATAGATCAAGTTTGTATTGAAAAATATTTTTTATTCAATTCCAAAAAAATGTTCATAAGTTTGTCAATTTTTGTTAAATTTGTTTTATTTTAAAAAAATTGTTAATTTTTTGTTAAAAAAGAACCCTGAAGAAGGCACTCAAAGAAGTGCCGAAATATTGGTTAAAAATAAACGTTAAAGTTTTTTATATAAAATAAAAAAAGACCTCAAGCTTGAAAATTTAGTTGTATTACATATAATAATAAAGGTCGAATAAAATACATATAATAGAAATATATTTACTCTAAATTAAAAGTAAAATTCGATATTACTTTTCCAGAAAATAAAACTTGAATTAACAAAATATTCAGAATTCAACGCAGATTGACACAACAACTTTTGTATGAAAATGTTGTCCAAAGAAATTTTGTCAAAATTTAATAATGATTTATAAAACCGGCGTAAGAAGATAAATCAATAGATAAATGAATAATATATGTTTGTATCAATTACCCAAGATGGTACTCAAAATACATACAAAAAAAACTTTTCGAAAAATTCAAAAGAAAACATACCTTTACAGACATGTCTTACCATTAGTAGTTTCTACCGATCAAGACTGTGGTTATTTATTCCAGCTGTGGTGGTTGGTGTGAGGTTTCTGATGATATTATTGCTGTTGGTTTGTGTTTCATTCTCTGGGATAAGATTTTGTTTATTATCGATATAAATATGATATAATAACTCGGTATGTAGTATTCTCCAGTTGTTTTGTATTTGAAATACTTGTGTTATTATCATACAAACATACAAATTACTTAATGAAACACGATTGTTTATATTTTCTAACTTTATTGTGGTTTAAATTATTTTCTTTGATATTAATGAATACTTTGTTTTTCTATTTTTGCAAAACCACTTTAAAATTAATTAGGCACTGCTATTAAGCAATTTGTATATTCAACATGTATGTACCTACCTACAACTTGATAACTTTTTCAAAAAATATTTTATTAATGTACATATTTTCTTTTTTATTACACTTTTTCCAAACAAACTTAATCAAAAAATCAACAAGAAACAAGTAAGAGTGCTATATTCGGCTATGCCGAATCTTAAATACCCTTCACCATGGTGAGATAAGAACAAGAAGTTATATAAATAACGCTTTGTTGTTTAAAATAGTACATAGTACCTACCGCTTTTATAAAGATTAAATTTCCACAAATTTTTATGATATATGTACGTCAAGATAACTTCAGCACGACGATTTGTCTCAATAAAATGTTTTCGTGATGACATATTGTAAATATGTAAATGGTTTGAAAATTGCGTGCAGCCTTTGTCGCAGCTTTCAGTTTAATGAATTTTGACAACATAAAAAACTTGAAATGTTGGACAGTTGATTCTCATTTGGAAGCTGTAATGTATGATATAAAAAAAAATATTAGCTTAAGACCGCGTTTTTGAGACGTGGATTAAGTTTAAAGTTAGTTTAACGTACTCTAAAACTCCAATTTTTTTCGGCGAAATATAGTTTTTTTGTTATTATGTATTTCATTAAAGACCCAACAGTGAAACTTAGCTGTTGCGTCAAAATTTTGTGTAATGGCGACACATTAATCAGAAATAAAATTTTTTTTTTAATTAAAATATGTATAATAAAGTATATTAAAATTTTTCTTATACCTATAGAAAATATTACTGCAGAAAATTTTGTAAAAACCCAAAAATATTTAATTAATTTGTTTACTGGTGCACATTTAATTAATTTTTTAATTAATCAGTTATGTAATGAAACTCGATCGTTTTTAGCAGGTGTTATAAATTTCAACCGATTTTAAAATCCATTTCTGAAGTGAAGTACCTACTAACTTTTGGTTCAAAGTACAGTTCAATTTACATATTTAATAAGAAATTTAAAAGAATTTTTGCAGGAAAAAAGAGCAAAATGTATTATAAATCAATTTTTAAAGATACATCACATACCTAAATATTTTTGTACAAACCGTCACTTAAAATCACAAAAAAAAATTAATAAAAATAAAAAAAAAAATTTATTTTTGAGACTTGAACTCGCAATCTTACGAGCCTTAAGCAAGAACTCAGACAACTCAGCTACGAACGGTTTTATTGAAGATGCGTTAAATTAAAATATATTGAGAGAATTTTATGAACATACATACATGTGTATGCGTAAAAAACACATTAAAATCCACCACTTCCCTGCAAATAATAGGACCAGTCCAAACACGCGTGTAAAGAGTAGTCCACAAAGGACCAGGACTAGTCCAAAAGTAACCCAAACGTATGGAAAAAACCTGGTCTATTTAACATTACGATATCCTAGGAGAGGATCATATAACCCACCTTTGGACCACTAAGGAGTAGTTTTAAAACTAGTCCATGGTATATAACCCACCTTTGGACCACTAAGGAGTAGTTTTAAAACTACTCCATGGTATACTCAAGAGGATTAGTTTTGAAGTCGTTTAAAAACGAAAGCACGTCGTTAAAAAACGAAGACATGTCGTCTCACTACAAACACTTTTTAACAATGACATGGTCCATGCTTGCATTACATCGGACCAGTCCATGGAGTAGTCCATTTTATCAAAATGGGTCAGGTGGTCCAATTTTATTTGCTGGGTTGTGGTGAAGATTATAAAAAAAACAACAAAAAAACCGCAACCAAGAGCAGCGTTGCCAGAATTAAGATTTTATCTTATTTTTAAAGATTTTTTGACCAAAATAAGATTTTAAGATTTTTTTCTCAAATTAAGATTTTTTTATTTTTAGAAATATATGTAGATTATTAACTTTAAGTTTGTACAAGATACATAATTTTTTTACAGTTTTTTAAACAGAAAATTTTTAAAACAATGAGGTTTTGTAGGTATCATATTTGTTGTCTAACTATTGGTTTTGCACACTTTTGAACCCATTGTCTGGCATACACAAAAATACATCATTATTTCTGGGCATACAAAATATTAAATAAGCATCTTAAATTAGCAGTTGTTCATTTTGGGACTACTGAGGAAAAAAATTATTTGTGACAAGAAAAAACGCATTTTTATAAAGTTTCATATTTTAAAGAACAAAAAAGTTCAGGTATTTAGTACCAAAAGGTTTAAACCTACAATCGAATTTTGTATGAATACCGCAATTATGTATTTCGATTTAAATTGGCTTCATAATAAGAAGTGTGTTGTTTTAAAAAACTAAAAATTTTTACTTTTTTACCCTTGTTATAAAAAATTTTAAGATTTTTCTCTTAAAAATAAGATTTTTTTTTCGCGAAATTAAGATTTTCCTTCCAAATCTTCTGGCAACGCTGACCAAGAGAAATGCAAGAAGAGATCAATAGAGTTGTGTCGTTCATGAACGAACTCGTTCAATTGAACGGATCAGTCAGAATCTGACTGTCAGATGAACGATGAACGGCCGTTCAGTTTAATCGGACGATTTCGTTCAATGGTTCACTTGGGTCTTTTTAGTCAGTCGGTCACTTGTTTACCGAACAACTGGTTGAAAAGAAACAACAATACTATTGTGGTCTATTTTTGATGCCAGTAAAATATACTTATTTCATTTACTCATTGCTTTACACATTTTCATAATCTGGTCAGGGTTGTCAAGTTTCTTTGCGACCTAATATTCAATTTGGCGACATGACGATTTTTTGGCACTTATAAAATAAATGTCGATTTTGTTGGTTATTTGATAATGCTATGTTCACACTTGGGTTTTTAGACGCGTTTAAGCAAAATGTTATTACATATGAGATAAATAAGATAACAGATGATTAGAAAAAAACCCAACAAACAAATTTATATTTCCTTAAAGTATTAAAAATGAATAAAAATACTTTTATCAAGTTATCTGAAGATTGTTTTAAACATATTAATAATGAAATTGTGAAAATTTATGAATTATTTAAGGAAAAACATTAAGCAGATATCGTGGTCGGTTATACACGCTCATGTTGGCTGATTCTACATTGTACTCAGTTTGAAGTGATTAACAAATCACTTCAATGTATGGGTAATCATTTCGATTTTTATGTGATTAGAGCTTAATCATGTTCGGGTGCCTTTAACGCTTTTAAGAACCCTAGTGTGAACATAGTATAAGCCATGAATTTGTTTTGAGACTCGTAGACAATTTTACCCTTTATTTGGAAAGACTATTTCAATGATGGTATTCCATATAAGTTTAATCAGTTTTTGAAAAAAGTTTATTGCTATAAGGATACGTCCAATAAAGTCTGTGTTCAAAGAGTTCTTTTTAATAAATAACTCCACTAAAACTTGCCTTCAAAGTAGAGTGCAATACAAACTTCCATTATTACAACTTCACTTTTACCTTACCTTAATTTACTTGAGCGATCACTTTAAGTTAAAGTAAAGTTTTAATAATGGAACACTTTTTATAAGGCCGTTTAAAGTCTACTTTTAGCCATCGGTTAGTTGTGAAAACGGGCCTAAGATTTATAAATTATATAAATGTAAATAGCACTTTTGTACCTTCACACGATATGTTGAATAAACTGAATCGTATACATTGTTAAAAAAAAACAGTAAGAATTGCCTTGCCGGTGATGTGCATAGCGTTTTAGATATATGATGTATATCCAATATTTCTTTAATACTAACCACCAAAAAAACGTTTTGCTGCTTTAATTAGACTATTGTAGGTACCTTTTTGTATTCACCAATCATTTTACTTTAATTAAATAAAATATATATACAGTCGAACTTCCATAACTCGAACTTCTCTAACTCGAATTTTCATTAACTCGAACTAATTAGGTTGGCAGTAGCGTTAAGAGAATAAATAACATACAATTCTTCTTCCGTAACTCGAACTTCCACAACTCGAAGTTCTCCATAACTCGAAAGAAATACATACATACGAATTCTATAACTCGAATTTTTTGCTTGGTTTACTGGTTTATTGATTTTGCTTTTTTGTTTTGGTTTGTGTATTTTGTTTTCTTTTGCTTGTTTAGCTGGTTTGTATATTTTGCTTGCTTTTTTTCGGGGAACTCCCTTTTTGTACATCATGTGCTTCTTTTTTTTGCGTAAGTATCAGTTCTTTGCATAAATGTCATTCGTCATTCGCTTGAACGGATCGGAGAGTGATGGCGAGGGTTCGGTTGAAGAAACTATTTTTCAGCCTTCCAAAAATGATATAGAAAATTCTTTCCAAACATTGAATTTATATTTAAATACGAATGACACTACAACTGATTAGCACTATAAGGCTTTAAACAAGTAAGAGTCATTTTTTACTGAAAATAACAAAAAAAAATAAATTTTCAGTCACTTATTTCAAAATATTTTACTTCATTGTAGCTTTGTATGAAGTTTTCAGTAACTACCTGATTTAAATAAAAAATTCAAACTATAGACACGTGCTTGCAATTGATTATTTTTTTTTTAATTTTTTTCTGTAACTCGAAGTCTCCGTAAGTCGAAGTTTTTTTTTGGGGTAATGATGATTCGAGTTATAGAAGTTCGACTGTAACTGCGACTAACCTTTAAATAAATAACCAAATTCAATATCCGACAGCTTTATTTATTAAAGCGTTGATGTGACTATTGAAATTTTTAAACTTAAATTTCGTGACAAGCTTTCAAGCTTATAAGTTCTGAAAACAGACAGTAAAAGTTTTTAAGTAATTTTGTTTTAAGGAGGTTTTTTACTTCTAATTTTTATAAAATAAAGACAAAAAATACATGTTATCATATCTTTTGAAAAAATAACACACATGAATAATAATTACATCTGCTATTTGTTCATTGTTTTTTAGGATTGCTGTTATTTTTATTATTTAAAGTCTTTTGTTCTTTAAATACCACATCCATTTTAAATTTTTAGTTATTTTCTTACATTATTTTTGTTTATATTTTGAAAAATTGCGCTCAACATTTGCTGTAGATAGGTATATATGGAAAAACTTCGGACTTATGACAACGTCTTACTTTGAATAAGACCTCGCAAAAAATGTTGTTAAAAATAAGAAAACCACAAGTATTAAAACAGCCGCGTTTAGCGAGAAATCACTACATATGACAGCCCAGATTATACTATGAAAATTTTAAAACAACCCTGAAGGAAACCTGGGTGCAAGTGTCTCCAAGTCATCAGTTTTGTCGACTATTTTGGTGACATTGTCTACAAAGAGTCTACACTTCACTACATTTGCCACTATATTTGGCTTTAATACGCAAAATTTTTTATCAATAACAACTGAGAAGTACAATTCCTATAAAAGTTGAAGAAATAATAAAAAAATATTGTTATGATTTCGTATTCGTACCAAAAGTGTAGACTACATTTACTAAAATGTACTAGTGATTCTCTGGTTCCAATGTCTACATATGTTCCCAAAGGAACTACCTAGTCAGTAGTACCAACGTCAGTAGTAGATTTCCAATGACACGCACATGTTAAATGTCTATAGTAAATAACATTGTCTGGGGTATAATAAGTCACTAGTACTGGTGACTGTGTCAATAGTGAATCAGTACAGATTCACTAGTGACATTTCCTACAGGGAATATGGCAAATTGCGACTGGTAATGTGTTAAAAGAAACAAGTATAGTATATTCGTATAACATAAACACTATAATAGTTTTGTTTCTTTTTCAATCAGTTGTTTGGTAAACGAAAACACAACTGGGAATTTGGGTACACTCAAAAAGTTTTACAGTAACTGAGTGTAATTTACTAAAATTAATGAACATTTTGTTATTTTATAATTAAACAAATTCTTTTACTGTTTCAACATGTTGTTCCAAAAATGTTCAGTTATTTTTTATGCATAAAATAAAACTGAAATACTTAACTGCAAAGTTACCTTAAATTAATTTATTATTTACATACCTACATGCAAAGCGAATTTAAATACAGGTGGTGTCGGAACTACAACAATCCAACAGCAACAGAAACAACATAGTGTTTTTTGCATTGCATTGTTAGTGTTTACGGCTCGAAATGTAAGCCATTCTTGCAAAACACTAACAAATCAAAACAAATAAGCTCGAACTGTCAAAATCAGATGCCGTTTCGACACCACCTGTAGTTAATTCGCCTTGCCTACATGCATGTGCACATAAATAAAAAACAAAAATATTTCGCTGATTTGGTGCACTCACAATATTCTGTAAGTAAAATTAACTGAAATGGTTATATAAAATAAATAAAAATTCAGTTAAAAATGGTCTTCAACTTATTTTTCAATTATTTTTATCAAAAACTTCATTTTATTTTTACTTTCAAAAATTCAACCCCATGTTCCGTAAAAACAAATCAATTTTCATTTATTTTATATAAATTAACTATTAAAAAATTAACTACATATTCCGTAAAAAACAAAGGAATATTCAATTATTTTATATAAATTACCATAAAAAATTAACTATGCATTCCGTAAAAACATTTTATATTTTATATAATTTAGGTGAAGGTAATAATGACAGGTAAAAATACTGTTTTGGCTTAGTATGTAATTTAAATTGAGTTAAAATTAACTAAAAAGCCCTTTGAATGGATTTTTTGTAGTTTGTATATGGGCATTTCCAGCGAAAAGTCTACTTTTCGTAATGTAACGCCAGAAGTAGTTTAAATTATTTCTCAAAAAATTTTATTTGTATAGTTTTCTTTTTTATATTTTGGTGTAAAGCGCAGCTGGCTCTACAAAAAGTAACAAAAGGGATAACGATTGAACAACATGGACCGAAAAGACAACCTTCTTTGCAATCTGGCGTTACATAAAACAAATTGACTTTATGCTGAAATGCCCATATTTATCTTAAAACGAGCAAAGATTTATAAATTTTATAGCTTGAAAAATAAATCTGTATTAGTCCAAAGTTTACTAAAAAAGGTCTTCTACAAAACATCTTGCTCAATTCGCAGTCTTATTCAGTTTTCTAATGTAAGCCAAAATCCACTTCCGTTTTTTTAACGACACGCCAGCTCAGATTTTTGCTTATATCTGCAAATCCTTAGCGTCGATAACTGTAATGTTTTTTCTGAATAAAGTGATACTTCATTACTTTGTATATATAAAAACCTTTTTTACAAATTTGACTTCTTCATTTAATTTTTTTATATTTTGTGGTACAAATATCACAACACGTCAAAATGGAAATGCCCATATTTAAAATTAAAAATAACAAACAAATTAAGTAATTTTTATAGAATGTCTTCATTTTAAAATTAACATTAAACAATAGCCGTACAATTCCTTTGTTTTAAATGAAATTATCCGTTTAAAAATGAAATTTTCAGGTATTCAAACTTAAAATTCTTTTGAATTTACCTATATAATATTTTGAGTGTAACATCACAAAAGTATGCTATACTTGTTTCTTTTAACACATTGCCGTATTCAATCAATTGTGAATGAATGAACGAAAACCACAAAAGACCGACTGACACAAAAGATCAAGTGACCCAAAAGACCAAGTGACCTGAAATGAACGATTGAACGAAATGAACGAACTCGTTCATTGTTTTGAATTGAACGATAATGACCGGTCACCTAAATGAACGATTAAGCACAAGACTAGAGATCAACCAAAGACTATAGAATCTATAGTATAGATTTATAAAGATGTTGCACTTAGTACATTTGAAATTTTAAAAAATGTTGTTCTTCTTATTGATGAGGGGGGGAAGTAACAAGAAAGCAAAAACTTCGTGCTCACATTCAGAGAACTAAAGAGAGCAAGAAACCACATGCATTAATACATACACATGTTTGCTGTTTTTGCCAGCCAAAGTGTGTGTGTGTGCTTTTTTTTGGTTGTAAACGGTTTTTGGTATTTTTTTTAATTGATTGCGTTTTATTTTCAAACAATTTATGTGCAAATAACCTGCGTAAGAGCATATGCGACCGATTGTGTAGGGCAACAGTATCTGTTTTATTTTTGTAAAACTTAAACTACATCGATTTGCACCGAATTATAGGTAATTCCATTTTTTAGATTATTTAATTATGCACTTACCATGTGTGTATTTATTTATATATCAAACGAATTTACTATGTGTATTTATTAATGTTACTTATGAGCTCTTTACAAGTTAAATGGTTTAAAATTTTAACTTTTTCAATATTTGATAATTTGTAGTTGTAAGTTTCCCATGTGGAATGCTTACGTAATAATAAAAGAACTAGTAGTAAATTGATCATCTCCATCCTGTGTTTATAACATACGTCATTCTCCTCAAAACAAAAAGAATAAATTTAATTTTTGGTACAATTCACGCATTGCTCAACAATAAATTTTGTTATGCTTTTCATTTCTTTATTTTGTAAAAATATTTTTTCAAAGACCTTTATATGAATTTTACAAACTTCAAAAAAATAAGTCAGAGGGAGCAGACAAACCTCCAAAGTCGGATTCTTTTTGACAATTTTTTGCATGAACAAACATTTCTGAAGGATATGACAAAATTTTTTATATCCATACGACATTTAACGCATGATATTCGTTGTGATATGTAACCAACAAAATATCGACTCGATGTTAATTCTATTGGCACATTGTTGGATGTAAAGCAATCGGCATCTTCATTAAAATATTCTTAATTTTCATTGTACATACATATATATCTGCGATTTCTATTTCAGGGGTGTGAGTACTCTCTGATTGACGGAAAGGGACATTAAAATAGGTTTTAGGCTTTTGATTTCCTGAGATTAGAAATCAAACTTAAAGGCTTTTGTGTTATTCGGTTCAGAATTTGCATAATGTGGATCAATCTATCCGAAAAGCACTTTAATACGACTAAAAGAGAAATGTATGATAATATTTCTAATAAAATTCTATATTATTTCCAGTCTAATAATAACTTTTATAAACTGAAAGCTTTATTGGCGATTTTTCAGATTTAAAAACTTGAATCGTATACTTTTACGAGTATTACCAAAAAAAATTAATATGTGTTGCAAAATTATATCTGATAAATAGAGCGCATGTTTTGACAATCCGTGTACGAGGCTATGTCATCAAAATACATAATTATTTGTCTGAATTTGTTGAATATTATTTAAGTTTTTTAAGTTGCTGTAAAATATAACACTTTTTAAATAAATAAATAAAAATAAAATTATAATATGCGAACAATTTTAATAATATGGGTTTGATTTTATTGGATTTCATTCTATATATTGTAAGTAGCGAAATCCACATATTTATTTGTCCTATCCCGCGAAGCTCTTCGCTTGTCTGCAGGAAAGAAACATTTCTATTCCTTATAATATTTCCTCATATAAACTGGCTCATACAAGTTTAATGGTTAAAATGTTTAGCTTTTTCAGTATGTTATCGATGATTTGTAGATACGTTTTTAAATATTTCTTATTTGTAACTGCACGTCTACAACTGACATGACTTGCTGTTATAACTTGAAGTTATAAAAGCGTTGTTAAAACATTTGCATTAACAACCGTGTTATAACATGAGAAAACTTCTAACATGATGAGTCTTTACTTAATACTAACATCATATTAGTGTTAAAGTTAAGCATTTTATGTCAGTTGTAGGCTGCATGTAATGCTTCCGAAATAATATAAGGACTAGTAAATTTAACATCTCCATACTGTGTTTAGCACATATGTAGATACGTACGCAAACCAAAAAGAATAAATTAAAATTTTGATACAATTTACGCATTGCTCAACAATAAATTTTTTATTTTCATTTCTTTATCTTGTAAAAACATTTTTGCAGACCTTTAAAGAATTTTACAAACTTCAAAAAGTAAGACGGAAGGAGCACACAAACTTCCAAAGCCTGAATCTGTTGCATAATTTGTTGTAATAATAAATAAAATTGGATTTTTCGGCGGAAACGATTTAATAATTTTTCAAATACTACAATTTTAATAAAAAAAAAATTTTTAAATAAAAATAAATAAAATTGAAAGAAATTACGTTCATACACATCAAACTGGTGGCATATTTTTATAAAAATTAAAAGTATGTATTTTGATTATCATCAAATTCACATTGAACCATACTTGTGAGTTTTTTATTACTAACACAATTACAAAATTGTGAGTTTGATGAGGCATGTTAATGTGTGGCCTTGTCGCTTTAGAAAACATAAAATATCTTTTATGAACAAAGCAGTATATTCTTTCAGAAAAATTATTTTTTATATGCCTACAATTGTTTAAATTTAGACAATAACAGCATTTGAACTTCGGTGCGAATCGATATAATTTCATCTGTACAACAATAAAACACATATTATTGCCCTACAATTCAAAATTATTTGCACATAAATGGGATGCAAACAAAACATCTTTTATTATTTAAATGTGTTTTCAACGAGAAAACGAGATTTCTTTTAGTTTGTTTGTATTTTTTTAAATGCAATGTATACACATACATACACACACACACGCGTGTGCACATACATATACGCTGATAAGTGAGAAAAGTTCTCTGAGAGTAATAATAAAGACTGTAATTTACTCTCACAAGTGGATTTAGCCGCTAAATCCACCAGAAAAATTAATATAGACAGAAAAATGTATGAACTTTGTATGGTCGTGCAATATCTTTATAAATCTATAGTCTTTGGATCAACGTAGCAACAGCTTATTAGCAGTGTTACCGTTCAAAATATTCAAAAAGGGGCACAAAAAGGGGATTTTCAAAAAAAAAGTGTCACAAAAAGGGGAATTCTGAGAAAAAAAGGGGCAATTTATTAAATTATTTTCATCGAAAACTAAACATAACAAAAAATAAACTTCATGTATATAAAAAAATACATTATAGGTATATAATACAAATTGTTTGGGAAAACACACATATATATATACATGTAGGATCCCTTGATTGGTTATCCAAATAAAACTCACACTTTTATTATTTTTTAAAAGTTTATTTAAATATAAAAGTTAAACGAAACATAGGGTATTTCATTAAAAGTTTATTAAAACATAAAAGTTAAACAAAACATAAGTATTTCAATTTCGTTAAATAATAAAAGAATAATAGTTTACGATTTTAAAATTAACTGTCCGCACTTGTCTTTCACTTCAAACACTGAAGAACAACTAACTCATCTGTCCATAACGTCCGTCTGTCAATTACCTCTTCAATCCCACTCATCCCACATTCCACCTAACTACTCTCTCCGCCTCTACCTCTGCCTGCCCTCTGCCTTGCTGACCTTCTTAACCCGTTCGGATCCACTTCTACATTTGGCCCTCCTGATATTGCATTCGCCCCGAATTCAGAATGCCAAGGCTTCATAAATTCAACAACCGTGGTACATCTCCTGGATCCTTCACACTCGCCCACCTTCTCAACCTCATAGCGTCCGTGGTTTAACCTCCTTATGACCTTATATGGCCCTAAGAACTTCGGTTTTAACTTCAAACCCGCTCCAAACTGAGTCCTTTTAATGGCGACCAAATCATCAGCATTATACACCGTTCCGGGCACGCGATTTTTATTAAAGGTGCGTTTATTCTCCTGCTGCACTTTCAGAATTTTGTCCCGTGCTTCTTGTCTTATGGTGTCTCGTTCCTGGTGGAGTTCATTTACCGCCATCTCCTCTAACGCTTTTCTCAAATCAACATCATCGCTGGTTCTCATTCTGAGACCAGTCATCAGCTCAAAAAGTGAGTGGCCTACGCTCCTGCTAGGCGTATTGTTGATAACCCTTTGTACCCTATCAACATGACGATACCAATTTTGTGGGTTTTCCAGGCATAATTTAGTCAACATAGGGACGATAATTCGGTGTATTCTCTCCACCTGACCGTTCCCCCTTGTACCCCTGTCGCAATCAGTAAATGCTGTACACCCTCTCCGGCACAATACTCACTAAAATCGTTGGATGTAAAGGCAGTACCCCTATCAGTGATTACACGCATAGAATTTCCAAATATTGCTGCTTGTTTACGTAAGGCCTCAATCACTTCGCCAGTACCTGTACTTTTTGTGGGATAAAGCCACACAAATTTCGAGAAAGCATCCACTATAACCAAGATGTGATTATATTGCTTCTTTGTTGTTTCCATGGGACCCACGTGGTCCAAATGATAAGTCGTCAATGGTTTGTCCGCCTTATCAATAGGATTCAAAAATCCCTCCTTTCTTCCGGCCTTTGCGTTTGCCATAATACACTCAACACAGCTTCTAACCACATTCTCGGCCTTTAAGCCCAACCCCGCAACATAAAATGTCCGCTCACCCAATTCTATAGTTCTCTTTGCCGCAAAATGTCCTTGTCTGTGAGCCATTTCTATAATCTCACGCTCCATACTGGTTGGAATCACAACAAGTTCCTTAGTGGAATCTTTGTTTACAATGCCATACTTTAAGAAATAGTCCTCATAACTTCCTGTTTCAAGGATTTTACTGACTGCTCTAATCCAGTCATCTTCTAATTGGGCCTTTCTAATTCGGTGGCGTAGTGAATCCTCCATCATTAAACAAGAAACCCTACTCAAGGCATCCACATGTTGCATCTTCGAGCCTGATCGATGTTCAATAACATACTCAAAATCCTGAAGGAAGAGCGCCCATCTTGCCACTCTTAGGGGTACGTCATCCTTCCTCATGGTCATAGCAAATGCGTTGCAATGCGTGATGATCTTCACCTTCAACCCCAACACGTATATACGCCACTTTTTCAACGCCTCTATAATGGACAATACCTCCAACTCGTAAGAATGGTATTTCTCCTCCGCAGGGGTTGTTTTCCGACTCATATATTGGATAGGATGTAATTGGAGATCCTCTGAGTCGCGCTGCAGAAGTACACCACCAAAACCATTCTTACAGGCGTCTGTATGCATTTCGGTTTCGGCACGAGGATTGAATAATCTAAGAACACCACCACCAACTAGCGCAGTTTTCAACTGCTGAAAAGCCAAACATTCCCCATCACCCATTTTGAAATCCACATTCTTCTTCAACAAATCCGACAACGGTTTAGCCACCAACGCGTAATTCGGGATAAAACGACGGAAATAAGATGTGAGGCCCAAAAAACGTTGTGCTGCCTTTCGATCCTTCGGCATGGGAAACTTTTCAACTGCTGCAGTCTTCTCCTTCGAGGGTAAAATAGTAGAATTCTCCAATATGTAACCCAAAAACGTTATTCTTCTCATCAGAAACTGACATTTACCCCACTTGATTTAATGACGCGACCTTCAAAACCATCCTTAATTTCTCAACACCTTCTTCTTCATTTATGGACGGTATCACTATATCGTCCATATACACCACCACTGTTCCATCCATTATCAACTCATGGAACACTGCCGTAATGTAGCGACAAAATACCGCCGGGGAATTCGATATCCCAAAGGGCACATAGTTAAACTCAAATTGTCCCCGGTGTGTAACAAAAGACGTGTATCGCTGGCTACCCTCCTCTATCGGTACGTGGAAGAACCCGTTTTTTAAATCCAATGTAGTGTAGACCCTTGCCTCCTGTAGCCGTTGTAGCACATCATCAATCATTACCATCGGAAAATTGTCCCGTACAATTTTCTCGTTCAACCGACGGTAATCACAACATAATCTTCTAGTGCCGTCCTTCTTGGACACCAAAACAACTGGTGATGAAAATTCTGAACTGCTGCGTTTTACAATGCCCTCCTCCAACCACTCTGCGACTTGTTTGTCAACAGTTTGCTGGTCTGCATACGACATTCTTCTTGGGTGATGGCTCACTGGGATTTCATCCTTGAGTAATATCTTCATCTTCACTGGGAACTTCGTCTGTTTAATAGGCCTGTAAATATCAACCATACTAAAAACATTTTCACGAATGTTACGCTCCAAATGATGTACATCAAATTCATAACCCGGTGTTGCGATATAAATCTTACTCAGCTCTTGCACGGCTTTATCATAAATAGTTGCGGAATTCGCCTCGACCTCAGGTTTTGAAGACTTTCGTGAGAACTTCGCACCATCATCATTAATGAATACATCAACATGCTTCAAAATATCATTCCCCAACACAGCAGAATATAAAATATCACGTTCACGCGCTACATGGAATTTCACAGGTACAAGCACACCATCAAATCAACATTTGCCTCGAAAGCCCCAATAGTCTGTATCTCCTTCTCGCCAATTTCCACCATCCTTTTCCTTTCTGCGCTTACGCACGCATTCTTCATCATCATGAGGGAATCATATCTCACGCAACTTATATCACTGCCAGTGTCTACCAAAGCAGATATAACCAACCCCAGTATTGTCACATCTTTGAAAACTCTATTGGGTCTATATACTGCCATCCCTTGTATTTCCTGGCCCTCGGTTGACGACAATGTATGCAGACTACCACTTGGTCCATTCTCGCTTTTCTCATCTTTTTTCACTTCACCCTTCTTACAGTTAAAAGACTTGTGACCTATCTCATGGCACTTAAAACACCTCGGCTGCTTCTCCGTGCAATTTTTTACCATATGATCAGTACCGCCACATTTAAAACAACGTTGGGTCTTTTCCTCCTGCTTCTTCACGATCGGTAGTGGTTCTTGTCTTGGGCGCGGTTTATCAAAATTTGATGATCGAACCGGTTTAGTTACCTTTTCGTACACCTTAAACTTTAATTTCAAATCCTCAATATTCGTAGCTTGATAAAGAACTGTTTTATTCGCTTTGCTATCGGGTATCCCATCAATAAAATACTCCATTATACTGTCGTCATCCAAAGCAATCGGAGAACCAATATCCATAAGGCAGTATAAATACTCCCGTAAACTCTCACTGGTACGTTTCACCCTATTTTCCAGCATACGATGGATTTCAATGGCAGAATACCTAACACCAAATTCTTTCCGCAAAGAAGCCTTCAATGATGACCAATCCCGAACACCGTGTTGACTCCGACAAAAAATTCTAGCTGCACCCGAAAGTAATTGCCGCGCGTAAATATATTTCTGTAGCTCATTCCACCCTACAGTTAAAGCATCTTCAAAATTGCTAAGCCACGCTTCTATTTCGGGTTGACCCTCGCCTGAGAATTTGGATAAAGTATCCTCGATATCCTTCAGTGTGAATGTGGAAGGTCCATGACGTTCTGCACTCACTGGTCGTTGAATCATAGATGCCGCTTCATCATACTCCGAGTTACCACCATCAGCCTGCAGCCCAAATCCATAATACCTAATCACCCGCTCCTGTAAAACTGTCTTCGATCCGTCCGCGTCCAAACCCAATTCACCACACTTCCCCCTCAACTCCTCAACAGTCAGTCCTAAAATCTCCGATAATTCCATGTCGTCCCCAAAAGTCAAATATTACAATAAAATAAAATTATTTTCAATACTATCAATATAATAATCAAATAATTATCGTAAACGTTTAAAAGAAATTCAAAATCAAATTAATATTCAATATTATTTCACAAATTTCAACCTCAAGTTGAACAAAACAATTCATATAAACGCCAACAATTTATATTTACTTTACTCTTAAATACCATTAGGCAATCTCAACAAGTTTAATTTCAAAATAAACAACCGAAATTTACGTTAAATTTAAAATTTAATTCTCTTAAATTTAGCCTTGAAAGTTCACATTAAATTGATCGTGCCCTAATGCACCAAACAACAACAATAAATATTAAGTACACTCACAAAATATTTATCGTCTCTCTTAACTAAATGAACATTTACCAACTACCGTAAACATCCACTTCTTCTCTTCAACATAAAATAACCGCAATTAATATTAAGAACAAATCATCAAAATATTTACTGTATCCCTTAATCAAATGAACATTTACCAACCGTAAACATCCACTTCTTCTCTTCAACATCAAAATAACCGCAATAAATATTAAGAACAAATCATCAAAATATTTACTGCATCTCTTTACCAAATGAACATTTACCAACTCTTTAAACATTCACTTCCTCCCCTAAAGCAACAATACTTTACTTCTCAAAATCAACAATCAAATACATACATACATACATATACTTAAATACAAATACGTCAACGCATCTCTCCACTCAACAGCAGCAACTTAGTCTGAATTTACACGTTTCATCTTTTGATGCTCAACTTCCATTCAATTCCCTTTTAAAGATGCCAATATATTCACACGCAGCAATCGGTTTCAACTTTTTTCGGTACAAAACAACAACAATTTTATTAATAGCGAATCAAAGAGAAAACGAAAAGAAAAAAATTACATGCAGCCATCGTTGTGCACAGCGCTGCCAGAAGTATGATTTTACCTTATTTTTTAAGATTTTTTAATCGAAAAAAGATTTTAAGATTTTTTTTCCCAAAAACAAGACTTTTTGTTTTGTCCAGACGAAGGTTAGGTTCTATAAAAAAAACCTTCTTTGTTCCCAGTTAACAATTTTTAAACTAAATAATACAATTTATTACAAGAAATTAAATTTTTTGTAATGTTTTTTTTTTGTTTATTTTATGTATTTAAAAATATGAATTGTTTTTATTATTTATAATAAAAAAACTACTTTTTTTCCAAAAATAAGATTTTTTGTTCAAAAATAAGATTTTTTTTTGGTGAAATTAAGATATTTTGCTGAAAATTTCTGGCAGCCCTGGTTGTGCATATACCAACGAATAAAAACACAAAGCGTACTGACCGAGTACAGGCATCTCCGTACTAACCCCCTTTCTTCTTTCTTCTCTCACCTAAAAACACAAGAGTTGAGCATCAAAAGATGAAACGTGTAAAAGCAGACTTAAACTTCTCCTTTCTGCAGCCAATATTTCGTTGATTTGTTGTTTCAATCAATTAGAACATTCTGCACATTAGCTTACACATCAATTTGTTCTTCACATAGCAACTTCCACCGTCTTTACATTTATACCAGTGATGCTCATTCAAGCAAACAATTGTTTAGAAGCCCCACCCCTTTGTTTTTTACGCTCATTAATTTAGTTGCACATGTACGAAAGCCGTGTTGATCTTTATTCAAATACAGTGTGTTAGAAAAGTAATAAAATTAAAAAAAATATTTTAATACTTTCACGAAACTGTCATAAAAGCATAAATGTAGAAGATTTTAGTGGAGTTTGTTTTAAAAATATAATTCTTACTTTTAATTTCCAAACAGCATGTGCATCGCAGTTTACACTGAATTTTTTTATAAATTTTATACGATCTTGTTGTTGTTTAGGTTGCAACGACTTTTTCGTTCTCACTGCGTTCCTCTACTCAAGTTGATTTGATTGTTCACCCACAGAGATCTTCCTGACTCTCTGTTTCACTTCACTGTTCTTTTCTAAGTGTTTTTTTTTCAACAAACAAAAGTGCGTCTCTTCTTTTCATATGTTTGTGTGTGTGTGTTTTTTTTTCCACAAAACGACAGTTCTCAACAAATAGTTTTTTCTTATATTTCTGTTTTTTTTTTTTTATTATTAGTGTGTTTTTTTCTCACAGAACGACTAAGAATATACTAAGAGTTCACAACAATAAGTTTTTTCTTATATTTGTGTGTTTTTTTCTTTTGTTAGTGCGTGTTTTTTCTTTTTCTTCATAAAACGACAGTTTACAACAGGGTTTTCCAAAATTTTTTTGGTTGTGTGTTAGTGAGTACCAGAGAGTAAGCAAATTGAGAGAATGCATTTATTTACAGCCGAAATTAAATGTTAGTAATATATTTTATAAGTTGCATAACACAAAGGTACAAAATTAAAAATTTTTTGTGTTGATAAAAAATTTGTAGCAATTCTTTACCAATTCAATGCCGCTGATTTTAAAACTACACTTTTTTTATTCGTAAGCTTTTTGACTCTAAATCAGTTTCAAATATCTTATCAAACAATTGTAAAAAATTAAAGATTTTTATGTTTTAAAAATTCATACAAAATAAATATTGCACGCAAATCACAGCTGATAGAAAAAAAGTGCAGTTTTAAAATCAGCGACATTGAATTGGTAAAGAACTGCTACAAATTTTCTAGCAACATAAAAAATTTTTAATTTTTAATGTTTTTTAAATATTTCTACTTAGTGCTGGTTCACACTCTTCAAGTTTTAGCCGTCAAGTCTTGAGCTTTTGGAGAGAAGGGAAAAGAGAATGCCACATATTTTCCCCTCTCTCCTAAAAACTCAAGACTTGACGAGTCAAACTTGACGTGTGTGAACCGGCACTTACTTAAGAAAAGGGTTTTCAAAGAAAGAAAAAACCCAACGACGCAATTGGTACAGGAACCAAAATATTTTTACAAGCAAAATACCAACAAATTCTTTTGTTTTTTTTTTTTCTTAATATTTTCTGCATTTAGGTACGTCTTTTTAAAGAAAGCAAAAGGGACCCTTTTACAGGTATCAAAGAATTTTTTTTCACAAACAAAACACATATCGTTAGCTTAAACGTTGCAGTAAATGTCATTGTTAAAAAAAGTTACTAAATAAAATTTACGCTAGCTTTGCTGTTAAATATTTTCAACATTTTAAATTATGTTAAAATTAAATAGAAATGTTATATTACTCTGCATTTAAGTCTTAAAATTTAGACTCTAAATATTGCACGCAAGGCATTGGATGTTACCAAAAGCATTTTTGACCGCACAATATTTTTGAGTGTAAGCTGAAACAAAATAATATAGCATCTGCTAAACATGTACACTTGTCGAAGTCACACCGACGACTGAATTGAACCCTGCAAATAATAGGACCAGTCCAAACACGCGTGTAAAGAGTAGTCCACAAAGGACCAGGACTAGTCCATAAGTAACCCAAACGTATGGAAAAAACCTGGTCTATTTAACATTACGATGTCCTAGGAGAGGATCATATAACCCACCTTTGGACCAGTAAGGAGTAGTTTTAAAACTACTCCATGGTATATAACCCACCTTTAGACCACTAAGGAGTAGTTTTAAAACTACTCCATGGTATACTCAAGAGGATTAGTTTTGAAGTCGTTTAAACACGAAAGCACGTCGTTAAAAAACGAAGACATGTCGTCTCACTACAAACACTTTTTAACAATGACATGGTCCATGCTTGCATTACATCGGACCAGTCCATGGAGTAGTCCATTTTATGAAAATGGGTCAGGTGGTCCAATTTTATTTGCTGGGAAGAGCATAAAAATATGTGTTTGTAGTGGTTTGCACAATTGTGCAAAGAAATGGAAACCCCTGGTTTTCAACAATACGTTTTTGCTTATATTTGTGTGTTTTTTCCAAATTTTTGTATAAACGAATTTATTTTTGTATTTTTAAGCAGCGTTTGCTTTCTGCCTCTATGCACTAATTCCACAGTTTTCACATTAAAATTCAATTAAAAAAAAACACAGTTTATCACTATCAACTCCGTCTTCATGCGGTTGATCTCGGTCGAGCCCCCATTTGTAGGATCCCTTGATTGGTTATCCAAATAAAACTCACACTTTTATTATTTTTTAAAAGTTTATTTAAATATAAAAGTTAAACGAAACTTAGGGTATTTCATTAAAAGTTTATTAAAACATAAAAGTTAAACAAAACATAAGTATTTCAATTTCGTTAAATAATAAAAGAATAATAGTTTACGATTTTAAAATTAACTGTCCGCATTTGTCTTTCACTTCAAACACTCAAGAACAACTAACTCATCTGTCCATAACGTCCGTCTGTGAATTACCTCTTCAATCCCACTCATCCCACATTCCACCTAACTACTCTCTCCGTCTCTACCTCTGCCTTGCTGACCTTCTTAACCCGTTCGGATCCACTTCTACATACATATATACATATATCGTGAAAATACATGTCTTGTTTGCAAGTAAACGATAATGAACTGTTGCATAAAATTTTTATTTCAATAATTTATACAAAAACAGTTACTAATTACTTGTAAATAAAACGAGCTTAAAATTGTGTAATAACAATTCTTACAAAAACAAAAAATAGTTCATAATATGATTTGATACAAAAAAACTTTACATTTAAATAGATAGAGATATGTATGTATATATGTAAGTATATGTACATAAATATTTGGCACTTGGATTATTTTACTTTTTTACCAAAAAAATTAAGTTACGAAAAAACCTCGAGGAAAAAGCATATAAAAGTATTGATAGGAAGATAGTTTATATCAGATACAGATCCATTTTTTTATAAATTGCAGTGTTATGTTGTTTCTTCAACTATTAAATATCTAGTTTTTTGAAAACGTAAATCTAAATTTATTAATCAATTCATCACTTGGAATCCAATCTTCAAAGTCATTTTGATACAAATTTTAAGCGGATAACATAGACTGACAGGTATCTACTTTCAGTCTATTTGTCACTTTATTTTTTAAATATGCTAACTTAGAAAAAATCCGCTCAGAGGATGCACTACTATGTGGTAAAGTAAAAACATACGAAGCAAATTTATACAAGTTTGTATATAAATTGTCACCCAAACAGTTTTTTAAATTGCCAATTTCGTACCAAAATGTTTCAGGCTTAGATATTTTAAAAATTGCTTCATAGCTTTTATCGTTTGATCTGGTTTCTAAAAGTTTGAACTCTTTTACAAAACCATCTGGGTTAGTAATTATATCAACAAAAACGATAACAATTTCAAAGTAATTTATGTCTTCAGCTGACTTAATAAATACTGGATCTAAAACCTTTAATGAACTCAGCCTCTTATCGCTAATATTAATTCTTGATAAAATTTCTTTGCACAGCTTTTTTAAAAAAAGTAAAATGTTGTTTTTAATTTCTACAATATCACTACTTAAGATGTTGTTAGTACATATTTCTAGCTCGGCTTCGTGGCCGATATATATATTAAGAGCTTCTTTTATATATATATACAGTACATCAACAAAATCAATTTGTTCTATATTTGATTGCATAACACACTCTTTTTTAAAAAAATTTTTAAAAATTTCTAATACAATATCTTTCGTGGATGAAACTAAATATATAAATTGTGATGATTCGTTTTGAAAATTAAGGTTTAATTTATTCATAATATTTAATACATATACTATAAATTTGAGGTAAATTTTATTGTTAATAGATAGCTCTTCCTGAATTATTTTAATTTTTTCCAAATTAGATGCTATTTTCTCTTCAAATTGAGCTCGGATTCATTGATTGACAGTATAAAAAAAATTTGGTTCAAAAAGGGGCACAAAAAACTACAAAATGATACAAAAGGGGATTTAAAACAAAGGGGTCAAAAAAGTGTCACGGCAGTCAAAAAGGGGCAAAAATGCGACTTTAGTCGCATAACGGTAACACTGCTTATTAGCAGGGTTGTGAACTATTTCTAATCAAAAAGCGCCGTCACCCCAATCAAAAAGCGCTAAATAAAATTTAAATAAAATACTTAAGAAATGAAAAAAGTAATTTCAATTTTTGGGAATACAAAATTTTTAATTTCAAAAGTAAGGAATGTAAGATGAGATAAAGCCACTGTTTATTGTTGATGTTGTTTTGTTTAAGCTTTGATATTATTACAAGTAGAACTGTTGCTATAAGTCTTATACGTTTAACATTTTTATTTGGTTTAATATCTTAAGTTTTTCTAAAATCTTTATGGATGAAGTTTCCTGATGATCTGGCCTAAGCAACCAGTGAAATGCGCATAGGAATAGCTTATCCCATCAACAATAAATTTCAAGTGTTTTTATCAAGAATAAAAACTGGGAATTGAGCACGAATAACAAAAACTTTTGAAAATACTTAAGAAATGTTTAAGAACCTTATTTTGTAAATTACACTGGTCGTCAAAGAGATCGTTTTAAATAAAAATATATGAAATACAAAGATTTTACTGCGCTAAATTCTAATCCGTTTTCAGTTTTTTCTATCATGTCTAGTTTTTTATAAACTAGACTAATTTTCGACCGAAATAAAGCGGTTATGGTACATACATTTTATCATAATTTGAGAACTATTTCTGCGTTTTTGATCTTGTACAAATGATTATTTTCAAAATTATTTCTTAATTAGTGGCGACGATTTTTTCATGCAAATAAGTATTTAAACATTTTTATCATTTATCAGAAATCCAGGTATATTATGAAATAAAGACGTGATTGAATAAACTATTTGTATTCAACATGCTAAAGTCAATTAAAGTCACATAATCAAGTTCTCTCTCTACACTGACTTTTTTTGTCTTTTGCCCAACTGTGTTAATAAAACATTAAAAGTTTTAAAAAGGCTTTACTGATATTTCAGGAAAAGTAAAGTAATATAATTTCAAATATACACGGAAAGAATTGTTTACTAAATCACCAGAAAATATGTTTTAAACCAAGAAAATGTTGCATTCTCGTCAAAGCCAAAAATTTCTTACTGTAAACATATGTGTGGCTTCGTTTAAGAAAAAAAGTAGTGACTCAAGCCGACATAAAATTTACTTAGTGCCGGTTCACACAAGTCAAGTTTGACTCGTCAAGTCTTGAGCTTTTAGGAAAGAAGGGTAAAGAGAATGCCATTTCATTTCCCTTCTCTCCTAAAAACTAAAGACTTGACGAGTCAAACTTGACGTGTGTGAACCGGCACTTAGCTGCAGCTAAAAAAAATTCATTTTTAATCTTTAGTTACATAAATCTATAATGATATAAAAATAAGAAAATTTTGATAGATTTGCCTAACATGTCGTTCCAAATAAAAATTAATTAAATCAAACCAAGTTTTTAATAAAAATAAGCTACTTTTGTGTTCTTGTTTTAAGAAATTTTTGATCATACATGAGAAATTATAGGTAATTTTAAAATCGTTTTTAGGACATAAACAAATTAAATAAAAAAAAAATCACCTGTGGTGAAGGGTACTAATAAAAAAATTTTTAAAAACTGGGGCAACCAAGACTCAAATTGCTTGCCAACTTATCTTCATATTTTAAGAATCTTGCATAGCCCGTCTCATCAAAATTATATTGTAGCTGATTTTCTAACATCCCACATTCCTTTTGAACCTCCTTTAATTGCTCATGCTTATGCCAAATATGAAGATAAGTTGGCAAACAATTTGAATGGGAAAATAAAATTTAGACATAAGAGGAAATTTCAAGAACTGGTTAATTTACAAAAATGGGAAATAGGTATTAAATTAAATAATAAGTGGTTTGTTAACAAATCAAACATAAATATACCAATCAGTGTTACCAGCGAAATTTCGAGAAAGATACATTTTAGTTTCCAAAAATATACATTTTTTCCCAAAGTCTGAGTTTAGACTGTTCATTCTTTACTGAAAAGATTCTTCCTTTTTCTTCTTTGAACATGAATTGGCGTTCAAATGATTCATGTCATGTTGACGACATGTTTTTTATGTTGTATAGTCGTGCGTATGCATGTGTGCTTTTTGATATTGAAAACAAAAACAAAATTAAACAACGAATGTAAAAGCAAAGCGTACTGACAGTACAGACATGTGTGTACTCGTTTCTTTTCCCCTCTCCCCTCTCGCCAATTAAGTAGCAATCTTTTCAGTAAAGAATGAACCGTATAAACACAGACAAAAAGATACATTTTGAAAAAAATTAATTTTTAACGTTAACATTTATTAACATACCATTTTTATTTCATATTTATAGAATATTGTAAAGAAAATTATATTAAATAAATTAATTTTTATCAATAAAGTAAATAAATAGTCATAAATATTATGTATGTAATTTTTAAAAATACAGTAAGCAAACTTTAAAAATAATTATATGTAACTATCTTTGGATGTTATCAAACTAATTCATTTATATATAAAATATATACGAGTTAAGGCGTATATATTTATAAATTTCCTGAAAATAAAAACAATGTTCATATTTCCTCAGAACAACTTCGCACTACTAGTAATCATCGATTTAGGTGGATCGTATGTTGAAACATCCTTAATGTTCTCTTTTACCATAATTAAAGCTGCTATTGTATTAGTATTGAGTCGGTTACGATGATCAGTCCTAATAAGTTTTAGTCGGCTAAAAATTCTCTTCACACATGCATTCGAAAATGGAAGTACAAATGTTAAACCAACTACTTTTTTTAAATTTTTAAACATCGGCTCATTAACAACATATTTTAAATAAAAATTTAATATTTTATTTCTGCATATTTTACGTACAGATTCAAAAGATACGAAAAATGTCAGGATTATACATGGTACATGAAGTCATCAAAAGATACGAAAAATGTATCTTTCGTATCCTAACGGCAACACTGATACCAATGGAAGCACAATGGGTTCTCTCACTAGGTCATAAACACATACTACCAACAGAAAGGAAACATTTTCCAATTTTGAAGATTATAACTGAAGGGGAAGATTTAGTGCAGACACTTAAGGAAAAAGAGGAACAGGAAATAGCGAGGACAAAACTGACTACAAATATAGAAAACCATATTAATAAAATGAGACTAACTAATAAGTTTATATTGGATAAAGTAAGGGAAACAAACAGATTTTTGAAGTCTAATAGATACATTGTTTTCTTAAATGCTGATAAAGCCAATACAACGGTGGCGATGAATAAAGTTGATTATGGGGCAAGAATTCGAATTATAATAGATTAGATAAGGACCCTACTAATAAACTGGAAAGGACAAATAATAATTTAGTTCAGGATCCTTTTAATAAATAAAAATAAATTGAAAACTAATACAGCAATAGCACCTACGTTATATGGTGTTTCAAAGATTCATAAAATAGATTTTCCTTTGAGACCCATATGTTCAATGATAAATTCTCCATCATATGAACTTTGCAAATATATAACAAGAATTCTTAAGAAAATTACGGAAAATTCCAAATACAATATAAAGGATTCTCTTCAATTTAAAGATAGAATTAGGAATATTATATTGACTAATAATGAGAAGTTAATTTCTCTTGATGTAGTTTCATTGTTCCCAAGCATACCAATAGATTTGGCTATGGATATAATGGAAGAAAATTGGAATACAATAAAAGAACATACAAATAGTAGATAACAGATATTTTCAATTAGATAATCGTGTATATTTTCAAATAAAAGGACTTCCAATGGGTTCGCCAGCTTCTCCAATTGTAGCAGATATAGTTATGGAAAAATTATTAGATGTATGTGTAGAAAAGTTAGGTATAAAACCGAAAATCCTGACCAAATATGTTGACGATTTATTTTGTATAAGTAATTCCGGAGTCGGGAATGGAACAAATGTTGGATGTTTTTAACTCTTTTCATTCTGACATTAAATTTACAATGGAAAGGGAGCTTAATTCAAGACTACCATATTTAGACACCTTGATAATTAGAAATGGAAATGGAGTATCAATAGATTGGTATCAGAAACCAACATCTTCTGGTAGAAATATTAATTATTTCTCGAAACATCCAAGGAGAATAATACTTAATACGGCTAAAAATTTTATAAAAAGAGTTCTTAAAATTAGTGATTCAGAATTTCATAGAGAAAATAAACGGAAGATTTCAAACATTTTAACAGAGAATATTTTCCTAAAGAATTAATAACAGATTTATTAATACAACATAATAATTGTAGATTAAACAACCAGGATAGTATTACAGAACAGAAAATTTATAAATCAGTTACATATATTCCAAAATTTTCAGAAAGATTAGCAAAATCAGATACATATATGTATATGATAACAAAATATATAAAATAGCTTATAAATCTTTCAACACAGTAGGTACTCTATTTACTAAAACAAAAGACAAAAAAAGAGGATGGAAATGTCTAATATTGTTTATCAGATACCTTGTAAGGGTAACAGTGGTGGATTTACACTAGGGGCAGTCGGGGCTAGAGCCCAGGGCGGCAAATTTTCTAGGGCGGCAAAATTTGGAAAGTGAAAAAAATTTTTTACTGTCATCAAAATTTCTCAATAGAAATTTTATATTTTAATTAATCTATATTATTTAATAGATAATTCAAGAAATGCGACTCGTATAATATTTGTCAAATTGAAATTTTGTAAATCATAATTTTGGCACCTTAAGTGAAAATTTATATTCGAAATTATTTAATTAATTAATTTCTTTAACGATTTAAAATGGTAATAAAACTGAAACCTCCATTTATGTAGGTATACAACAATAATCCACAAGAGCGTTACAAAATTAAATTGTGTCATTCCCCTTTTTCTTTCATTGACAGTTCGTTGCATAGCTTTCGTTGTGTTTTGAGAAAAATACAAAAATACAAAATAATAAGCCACAGCAACACTATATGTACATTGTACATATTAAATTGTGGGATTCCCCTTTTTCATATCATTGATTATGTGTTGCATAGTTTTATTTTATCTTTTTTAAACGTGCTCATCATTAAAGAGTAAGTGTTGATTGAGTAAGGTGTTAAATTAATTTATCGATATCAAAAAATTGCATTAATGTTGAGCATAAATATACGATCAATTGTCAACCATGGCTGATGGACGCAAAAAATTGAGTGGATCTGAGTATCGAAAGCGCGCTTTGGACAAAAGTAAAAAGGAACAAGAGGTTTTGAGTAAAACTCCCAAACTAGATGATTTTTTTACGAAAAAAGTATGTGTTACACAAAAATCAGAAACTAACAATAGAGATTGTACGAATTTAGATTATGAAGGTTTGTATCATATTTTTTCAAGTATTCATATTTTTCCAAGTATAATAATGATTCATTTGTCGATGTGTATAAAATGTATATTCATTATTTACTGTCATAATTAGGTTAATAGAATAATAGTAAATTTTTGCAGGTGATGATGCATGTTCTACGTCAACTTCAAAACGAACTCCGTCTACGAGTAATGATACTGATAGTACCACGACTTCTTCGCTGCCACAGAATAACCATCACGAAAGTGAACTTCAAGCTACAATTCCAACAATAAATATAGAAGATAATGAGCATGGGGATATTGTGATAAGCGATGATCCAGGAGAATGGGTTATAAACGATTTCACCAGAGATTACGTAGCTAACCATGGATGTAAACAAAATAAAAATTTGGATTTCTCCGGTACAAAACGTGATTACAGCGATGGAACTTCAAGATGGCTGTCAGAATCACTATTTTTAAGAAAACTTATCAACGGTGAAAAAGTTCCACGCCCATGGCTCATTTACTCAGTTAGTAAAGGTTCTGTATTTTGTGCAGCTTGTCTTCTTTTTGACAGAGAGTGTTCATTTAATGGCAAAAACGGATTTAATGATTGGAAACATGGAGGCGTTCGTGTTGGTGAGCATGAAAACTCAAAACATCATAAAAAATGTATGTTAACCCTTAAGCAAAGATCGGATACTAAGAACAGAATAGACCATGACTTAGTCATACAAACAGAGACAGAAATCTCTTATTGGAGAAATGTTTTAAGAAGAGTAGTCGCTGCTACTAAAGCCTTAGCTTCTCGAGGGCTTCCATTCCGAGGAAGTGATGAAAAGTTTGGCTCACCAAATAATGGCAATTTTTTAATGCTGATTGAATTTCTTGCTTCTTTTGACCCATTCCTAGAAGAGCATATTCGAAAATTTGGAAATAAAGGATCTGGCAGTACACGTTACTTATCGAAAACTATCTACGAAGAATTTATACAGCTTTTGTCAGTAAAAGTATCTTCTATCATAATTCAAGAAGTTAAATCAGCCAAATATTATGCTATTATTGTAGATTCCACACCTGATATATCTCACGTTGACCAACTTTCTTTTGTTATTAGATATGTGCAAAAAGATGGAACGCCTGTTGAACGCTTTCTGATATTTATTGAAAATTCTGGACATAAAGCTGAAGATTTGCTAGTTGCTGTATTGTCTATTCTTGAGTTTTTTGATCTTGACCTCGCAGACTGTCGAAGTCAGTCATATGATAATGCTAACAATGTATCAGGAATGTATTCAGGTTTACAGGCAAGAATTCATGAAATTAATGATCTAGCAGAACATGCTCCTTGTGCTGCTCATTCTTTGAATTTAGTTGGAGTTCACGCAGTAGAATGCGCACCAGAAGCTGTTTCATTCTTTAATACAGTACAAACTTTATATAACTTCTTTACTGCATCGACGCAGCGCTGGGAAATTTTACAATCTCATACCGGAAAAAGAATCGCGTTAAAATCTTTATCTGCAACCAGATGGTCAGCTCGTTATGAAGCTGTTCATGTACTTAATCAATATTTCGACGAAATAATCGAGACATTGATTATTATTGAAGAAGATATTGACGAAAATGCAATTACAAGACAACAAGCAAAAGGTATTCGTATTCAAATGGAGCGACTTGAAACAGCATTTATGCAAATATTTTGGCATTTTTTACTCTCGCGATTCAATGCTGTTAGTCAAAGATTGCAAAAAGTTGATTGCAGCATTGCTGACGTGATCGACGATTATCATGGTTTGATTAAAGTTGTTGCTGATACGCGAAATGAATTCGAAATCTATGAAAAAAATGCTTTAAATATTTCAGAGATTAAAGAATATAAAACAACAGTTTCTAGACAAAGGAAGAGAAAATTACATGCTGATGAATCACGGGATGGAGATGTGCAACTGTCAGGTCGAGACTACTTTAGAGTCAATACGTTTAATGTCATTCTTGACAATCTGGATTTCGAATTACGAAAAAGATGTGTTGCGTATGAAAAGATACAGGAAAAGTTCTCAGTTATAATTGAATTTGGCAATTTGGATAATAGAGAGATTCGTAAACGAGCTGAACGTTTAAGAAAGATTTATTCTTCAGATCTTGAGTTCTCATTGGATGACGAATTCGTGCACTTCCATGCTTATTGCACTGAAAAAACGATGGAAAATAATTCACCTTCCGATCTTCTGAAACTTTTGCGAGCAAACGACCTTTACACTGAATTTCCGAACGTAGAAATCGCATATCGAATATTTATTACTTTAGCTATAACAAACTGTGGCGCAGAACGATCGTTTTCTTGTTTAAAAAGGGTTAAAAACTACTTTCGTTCTACAATGAGTGCAAATAGACTCAATAGCTTAGCTATTCTATGCATCGAATCGGAAGTGCTTCAACGTTTAGATTGTGAGGATTTAATCGACCAATTCGCAACTCAAAAAGTCAGGCGTATTTGCCTGTGATAAAATTATTATATTATAATTATTGTGCTGTTTTTATAAGACGTTTGCCAAACGTCACTCAATCGTCTGTATGTTGTTTTTGTTGTTGTAACGGCAACAACAACATGCAGATGATTGAGTGACGTTTGGCAAACGTCTTATAAAAACAGCACACATGAGTCAAGCTGAGTGCAAAATGTATAGCTCTAAGAACAAAAACAAATATTTTTTATGTCATATCAAAGTATATAATATATAATAAATTATTTGCAATACATTAGATATTTGAATTTTTAAAAATAATGAGGCGGCATTTTTTTCAGTGCCCAAGGGCGGCAAAAGTTTAAATCCGGCCCTGAAGGGTAATGATAGTGGACAGTGTAATAAGGTATGTATAGGTACAACAAAGAATAAACTAAAAACTAGGATAGCAGGACATAAGTCAGATCAGAAGTATAGAAATATTTCACAAAAAACAACTGATTGTGCTAATCTAAACCATTATCCAGGTTTTGACAACACAAGAGTTTTAAACATGGAAAATAATTACAAGCGTAGATTTATGTTGGAAATGTTACAAATTATAAGAGTACCGACAGTTTCTAGAATTAATTTTAAGTCAGATACTGAAAATGTAGCACAAAATTATAGACATTTAATTTATAAAAATAGAAACGGAAGGTAAACAATTTTTGTATATTGTAATAGATCAAGTTTGTATTGAAAAATATTTTTTATTCAATTCCAAAATTTTTTTAATTTTGTCAATTTTTTGTTAAAATTGTTCTATATTAAAAAATTGTTAATTTTTTGTTAAAAAGAAAAAGAAAAAAACCCTGAAGAAGGCACTCAAAGAAGTGCCGAAATATTGGGTTTTAATAAATTTGTGAAGAAAGTTTTTTATATAAAAAATAAGACCTTAAGCTCGAGAATTTAATTTATATATTAATTATAATAATTCATAGCATAAAAACATAAATATTAATTTGTGCAGTTCAGTTAAAATAAAAAAATACCCATTTACATATATACATACATATGTACATACTTAAAAATAAATAATATTAATTTCGTTTGACAAAATAATCTTATACGGTTGTTTAACTTCTTTCTAAGGCTTGAACACGTAATTCATAAAGAATTAAGAGTTTTTCTACTCCTTCATCATTTTCTTCGGCCCACTTTATTTAGACATCTAAACTTTGTACAGCATTGTAAAAGGGGTAAATTTTCATCCTCTTCATCTTCTGAGGATACCTGAATATCTGATACCGTTGAGTTATTATCGTTTTTCCATTCTTCTACTTCTTCGGTATTGAAATTTATTTGAAAATAATTTTGAAGCATGTCTGATAAAAATGTAATATTATTTTCATTGTCAACTAGCCATTCCTGCAAAACTGACAAAGGCATACCATCTTCAGAGTCCCTGTGATTTAAATAAAAACGGCTGATATTCAATCCGGACTAAAGAGTTGCAATCAATCCGGATTATAGAATACACAATGACTGTATTTTTCAAAGCCTGCTGTGATTTGAATAAGAAAATAAATAAAAACGGCTGTTATTCCATCCGGACTACAAAGTTGCAATCAATCCGGATTATAGAATACGCAATGAGCTGCGAAATTCTCTCCGGATTACTGGATATTCCGGAAACGAAATTTTTCTTTAATTTTGGTTTTTTTATTATTTGATAAAAATGATTTTTTCAGCGAGTTTTTTTTAAAAGCTTTTTTGCTATCTTATCTCGACTTAAGATGTTTTGTCAAAATGCCACAGATATCATCCCTTGTTCTACTATGAGTGTATGTGAGAGACATCTGGCCTTGCCTGTGGTTTCCTGGAACCTGCATTCAAGCAGTGGCTTGCAGACGACAGGGAAGCCTAGTCAGCACCCTAACAAGTATTAAAATCTAAAAGTATAAAAATTTAATCTTTGATATTGGTACAAGCAGGACTGTTGCTATAATTCTTATACGCTTAACAGTTTTAATTGGTTTAATAATTTTAGTTTTTCTAAAATCTTTATGGATGAAGTTTCCTGATTATCTGGCCTAAGCAAACGGTGAAATGCGCATAGGAATAGCTTATCCCATCAACAATAAATTTAAGTGTTTTTATAAAAATAAAAATTAGGAATTAAGCACGAATAACAAAATCATTTAAATTAAATTTTATATTCCCACGAAAAATATTTTGATAATTATAAAGAAAATATATAAAAATATTCAAGCATAAAAGTATAAGAATATAAAGGTATACAAGTATAGAAGAATAAAACAAGTAAGAAAGTATAGTCGGTCAAGCCTCACCATATGATACCCTACACCACAGTATTTAAGAACACATCATGCTTATGTGTCCATATAAATATGGATTTATCTATGTTTATAAACTTCATGAAAATCGGTTTGAAAGTTTGTGAGAGGCAGAAATTGCCCCCTTACCTCCCCTTGTGGTCCTATTTTCGAAAAACTGTATCGATAATGTGTCCATATAGATATGGATCTATCTTTGTTTTAAATTTCATTAAAATCGGTTTGATAGTTCCTGGGAGGAATAAATTTCCCCCTATCTTCCCTCTTCGTCCTACGATTCGGCCCATTTTCAATAGACTTGGTCCTTTTGCCAATAAGAACCTATGACCAAAAGTTCATCAAATTATCTCCAAAATTGCGACCTGTACTTGGCGCATAAGGTTACATGGACAGCCAGCCAGTCTGCCAGCCAGCCGGACGGACCTCGTTAGTTCGACTCAGAAAGTGATTCTGAGTAGATCGGTATACTAGGTCTAGGACCACTACCTTAAAGCGTTATACACATCAGCACAAATGCATAATACCCTCTCCACTTTCATATTTAAAAAATATGAAAGTATAAATGTGTATAAGTATAAAAGTATAAAACAATAACAGTATAACAGTAAGGAAGTATAATAATAAAACACTTATTTTTTTCTTACCAATCTCTTAAAGAATTAAAAATGTTCGTTCTTTTCCAAAGCGCGGCAACAACATTTTTGGTGCAGACTTTAAAGAGTTTTGTTGAATATTTAAGTTAATATAATTAAATATTCTGTAGGTATTAAAATTTTAATCCAAAATTGATCAATGTTCCCACAATATGGATGCTGAATAACAAAAATTTAAAGAAAAAATCATTTCCAATCACAACACAGAAGTGTCTGTTAATGCAGTTAATACAGACTTAAAGAACTTATAACAAAAAAAAATTGAAATAAAAACGAAATGTTTGTTTGGAAAAGAATTACCTTTTTGATTATTGCAATCTAAGATTTTCTTCTTCTTCTTCAAAAAAAAATTGGAATTTCAATTCAGTTTTTTGCCGTTTTTGCACAAAAATTGCTTGATGTATGTATTTCAGGACGCAGGGGAGCAAAAGAGATGATGGTAGAAATGGTTACATCAAAATAGCAACGAATATTTGTAACAAAACAATAAAATATCATCACTAATGTCTGTTTTCAGCATTTGGAGACTTGTCATGTCTTGCTAACCAATTTAACTGAAGAAGAGGCAAGAACAAAAACAACAAAAAAAGGAAACGAAAAATAGTAAGAATTCTTGCTGGGTATATTTTTTTTAGCTGATGTCAGCATATGAACAATATTTCTTTTATTTTTCCTTTCGTTTTACTTTTGTACCACTATCATTTGTTATGCTTCGCAATCACAATTGTTCACACTATCACGATGACAACGATAAGTAACTAGTGCGAATGTCTGTTCAAGAATGTTTTAGTAGTTGTTCTACAATTCTACTCTACATCTATTACTGAAACGTCAAGCATTTTCGCCAGTTTTTGTATTTTATTGGAACACTTAACAAGCTGTTACTTAAGATACTCTCGTAGTACAACTCACGCACATACTCGCAATTACTAGTGTGCCTAAAAAATCGTTTAGGAAACTTAAACCTCAAACCCCCATTTGCTTCCCTAAACACAAGCAATAATTGTAATTTGTAACAACTTATACTGAAAAAAACTTAACCTCAAATAGTAGTGGCTTAAAGAAAAATGTAAAAATAAATTGTCTCCGCAGTTAAAGCAAATTAATTTTCAACAAGCATTTTTTAATTCTCCCTTAAAAAAAAGACTAGGAAACAAATATTTTCAAATTCCCCCTAATGATTTCATAACATTTATTATTTTTCGCAAGACTCACACTCTCTCACACACACACAATTTCACAAAATCCTTTCAAACGGTATTTTTGCCATTTTTATCTTTAACTCTTTATATCCGGTTCCCTAGAGACTACGAAATATTTTAGTAAATAAATGTGGCTGAGTGTGCAAGTGTATGTGATCTGATGTGAGTATTTGCAACAGCAGCAGCACCACTGTGACAAATTAATTAAACTGTCTGCTCCCTGTGGATGTTTATTTCCACATACATACGAGCTGTATTAATTTCTAGTGTTCAAGTTAGTTGAGTCTATTTGTTTAAGTTCTTCTCTGCTTCTTTTTGTGTGTGTTTAATTTTTAATAAGTAACTAATGAATGTATATTTTAAATATATGTATGCATACACATGCAGTATTTATAAGCATGAGTGTGTTTCTTATCATATTCATGTTGCATGTTCCCTGTGATAATGTCATATAATTTGTTTGGATTTTGTGCTGGTATTTGTTTTACAAGCGGCATTCATTGCAAATCACTTGCAATTAGCAGTGTAAGCTTAACGTGGTTTTTGTCTTTCGTTGTAAATTATTTGGTTTTTATCAATTTTATACATATGAGTGCATTTTTCTAATTTTAATTAAAGTTTGCTTTTGTAATACATAGTATTTTTAGAGATGTAGTAGTTTCGATGCAGGAACACAGTGAAAAAAGAATGATGAGAAATATTTGCAACTTTACGAAAACATTCAAACTCTTTACTAGATTACCAGAAAATATGGCTTGAGCCAAGAAAATTTTGCATGTTCTCGTCCAAGCAAAAATTACTTATTCTTAATAGATCGGACTGGTTCCTCTAAGAGAGGCAAAAAACTGATTGTTTTTTTTAAATATGTATTTACAATGAAATTAGAATGCAATTATGTCGTTGTAAGGAAACACGTGTAAGACGTATACATTGGTAGTTGTCTTTTAAATTTTTTTTTTAACATTTTAAATATTTTTTGTGTGGAAATCGATATTTAGTTTTCTCAGTAAATTGTGAATAAAATCAAACGTCAAACCGATTACAGTGAAACAAACCTTATTTCATTTGAAATTATGTTAAGATAAATAAATGTTTTCGGAATAAAACTGTGATTTTTGTCGCATTTTTATTTTTTATAAATTTTTAAAGGAAAAAAAATTATTTTTTTAATAAATTTTCCTTTTTTTCAAAATATTAACGATATCTCTGAAACTGCTGGGCAAATTTAAAAACAATGTTAGCAAAGCTTTAAGATAATACTGTTGCCAAGTTTCGGATTTTTTTAACTGAATATGGTCAACCTTTTCAAGTTATTCCAATCTACACGCAAAGAAAAAACATGGTTGTGGTAAACATATTCTAAGAGCAACATATTATGATAAGATTCATGATTGTAGTCACCACATTACGATTGTTATTAAATCATATTATGACCAAATATGTTCGTAATATTACATCATAATATTTTTCCCCTAATCATACTATTATCCTGTTAATCATAAAACGTTAAGAAGTTATAATATTACTGTTTGAGGGTGGACTTTAAATTTTGTTACCTCAAAATTTAACACGGTTCACTTTATTTTTTAAAATAAATAAAACACTTTTTTTATTTTAAGGGTTTTTTGTATTTTAGTTTTTGTTTTTATATTTTGGTTTTAAGTTAACAATTTCGTTCTTTAATTTTTGTTTACAATGTTTTCTTTTTCTGTTTGTTTGTTTTGTGCGCAACGACGATCGAAACTAGAGTGTGTTTAATGATTTTCAACATTATTTAACAAGCTAGGTTTGTTACAAGAAAAATAATGGAATGACAAAATATGAAATAAATAAATAACAATTAAAGGACCGTTAATATTTTACAGGGTGCTGTGTTTGGAACGAGTCATCATTAAACAATTACTGTCATGGTAATCATAATAAATTAAGAAGTAATCATATTACTGTCATGGTCATTATAATAAGATATGAAGTAATCATGTTATTGTCATGGCAATCATAACTAGTTTAGAAGTAATTATATTATTGTCATGGCATTCATAATTAGTTTAGAAGTAATTATATTATTGTCATGGCAATCATAATAAGTTTAGAAGCAATCATAATAAGTTTAGAAGTAATCATATTATTGTCATGACTATCATAATAAGTTTAGAATTAAACATATTATTGTCATGGCAATCATTATAAGTTTAGAAGTAATCATATTATGATGCAAAGTGATTATGTTATGGTTAAAAGTTATCATATTATGATTCAAAATAAAATAAAAGTAATCATATTATAACTGTAGGTTATCCTAATATCGTTGTTTCGATTTACTATATTATGATTTTAAAGTTATTATAATATGACTGCATTACACAGTGCTACCGTTTAAAAAATTTCCTTATGGATAAAGTTTAAGCTATTTATTTTTTAACAGGTCCCAAGTGCCTTGTACTATGTAATCTAAAATAAAGAAAGACAACTGCATTGTTAAATATTTTATTATGGTTTATTTTATTATTCATTAGTGAAATACCATTATTTAAAATACGTTTTAAAAATACTTAGTTTAAAAAAAGAATATTCTCTTTATTTACACAAATGTAACCAACAAAATTGGAATCCAATGATTGAACGTCAATAGCAAAATAATTTTCTTCATATTTCATTCGGAATGCGTGATAATGGGAATCAAATCCATGGGTTAATAGTCTTTGAACAAGCAAGTTTTGAATCTGAAAATATATTTTATAAAAAACTATAACATACCAATTACATATCGGATATTTGTACCATCTTCCTGGGTCTTATCAATATACGTCAATATTTCTTTGACAGAATTATCCTTTATCTTTTTAGACAAACCAATTACTTTTTGGTGATAAACTTTCCATTCAAATATAGTTTTAGATTCAGGGTATAAAATTTTGAAATCTATGTAAAACTTTAAATAAAAAACTACATATTGGCTATATACATTATATACATATACATATATAAAATAGGATGTGTGTATGTATGTATGTGTGTATTTAACGTATGGACTCCAAAACGGCTGGGCCGATTTTGATCAAATTTTCAGGGAATCTTCAGCATATTCAGGCGGGTGACACTGTGAAGTCTGGTTTTTGATTTTCGGTCTGGGGGCGGAGGAGCGTGGCAAAATCCATAACTTAAGAACGGCTTGACCGATTTGAACGATTTTCTTTAAAATGATCGCCATGGTCTAACTTAGGTTTTTACGGAAAGAAAATTTTGCCCCGCCCACTTTTACGCCCACTTTTTTCGATTTACTTAAAATCAGAAAACGGCTTAATCGAGTTGACTAATTTTTCTTTCAAATGTTCGTATTAATCAACTTTAAGTTTTCATCGAAAGAAAAATTTACCACGCCTACTTTTACGCCAACTTTTTCTATTAGGCGCATAACTGGAGAACGGCTTGACCGATTTGGACGATTTTTTCTTTAAAATGATCGCCATGGTCTAACTTAGGTTTTTACTGAAAGAAAATTTTGCCCCGCCCACTTTTACGCCCACTTTTTTCGATTTACCTAAAATCAGAAACGACTCCATCGAGTTTACTGATTTTTCTTTCAAATGTTCGTATTAATAAACTTTAAGTTTTCATCGAAAGAAAAATTTACCACGCCTACTTTTACGCCCACTTTTTCATTAAGCGCATAACTCAAGAACGGCTTGACCGATTTGGACGATTATTTCTTTAAAATGATCGCCATGGCCTAACTTAGGTTTTGCGGAAAGAAAATTTTGCCCGCCCCCTTTTTTCAATTTACCTAAAATCAAAAAACTGCTTCCATCCATTTTACGTTTTCATCGAAGGAAAAAATTACCACGCCTACTTTTTCTATTAAGCGCATAATTTGAGAACGGCTTGACCGATTTGGACGATTTTTTCTTTAAAATCACGCCATGGTCCAACTTAGGTTTTGTAATAAAATTATTTTTGAAAAAATAAACGTCAAATCAAGAAATCGTAAAAACTTGCTGTTAATGAATCGGCAATCTGGCAAAGCTATTTTCTTGTTTACATATTTTATGAGAAACAAACTAAAGAAATTGGAATTTTGTCATTCATTTTGTTCATTTATTTAATATCAAACTATTAACAAATTTGGGTTTACGTATATTTTTTTATATTTTGTGTGTGTTCTTACTTTTTGATTTATGTACATACATATGTATTTTTTTATAACGGGTCCGCCATCTAAAGTTTTTTTTAACTAGTGCTTATTTCGTGAATGGTAGCACTTAGCTCATGTCTGATTTGACAGATAATTAGTTTTATCCTTCCGCTGAACGAATATGGTTGTGTATACGCTTGAACAACGCTGGGAAATATGCGTTTTCGCTTCGCTAAGAGGGCCTGTGATCGACTTACAGAAGATGCCGATTTTGCAAAAAAATCATCTTTTCAGATGAAGCTCATTTTGATCTTGGCGGATATGTAAACAAGCAAAATTGTCGCATTTGGGGCACAAAAAACCCGCACGCATACATTGAAAAGCCGTTGCACCCAAAACGAGTCCCAGTTTGGTGCGGATTTTGGTCCAGAGGCATAATTGTGCCATTTTTCTTCGAAAATGGACAAGGAGTGGCCTTTACAGTCAATAGCGATCGTTATCGGGCCATGTTGAACGAATTTTTGTTCACACAAATTTAAGAGGAGGATATTGGCAACATTTGGTTTCAACAGGACGGCACTACGTGCCACACAGCCGACGCTTCACTCGACGTTGTGCGCCCTGTTTTTGAAGATCGCATTATCAGCCGCAGAGCTGATGCCGTTTGGCCACCTCGGAGCTGCGATTTGACACCGTTGGACTATTACTTGTAGGGTGCCGTCAAAGATAAGTGTTACGCCGACAAGCCAGAGACAATTGGCGCTTTAATGGACAATATTCGTGAAGCCATTGGTAAAATTCAGCTGCACACAATCGATAATGTGCTTAAAAATTGGACCGATCGTGTAGGCTACTGCATGGCCAGCCGAGGCAGCCATTTAAATGAAATTATTTTTCATTATTAACCGGAAGGATTGTACTTTCAAATAAAAGAAAAAAATTCAGAAAATATTCAGTAGTTTTTTTTTTATAGCATTTTCAAAAAAAAAAGTTATTTGGCGGACCCCGTACATTGAAGAACAAATTTTGTCAGCTTTTAAAAAAAGGGCTATCCAATTTTGTGTTTTGCACTCGTCAAATAAAAAATTGCAGTATTACATGTTCGGCAAGACATTTTATACATGCACCTCTTAAAATGTTGTATTTTTTTTATGTAGAAAAGAAAACACCATTAAAACAAAATGTTCGTATTAAACGTAAACACAAATCAAAATATTTTTTTTACCAACACAGCCCTGTAGGAAGTCAAACACATTTTTAAGTAATTTTAAACTGGTTTTTGTATAACCACATCTAGTTGATTAAGTGACTTTTTTCCTTGTCGACGACTCATTATTTTAACATAGGCATGTCATAGGCAGTAGTCAATTGGCCATCTTTGCATGACTTTTAAACTGACTACTAACTACTAACTACTTATTTTTCAACCTATTTGTAGTTAATTAATAGTATAGTCGGTTTATAATAAATTATTTAAATTTTAAATAATTTTTGTCAAAAAAATATATGTTCCTATGAACAAACATGCATATCTTTATCTAGAAATTAATATTTAAGAACATTTTGCATCAAATTGCTTTAAATGATAATGTATAATAGTGCTGAAATAAATACGCTACATAATTTCTAGTACATAAGAAGATTTGAATCGTTTTAATTTTTAATTATTTTAATAAATTTGTATATATTTTTGTCATTTGACTTCATGGCATGCTTGTTTTACTTATTTTGCTTTTATTTGTGTTTCACGTGTGCCTCTATGCAATATGCTTGGTTGATATCTGCATGTGAATAAAACCAATTTGTAGTCATTTGAAAAATAGTTAACCTATAGCTAGTGTTGTCTGCAACTGACTATTTAATTTACTACAGGGAGTTAATTGAAACAATTAAAAAATTGTTTGAAACTTTAAAATATTTTAAAATTTGTGTGTGTGTTTTCATATATGAAAATATACACACTAACATGATAATTTTTTTTTTCAATTAAGGCAAATAAATAAAAACAATTAAAAAAATTTTTTAATCCAAATTTTTAATATTTTTAATTAGGCTTAAGTTCATTAAATTTAATTTTCATTAAATTATTTTTATGAAGAAAGGAATTTTACAACATGAAAATTAATTAAAATTTTTATTGATAATTTTTCATTCTTGACTCAATCTGGGCTCGAACCCAGGTGTTTACGGACAGGTTACCCTGACATGTTTCGATTGCAACCACTCAATCTCTTCAGAGGGCTTGCCGTTTAACACTCGCAGCCATCGACGACTGCTGACGTCATTAGTCAAACATCAATCCTTAAACCAAATTGTATTCAACCTTTTGGTAGATCGAAATTTGCTTTTGAATGATTATCTATTTTAATTTATTTTAACATGTTATTCCTTTACTTCTCTTTTTTCGTACTTTTTGTCAAGAATTCTTCTTGAAGTTCAAAGTACATATTTTTATTGATAATTTTAATTAATTTTCATGTTGTAAAATTCCTTTCTTCATAAAAATAATTTAATGAAAATTAAATTTAATGAACTTAAGCCTAATTAAAAATATTAAAAATTTGGATTAAAAAAAACCATAAATAGTTCAATAAAATAACCACAATACTAATAATTGTTAAAGCTAAGGCACGAGCTCTATGTTTGCATTTGTCCTTCAAGTTGTGCTGAAAAGGTCAACAAGAAAAAGAAAGACAAAAAAATGAAAAAACAAAAAATATATGTACTTTGAACTTCAAGAAGAATTCTTGACAAAAAGTACGAAAAAAGAGAAGTAAAGGAATAACATGTTAAAATAAATTAAAATAGATAATCATTCAAAAGCAAATTTCGATCTACCAAAAGGTTGAATACAATTTGGTTTAAGGATTGATGTTTGACTAATGACGTCAGCAGTCGTCGATGGCTGCGAGTGTTAAACGGCAAGCCCTCTGAAGAGATTGAGTGGTTGCAATCGAAACATGTCAGGGTAACCTGTCCGTAAACACCTGGGTTCGAGCCCAGATTGAGTCAAGAATGAAAAATTATCAATAAAAATTTTAATTAATTTTCATGTTGTAAAATTCCTTTCTTCATAAAAAAAATTTAATGAAAATTAAATTTAATGAACTTAAGCCTAATTAAAAATATTAAAAATTTGGATTAAAAAAAACCATAAATAGTTCAATAAAATAACCACAATACTAATAATTGTTAAAGCTAAGGCACGAGCTCTATGTTTGCATTTGTCCTTCAAGTTGTGCTGAAAAGGTCAACAAGAAAAAGAAAGACAAAAAAATGAAAAAACAAAAAATATATGTACTTTGAACTTCAAGAAGAATTCTTGACAAAAAGTACGAAAAAAGAGAAGTAAAGGAATAACATGTTAAAATAAATTAAAATAGATAATCATTCAAAAGCAAATTTCGATCTACCAAAAGGTTGAATACAATTTGGTTTAAGGATTGATGTTTGACTAATGACGTCAGCAGTCGTCGATGGCTGCGAGTGTTAAACGGCAAGCCCTCTGAAGAGATTGAGTGGTTGCAATCGAAACATGTCAGGGTAACCTGTCCGTAAACACCTGGGTTCGAGCCGATTTATGAGATAAAAGTGTTTCTGTATTTGAATGCGAAAACAGACACAACAAATTCTGTTTATACTGGAATACAAGGCGAATTTATGTAAACGGTGGTGTCGATACTACAACAAGTAACAACACCAAAAACACAACAATGTATTTTTTTGTTGCTTTCGTTGGCCGATATGTCAAAAACACAAGTAACTTTTGACGTTCCTCTCTCTAATTAAGAAAAAAAAGTAGCACAGCTGTGTTTTCAACGCCACCTGAAAGTCAATTCGCCTTGACTGGAATATTTCCAGTAATTAAGTGTCAAATAAAAGCGAAACGTCAACAAAAGAAATAAATATAATAAAAACAGTGCTGCCAGATTTGACGAGTTATCGTCATCTTGACGATTTTTTGTTCCGATATTAACAAAGTGACGTTTTGATGATTTTTTCTAAAAAAGTGACGAAAGCAAAAACAAAATCAAAAATATTTTATAATTTTGTTGTTACTTTCTATTGAAATTCATCTTGAATTTTAAAATTTCAAACACTTCTATTTTGTGGCGTTGAAAATTGAAAAAAAAATAATATGAATGTCTGTAGAAAGCAACAACAAATTTATAAAATATATTTGATTTTATTTTTGCTTTTAATGAAGTTGTTGGCGTTGCGTTTTACACTATAAGCCCCTTAGTCTTCGAAATAAGATAATTGTAAATATTTTTATATGTTTGTTTATTAGAAAAAAAAAAAGATATCTTTAGAAACAAGGCTGCTTAAATTTTTATATTTATCCCTATTGTGAAAATTGTCCTCGAAATTGTTTGTTTCTTCCCTAAAAAATGTATCGGCAAAAACAAAATTTCGAGGGAAAGTAATGGACCGTCTTGGCTTATTTTGAACATTTAAAACTTCTTATATACATATACAAAATATGACTGATATTTGATATTCTTATATTATATGTACACTTTTGTGCCAAAACCATTATTCCGGCAAGAAAGAAATTCGTTTGTCTCCCAGTAAAAACTTTTTCAAAATGGATAACTTCTTTCACTCGTTATTAAGTAGCTTTCTTCCATAAGAACTTCGATAACTACTTTTTTCTGGATGTATTAAGATAAAAAAAATGACTTACTTTTGAATTTGTTCTTTTTGGCACAACCCTTGTAAAATTCATTAGTTTTTCAGTAGAATTGTATGTAGTGCTTTTATATGTTTCTAATTACTTAACATATTATTTTGTAGGCGAAGATTTTACTGGGTCTTTAACCCGTTTATTTATGAACCGATTTTTTTAATTTTAACTACAAGGTATTCTACTAAGTCTATTTCAGGTAAAAAAGAAAAAGATTATAGGAATAGGTAAATTAAAGATTTATATCTCAATTATTAAATAATTATTATTAAATACCCATGAACTTAAACTATGTTTTTGTTTGATTATTTTTTAATAAAAGTCGAAACAAATTTGTTTAAAAGTGATTTTAAATTGCACGATTTTTAAAACAAAAAATACGATCTTTTTTTATTTTTTCTCAGGAAATTGACGATTTTGACACAAATTTATCTGGCAGCACTGATTAAAACCAAAACAAGAAAAGGCTAACAAAAATTTAAACTAACAATATATAACAATTGTTTTTTGTTTATTTTCATCATATAAATTATGCATTTGTCATTTATATTCCTTCTATTTTTTTTATTTATTTAAAACAAATAGTATTTAAACATATTTTAAATTCAAAATATCTACATTTTGTTTTTCTCGCCACCAATTTCAAATGTGACTTATTTTGACAGTTCTTGAAAGAAACTTTTCGCAAAATATTGTTATAGAAACACTTTTTCTCGCATCCTTCCAATAATTGCTGGAAAATTATTAAAATGACAGATAATTCTCGCAACGGAAAGATACAGAAACACTTGTGCGAGAAAAACCATTTTTTGTTTCATTTTGCACTGTTTCTGTCCCGATTCACTGGTTTCATGCGGAAAATTTTACGATGCGAAAAATACAGAAACGGGCTACTGCATTATGGTATAACACAACTGGGATAAAGTTGGTACAATTGTACATTTTTCGTACAATTAAAATCTAAAAAGTACGCTGGTACCCCCGTGACCTGTGATGCCAGAAGTGCAGATTTATCTGCATTTTGCAGATTGTATACCCCAAATTGCCAAAATGCAGATTTAAAGATTTTTGGTTTAAAATTGCAGATTTTTTAGCTCTTTACATTGTCACTTATGTTTGTACCATTTCCACTTCTTGGAAATCGATCCATTAGTTGGAATTTTATTCACAAAAGATTAGTAAAAATTGAAAATTCGCATTGTCTTGACACATTTATATCGCCGGACTTATGTCACCTGATCTTACACGAAACAATATGCATACGTACATACCAGAGAATGACAAAAGTATCATTTTAAGTACTCTTTCAATATTACTGAGAAAACATGTATGGACATGCATGAGTAAAGATCAAAAATATACACATACATACCATCACCCATAACAACCCTGCAATCCATTTGATCCATTTTGATTAAATGGACTACGCCATGGACTATAATAAGTTGAACTTAAATATGTATAAGTATACGCTGCCAATGTGTATATCCATATTCATTATTCTTTTTGAATGTACATGCAGATATAAATAAAATTTCTGTTAGCTATCTGCAATACCCATATAAGTATGTGTATTAACGTAAGTATAACGTAAATATACAGAGTGAGAGAGAAAGCAGAGATGGCAAATGTAATTTTAATAATTTTGGAACTAGGCAAAAATTTTTTGTGGTGTTATTCAGAAAAATATCAAGATAATTTTAAATGTTTTGAGTTTTTTGAAGATTTGAATAAGGCTGTAAGGTTATTTTATTAGGACAACGAAGGGCGGTTGGCGGCAATGTCTGCTTCTCCGAAATTATCTAACAAATCTTAATGAAATTAAAAACATAGATAGATCCATACTAATATGAACACACAAGGTATTTTCTTTTACAACTTATTAAAAAGATATGTTTGAATTTTAAATCGTTACAGAAAGGCGTCTAAGCAAGCGCTAAATGTATTACGTGGCGGTTGTACTTTTTCCTATTGGCACAACATTCAAATCAATACTTACATGCATACATAAAAACAATATCTTCCATCTCGTGTCGTCTACCTATGCTATGTTTGTTTGACAGCGACAAGTGCAGAAGTGCAAAAAAATTGTTCGGATGTGTAAATGTTTTTTACATGCAAAAATAAAAATATCTTAGAGCCACTTTACTCTGTCACAAGCACATAGCATAGATAAGTGACACCAGACAAAATATATGGGTTTTTATGTATGCATGTAACTATTGATATGTATGTTGTGCTAATAAGAAAGAGTGAAACAACCATATGTATTTATAGCGTTTGCTTAACTCAACTTTTCAGGTCCCATGGTATTGTACATGTGTGTTACAATTGCTGTATAACAACTTTTTAATATTCGATCATAAACGTACATGTAATTTGCCCCTCGTGGTCATAGTTAGCTTATATGTCTTTAATAATATGGATCTATATTTATTTCAAATTTTATTAAGATCTGTTGGATAGTTTTGGAGAGACATAAATTGCCCCCTATCTCCCCTCGTTCTCCTATTTTTTAAAAAAATTTCTTTCAAATCTGTCAGATAGCTTCGGAGAGCAGAAATTGCCCCCTTCCCACCCCTTGTGGTCCTATTTTTTATAAAAATTTATAGCTTATGTGTAGTTTTACATAGGTACTGCTGATTTAACGTACAAATTTATTTTATGTATCATAAATAATACAGTACTTTTGACTTAACTGCCACACCGTGTTTTGCACGCATTTTGTGGCAGGTAAGCCCAAATGGCACTTAAGTTAAATTTTTTAACTGCCAATAATTGGCAGTTATCTGATTCGTTTACCAGCCACAGATGTGGCCCATAAGTGCGATTCACACAATTCCCTATTTTTACAACCAAAACTTAATAAAAATATTCTTTTCATTTATTATTATTTATTAATAAAACAACATAAAGGTACTTCAGGAAAAATAATATAAATTAAAAGGAACAAATTATTTCAGTCTTTGCAAATAAGTAAAAGGTAATTAAAAAGTACATAACATTTAAGAAAAATATTGAGTAATTGAAGTTTGCTTAAAAGCTTTTATAGACCCTTCTAGGATATGATCCTCAATAGTTTCTGGATTTATATCAATCTCGTGGTGCATACAATATTTTTGGAGGACATTCAAAGCTTCTAATGCCTCCTTAGTCGATGGAATTTTGAATGAAACGTTATTTTCTTCGTTGTCTCCTTCATCTTCAATGACTTCATCATCAGTAGGAGTAGTTTTTTTAATAGACTCGAGAATTTCGTTATCCGATAACTCTCCGTAACAATCAACATCGGCGTCACAGTTAATATGGTCTGAATAATTTGGTATCAGTTCTAGAAAGTCTGTATCTTGACTGATAAGGTCTCTTTCAGGAGCTTTATCAAATCCAGCCTTAAAAAAAATAAATTTTTAAATTCTTTTATGTACACAATTTTAATTAATATTCACTCGTTTACCTTTCTAAAACAATTTGAAATAGTCCCTGGACTAACCAGCCACCATGACCGTTTTACAAATAAGAGAACGTCCAAAAGACTTATAGATTTATAGAAGTCTGGAATAGAAACTTCTCTTTCCAAAGCAGATATTTGCTTTTTAACAATAATTTGTCTATAGTAAGTTTTAAAGGTATGTATAATACCTTGATCCAAGGGCTGTAGTATGGCAGTAGTATTTGGAGGTAGATACTGAACTTCAATATTTTTTAATTGCGGTGTTTTGTGACAACTGACATTGTCAACAAACAATATAATTTTGCGATTTTCAACTTGCATTTCGACATCTAATGCATTAAGAATGCTACACCATAAGTCAGTTGTCATCCATGCTTTCTTATTCCACATGTATCGAATTGGAGGGCTTACGTTTTTCAAACAACGTGGGTTTTAGATTTGCCTATTGCATAGACTCATTTGAATGAACCCGTAGAATTACAAATAAACAGCAATGTTATTCTAGCTTTTTGGCTCTTGTGGCCTGTTGGTTGACAATCTGGACGGTAGTAAGTTCTTGAAGGTAAAGCTTTGTAAAATAAACCGCTTTCATCGGCATTCATTATATCTTCGGGAAGATATTTACCTATGAGGTTTGGCAGAATAGTTTTACAATAAGACTCCGCATTTTCTTTGCTGTTGGAATTTGCTTCACCGTGAATTTGGCCTACTTTTATATTTTGCCGTTTCTTCCATCTAAATAGCCAATTTGAATCGGGTTCCAAATCTACGCCTAGCTGGACAGCAAACCCCTTGGCTTTATTTATTAAGATTAAGCTTGTCAAAATACCATTCTTTTGCCTCTGTTGGTCAAACCAAACTGCTAGCGCATTTTCAACGTTCTCATATAAACCCTTTCTTTTTCGTTTTTGTTGCAGATTTTTTGATTCAACGGCAGACTGTCTAATTTCCTCCTTGTTTCTAATTATTCGGTACAATGTTGAAATTTCACAATTATATTTTACACAAAAGTCTTTCTTTTTTACGTTTTCTTCACAATCTTTTAAAATATTAAATTTTTGTTTTAAAGAAAGTGATGTAATCTTTTTTTTTGACATGGTTTCACATTAACCTGCAAATGTAAACTAAACAATGCAACTGCTGAATTTTTTAAACCACGAGAGAATTATAAAGAGAATGAGAGAATTATAGAAAAGCTGCGAGCATTCTATGTAACAAAAACAAACTAAATATGTACATAGTTTTCGCTAGCAACAGTTGCAAAAAAAAATTTTGTGGCAGTTAAATAAAAAATTATCAATGAATATGGAAAAATAAGTTCAAATATTTGTGGCAGCTAACTTAAATTGGCACTTAAACAAGTAAATTTCATACGAAATAGAAGAAATGAGAGAAATTTTGTGGTTTTTGGCAGGTATCTCAAATTGTCAGCTAAAAGAGTGGCAGTTAACTCAAAACTACTGTACATAGTCCCATACCTGACTAGTGATCAAAGCACATTTTTTCTTAAATTTTTTTTTCATTTTTACACATTTTTATGTGTATGCCCTGCAAATAATAGGACCAGTCCAAACACGCGTGTAAAGAGTAGTCCACAAAGGACCAGGACTAGTCCAAAAGTAACCCAAACGTATGGAAAAAACATGGTCTATTTAACATTACGATGTCCTAGGAGAGGATCATATAACCCACCTTTGGACCACTAAGGAGTAGTTTTAAAACTACTCCATGGTATATAACCCACCTTTGGACCACTAAGGAGTAGTTTTAAAACTACTCCATGGTATACTCAAGAGGATTAGTTTTGAAGTCGTTTAAAAACGAAAGCACGTCGTTAAAAAACGAAGACATGTCGTCTCACTACAAACACTTTTTAACAATGACATGGTCCATGCTTGCATTACATCGGACCAGTCCATGCAGTAGTCCATTTTATCAAAATGGGTCAGGTGGTCCAATTTTATTTGCTGGGTGGCAGATAACCAAAACACATTCATGGGTATTGAATAACATCTGCATAATATTCATGTATTTTTGTCCACTGAATGTGGTTGCGTGAAGATATTACCGTGCATAAGTATTAGTAATAACCATACCCCTGCAGTTTTAAAAGTAGAAATTGACTCAAAATCGTTAGGTATTTCCCTAAGGATAAATCGACTAGCTACTACATTTGCCACAAGTAATGCAAGAGTTCGTCTTTTAACTCTCTCACTACATATATTTATTTTTTGTGTGTCGAAAAAAACTGTGCCGTTATTCCAAAGAGAATTCAACAAGAAAAACATTATTTGAAGTATGTATGTAGTTATTTTTATTTTGTGTTGGCGTCAGTTACAATTGGAAGTTCGTGGTCAGTGAACGTTGAATTTTAAGTGAAAAAGTGCGTTTTTTATAAAGGTAAAGGTATATATTGTTCATATAATCTTTAATAATATGTTATTTTCAAGGTTGAAGTAATGAAGTCTATACTTAAACCATGTGGAGTTGAAAAAAACTCAAAATATATACTAAGTTATAATGTTGTCATGACCTACAACATTGATGGGGTCCATGGCAAAAAAAGTCTCAAAGGTCTGGAAAATGTATGCACTCATAGGTAATATCATATATATCGCACCCGTTCAACAATACTGTATTAACTCAAAATTTAAAAATTTTCAGTAGAAGCAAAACAATTTTCAATTTAACATTACAGGCATATGAAAAAGAATTTTTAAAGCAGCCGTTTCATTACAAAAAAGTGGACAAAATTGGACAATATTTTTACAGTGGGTAGATATGAATATTACGTATCCATTTTTTCCAAAAAGTGAAAAAATAAAAATTTTGAGTTAATACAGTATTGTTAAACGAGTGCGATATGTATTTAATATATTATTATATATTTCATATACAGATTCTTTATTTATCCCTGTTTCAGAATCCATACCAATAAATTCCAAATTCCCTGGCCCGGCTGAAGAACAAAAAGCTATTCAACTGCAAAAAAAGGGAGGTAAAGGCAAACTCTGTCTCAAAAAAACAACACTTAACCCAAACAAACAACTAATAAATTTCCTTACATATTTTTTTAACTTTTTAATTTATTTGAATGGCTGGAATTTACTTTAAGTTTTAGTTAAAGTTTGAAATGAATGTTTTAAATTTTAAGTTTTTTTCGTTAAATAAACAAAAATCAAAAAATTTCAAGTTTCTGCAGTGTTTTCATTATGGAAATATCATTAGTGATATAACTGGTACATTTTGACTACAGCAATAGTTGGGGTTTGCTTACTATTGATCTCATCGGTCTGATCGTACTATACAAATAGTTAGTGAAAAAATATTAACTATTTTGCTATAGAAGCAGTGTTAGTGAAATCGCACATCACATGTGATTAGTGAAATCATTAGTAAAAGGTTATGCAGATGGAGGCAATTGACTACCGTCAATGTCATCCCCATGTTAAAATCGTTAGTCGTTTGCATTGCTACTAGTTAGGCTGGTAGTTAATGGTAATGATTGGTAGTTAAGGAAATAGCTAGGCATTCGCTAGCTACGCCGAGTACAGGGACATTTTGCAACGCACAACCATAGCTGTTCTTATTATTTGTGTTATAAATATGTGTATACACAATAACGAAAAGCGTGGGTAAATACCTCTGTATATTTTTCTTATGGGTACTTGTTGTCATTCTCTGGTACATACGTACATACATACGTACATGAAGAAGTAGTTTTTCATTGCGAACGGACGATTATTTTGTGTGCTCCAACAAAATTGCCAAATAAACAGTGTTAAAGTGATCAAAAATTTCTAAAAACCTTCACGTATTAATATTTAACAAATTTTCTTAAAAGTGTTGAATAAATTAAGCAAATTATTTATAAATTGCTGTGTTTTATTTACATAAAAATTAAATCTAAATAGTAAATTTATATAGGTATAAAAAAAAATCAAATCAAAAAACATACTAGAATTAAACAAAAATGAGTTTGTGTGACCAATGCAATTACAATTTGCCAACGAAGTTTGTAAAATGTTACTCTTGCAACTCTCAATTTCACTTCTCAACTTGTTGTCCCCTGTTCGAAAAAACCTATGCTACAATGAATAGCGAGAGAAAATCTGATTAGTGGTGTCATAAGTGCAAGGGATCCACCAGCAGCAACAATGCGTACCATATTGTTTTTAATGGGAGCTCTGATCAAGGGAACCAAAAACACAAAGAGAAGAAGAAAATGAAGAGATAGCCAACGTCAAACGTTTTAAAGATGCTCTGTCGGTAAGTGATGCAAATATTAGTTTATTTACGGTTAAAACCGACGTTAAGGAACTAAAAACAGATATCTCATCTATGAAGAGTGACGTGACTGACTTAAAAACAACAATGCAAGAACTTGCATTAACAATAACCCAAAACCATACTCAGATGAATAATAACTTGCAAACAGCTCTTGGTACAATAACAAGCGCACTTTCTACTCTTACCGCGCAAGTAAGTGATCTTTATGAAAGCAACAAAGAAAAAGAAAAACAAATTAATGAGATGGATAAGAGAATTAATGAATTAGAACAACATTGCAATCAGGGCTGCCAGGTACTTTTTTTCGTTCTCCCCAAATTTAAAAATAAATTTCCCCAAATATCCCGCGATAAATGAAAGAATCCCCAAAATAAGCCCCTGTAAAAAAACATAATTTTTAACGGATAATTTGAATATTTATTTAGGTTTTACTTGTACCATGTTCTACAAGAGATCATTTCTATCGAAAGGAAATATGTAGTTGTTTTTTTAAATATCTATATACAGTCGAACTTTCCTATAATGAATTTGCATGGGGCCACAAAATCACTTAATTTTTAAGAAAGTTTATTATACAAAATTAATATTATTTACACTTTTTTTAAAAAATAATAAGGATATTCTAGCTTGGATTACATTCCCACGTGCAACAGTTATCCATGTAATGCGTAATTATTATTTGACAATTTTTATTCTTTTGAATAAAAAATTATATTGCACAAAGCAATTTTAAAACTATTTAAGGTGTGTGATCGCATTTCTAAGTCAAGTTATAAATGGCACATTAGTGGTCATCATTTATTACTAGTTCTAAACCGATTTTTTTTTACTTCTTTTTTAAACACATAATGGTATGTTCATTTCGAATTATTTATAATCTAGACTAAAAACTTTTACGACATTTAAAAAATTTTTCATAAACTTAAATAAAGTGCCTATTATGAACTAAATTCGATTTTCGACAGCAGTCGAATTAGCTGATCGAACGAATTTTCATTTGGTATTATGGCGCGCATTCGATAAAAATTTACTATTGTGATTTTGTTAATTCACAGTAGTACACTTTCGATCAGCTGTCACTTTAAATAAAACATTTTTGTTTACAAATTTAAAAAATAAAATTAAAGTTAAGCGTGACCACGGCGGAATTATGGTTGTTTTCAAATAATTTGGCTTCAGTGGGGTTTCATCCCCCTTTTTTAAATGCTGAACTTTGCTGCAAATCATTTGGTCAAAAAAGAATTTTGTTCCATAAGGAAAATGGGCGTTTCCAATTGCTGTTTACGACGTTGGACTTGCATAAAATAAAACAAAACTGATAAAGAATATGGTATTTGGTATACGAACACAAAAAAATTTACAAATACATAGTTACATTTTGCACCGTCGAAAGAAAATTTGTTTTCGTTTAAAAATTCGATGCACAACGAAATTTTCGACGGTGCAGCCAACTCATAATACCAAATAAACATTCGATAATCGATGTTCGATAGCCAGCGAAAATCGTTTATCGAATATAACTCATAATAGGGGCCTAAGTGATTGTTTTGCCTTGTACACACTATTTTACATTTCAATCGACTTTTCTTAACCCAATCGTCACCAAACTTCATATTAAATGTTGTTATATACAAATGAACCAATAACCCCATTCATTGGCTTTAGAGTTCACTTTAATTTAATTTAATTTTTGAACACCTATTACACACATGAAGTTGTTCAGGAAAATGCAAATTTTGGACTTTTTGTACATAATCGAATTATTGACAGAATAACTTCATTCTTATTAAATATTTTTTAATAAAAACGAAACTTTTTTTGACCGGTGCTCATTGATATTAAGTGATGTTGCAAAAAATAGCCACTTTAATGTGTATGTGACACATACTATGTCTGCATTAAACTTAGTTGTCTTTTTTAGAAAAATTAAGCTCATACATTTTTATTTCCCCAAAAAATCCTAAGTTTTATTTTTAATATCCCCAATGCAAACCCCAAATACAATTTTCTGTCCCTTTTAGCAACAAGAAAACCCCTAATTTGGGGTCAAAACCCCGAAACTGGCAGCCCTGATTGCAATTACCTAATAAAAATATTGAGATTAAAAATATAACAAACACAAATATGCACCCGACAGAGGTTGTCAAAACGATTGCGAATTCAATAAATGTTCAAATTAACGACAGCGACATCAGTAATTCGTATAGCTTACAGAAGTCACAAGAAATTATTATTGAATTTACTTCTCTCAACAAAAAAAGAGAGGTAATGAGTAAAATCAACCGTCACAGAGTTGACTCAAGTCTTATTAAGGGCCGGTTCACACACGTCAAGTTTGACTCGTCAAGTCTTGAGTTTTTAGAAGAGAGGGGAAAAGAAATGGCCTTTTATTTTCCCTTCTCTCCCAAATGCTCAAGACTTGACGAGTCAAACTTGACGTGTGTAAACCAGCACTAACGAAGACAACTCGTAACAACAAATATATTTACATAAATGAACACTTAACCCAGGGATGTTAGATGTGACGATTTTATGTCATTTTGACGATTTTTTTCGATGAATTTACCAAAATAAAGATTGACGATTTTTGATGTAGAGTCTCTTATAATTTGACGATTTAATCACGTCAAAAAATTTACTTTAAACTTTAATCTGGCATCAATTTTATAACACTTTAATCTGGCAAGCAGGTTTGGTAGATGTGACGATTTCTCGTCATTTCGACGATTTTTTTGAGAAAATACAGTAAAATGACGATTGACGACTTTTTGACTAAAAGTAAAAGTGTTATGACGATTTTCTGGCATCGATAAAACACACAAGAAAGAAATATTTACAATTATATTGAAAACAGTCCAAAACTTAAAAATCAATTTTTCGAAATACAAAATTTTTGGAAATTAAACAAAAAAATTCCTCCCCCATCACAAACCTTGGTTTCCTTCAGATGTTCAGGATTCTGTATATAATTTACATGGATTCAGCTTATTACGAGCTGATAGGAAAACTAAAGTCGTAACTAATGGTGTCGTAAAAGACAGGAAAGGTGGTGGAGTTGCAATATTTGTTAGAAATGGTATAAATTCTATGGTGAAATCACAAACTAAAGAAAATAGCAAGATTGAATATCTTTTTCTTGAAATTACAAGTAGAGATAAAAGAAAAATGCTCGTGGGATGCGTTTACAGGCCAAAATCGGACCTTGAGTTTATTTCTTTAATTGACATTATAGAAGATTTTTCTATCCAATACAATGATATTGTCATTCTAGGTGATTTCAATCATAATATTCTTGTTGACAACACATTGACTGAGTAAATGCAGTTAATTGGTCTACTACCTGTAAATATTTCAACTCCAACACACTATCACAGCACCTCCAACAGTTTAATTGACTTACTATTTGTAAATGATAAATCTAATGTACTTTTATATGACCAACTTTCAGCATCAGTGTTTTCAAGACATGATATCCTTTCCGTTGCCTATGATTTTTGCGTGACCAGAGAAGATAAACATATAACTTATCGTGATTTCCACAACATTGATTATGCCATTTTAAATCAACACATTGACAACGTTGAATGGAACATTATATACTCCTTAGTTAGTGTCGATGATCAATTAAATTTTATTCAAGATAATAGTTTTGTGCTTTGTTGCAATACAGACGCGTATTCTTAACCCCGCATAAAATTTTAATTATTAATAACATTTTAATATAACAATTAGCGAATGGACGCATTTTTTTAAAATAAATTTTTAAAATAAAAGTGAATAATTATCAAAAACGAAAAATTTAATAAAAAAAAATAAATAAAATATATGTATGTATACATATACTGAACAAAAACATTAAGTTTAAAATTCTTATTTTTGGTGTAATACAATAAATAATAAAAATAAAAAAGCACAGCAAAACGGTGAAAAAACAAAAACAACTTTTTGCATGAGTAGTCACAATGTAACAACAATAAAACTAGATGAAAGAAATGCATACGTAACAGTTAATGCTAAAGAGTGCAATACTGAAATAAATAAAACAAAACAAAACAATATTAACTACCTAACGGCTAAACCAATTGTTCGTACACGTTCCCTTTCGCCCTCTGTTTTTACAAAGACGGTTGATGCTGAGACATTAAAAAATATTAATCTCTCGCTAGTGCCTGCAAGTGTTGCCGCTTCGGCAAAAACAATTTTAGTAACAAATGTTACCATGAATTCAAACACAGACGCAATGGAAAAATCACAAGTAAAAAGTTGTCAAAAGCCTCAAGTACAAGTTGGTATGGACAGGTACATAACAGTTCTTAAACGGGGTCGCAGCCCTACCTCTGCAGCAGTTGCTTCGGCCTCAAAAGTACCATCTTTTGATAAGATAAATTCTCAAAACCGTTTTGCAATTCTGGAGGATGAATCCTCTGAAGCACCAAATATCATAAGATCGTCAAAGCCTCCCCCGATATACCTTAGGGAGCAAAATTCAAATGAGCTCATAAAGAGTGTGATATCGGTGATAGGTGAAAATTCGTTCTACGTAGCGGCTATCAAGCGTGGAAGTATAAACGAGACAAAAATACAAGTCAATCATGAGAATGACTTCCGCAAAATAATAAACAACTTTGAAGCACTTAAAAAAAACTTTTATACATACCAACTGAAAAGCAGTAAAGGTCTTCAGGTAGTGATCAAGGGTATTGACTCATGTGTGGACCCAGAAGAGGTTAAAACATTCCTAGAAGAAAAAGGCTTCAAGGTAAAACATGTTGTAAATATTAAAAATAGAGAAAAAATTCCCCAACCACTTTTTCGAGTGGAGTTTGAACCCGGCGACGTAAAACTTAAAAAAAACGAAACGCATCCTATTTACAATTTAAAATATATTCTCTACAGAAGAATAACAATAGAAGAGCCGCACAAAAGAAATGGTCCCGTTCAATGTTTAAACTGTCAAGAGTATGGTCATACTAAGGCATACTGCTATTTACCCCCTGTTTGCGTAGTATGTGGTGAATTACATGGCACAGTTCTTTGCGATAAGTCTAAAACCGACCCCAACGTAAAAAAATGTAGCAACTGTGGCGGTAATCACACTGCCAACTATAGAGGATGCCCTGTATATAATATCGTCAAGCAGTCGGCTGGACCGAAAACTAATCCTCCCCAAATGCAGGTAACAAATCAAGTAACCACAAATGGCATACAGGCTCCGCAGCCTGGTAATACCAGAACATCCTATGCTAACGTTCTCAAATCAAACCATGTGCCTATGCAAGGTGCCTCGCCAAGTAATGATGAAACTCCGGTTTCTAATTTAAGTCGTCTAGAAAAAACCATGGAAACATTAGTGCAAACAGTAAATAATTTTACAAATACAATGGGTAATATGATGCAAGAAATTCTTAGAATGCAATCGATGTTATTGCAAGCTGTACTTAACAAGCCATGAACTGTTTAAAAATTTGTTTTTGGAACGCAAACGGCATCCGCCAACATAAAAATGAATTAGAATTTTTTCTTAAAAGTAAACAAATTGATGTCATGATGGTTTCTGAAACTCATTTGACCTCAAGAAATAGTTTTAAAATTAATGGTTATATACTGTATGATACCAAGGACCCTCGAGATAGAGCTTGTGGAGGTTCTGCCATTTTGATAAAAACTCGAGTCAAACACTACTTAATGTGTGATCATCGTGAGGATTATCTGCAAGCAACAAACGTTTGTGTTGAAGAGCTAAATCGAAACATAGTAATTACATCTTTATACTCTCCACCTAGATTTTCAATATCAGAAAGCCAATATTGTGAATATTATAAATCACTAGGACCCTGTTTTCTGGCCGCTGGCGATTATAATGCTAAACATACCTTCTGGGGGTCACGACTTATAACACCAAAGGGTCGTGTTTTGTTTAATGCAATCTCTAAAATGGATTTAAATGTGGTCGCGAGCGGACAGCCAACATATTGGCCTACTGATCAGCAAAAAATTCCAGATGTTATAGATTTTGGCGTGGTTAAAAACATCCCCACAGAAACTATTCATGTTGAAGCTTCCTTAGAATTATCCTCCGACCACACACCTACAGTTGTTACTATAATGAACCCCAATAGAATTGTATCTCCGACTGGTTATTTTGCGCCGACAGCCACACAAATTAATTGGTTAAAATTTAAAAAATATCTCAGTACCCATTGTACAGAAAATATTCCGCTTAGAACACCGGAAAATGTAGATCGCTCTATTGTTAATTTTGACAGTTATCTGAAACTAGCTGTTCAACATTCTAGTACTGCCCCCAAAAAAACAAAAAATATTAAAATATATTCCACAGATGTCGAGCGACTCTTGACTGAAAAAAGGAGAGTTCGAAGAGAGTGGCAACTTTACAGATCCCCGCAACTTAAGAATTTATTAAAAGAGTGCACAAAAAGGCTTAGAAACTTACTGCAGACCCAGAAAACGGCTTCTCTAGAAAAATATCTTAAGGAACTTGATGCAACTCCACAATCTGACTACTCATTATGGCGTGCGGCTAGAAATCTAAAAAGACCAGTTATATCAAAGCCACCACTAAGAAACTTGAATGGTAGTTGGGCAAGAAACGATATTGAAAAAGGAAATCTGTTTGTGAGTCACTTGAAAAACGTATTTACACCAAATTTATCTAACGATACTGTGGTCGAGTTACCACCTGTTGCTGCTAGAGCTGCTATTCCCATAAGATTTGAAATAAGAGATATCGAAAAGGCTATTTGTGACTTAAACACTAAGAAGACACCTGGTATTGATAAGATCAGTAATAAAATGCTTTTAGAGCTACCTCGCGTAGCAAAGAAAATTATTGTTTTTATTTTTAATGCTATTTTACGGCTTGAATACTACCCGCAAGAATGGAAGGTTTCCTTAGTTACCATGATATTAAAGCCAGGGAAAGATCATACAAAAGTTGAGTCATATAGGCCTATTAGCTTATTATCAAATATGTCAAAGCTGTTTGAGAAATTATTAGTTTCAAAATTAACACCAATTTTAAATGACAATGGATGTATTCCAAACCATCAGTTTGGATTTAGAAGAAAACACAGCACAATTGAACAAACTCATCGAATAGTAAATGTCATAAGAAAAGCATTTGAAGAAAAAAAATATTGCTCAGCACTCTTCATCGATGTTTCGCAAGCGTTTGATAAAGTCTGGCATGAAGGCTTACTACATAAGTTGAAGCAAAATTTACCAGCAAACACTCACAAACTGTTAGAAAGCTACTTAGTCGGCCGTCAATTTATTATTAAAGAAGGAGATTTCTTAAGTTCACCTCAGCCAATTGGCGCTGGAGTTCCACAAGGCAGCATCCTTGGCCCTCTTTTATACTTAATTTATACTTCGGACATGCCAACAAACAACTACACACTGACTTCAACATTTGCAGACGATACAGCTTTTCTAAGCGTACACGAAAACAGTTATGAAGCATCTCGTTATTTACAGGATCATATATTTCAACTAGAAATATGGCTAAGACAATGGAGGATAATGGTAAATGAACAAAAATGCGTACATATAACATTCACCTTGCGCCGGGAATCTTGCCCCCCTATTACAATCAATAATCAAATAATTCCTCAACATTCGCATGTAAAATATCTCGGTTTACATCTGGATCGGCGATTAACGTGGAAATGCCATATAGAGGCAAAATTAACTCAAATGAAACTTAAAGCCATTCAAATTCATTGGCTTATCGGAAGAAACTCTGTCCTTAGTCTCGATTGCAAGCTTCTACTTTACAACTCTATCTTAAAGCCTATCTGGTGCTACGGTATTCAACTATGGGGCACTGCCTCGGCCTCTAATATCGAAAAAATTCAAAGGCGTCAAAATAAACTTCTTCGAATAATCACAGCCGCTCCCTGGTACGTTAAAAATTCAAACATTCATAAGGATCTCAATGTGCCATTAGTAAAAACTATGATTACAAAATATGCAGTAAAATATTTAAAAAGGCTTGAACAACACCCAAATCCACTAGCTCGAAATATTCTAAATCATGCCGGCCACACTCGCTTAAGAAGAAGAGACACTGCAGCACTTACCCAACTAGAAGAACGATAAGCACCTATATATGTGAACAGAACCCGTGAAGAAAAAAATTTTTGTCTGGCACTGGCAGGACATTAATAAAGAATTAGAATAAGATTTGATTAATTATTGTTAGTTCATATTTAATATATGAAGATTCAATAAATAAACAATGAAAAAAAAAAAAAAAAAAAAAAAAGATAACATAAATAACGTTTTCGACCTGTGTGTTCCTTTGAAGACTAAATCCATAAAAGCTGATAAGCATCCCTGGTTCAACAACGATATCAAACTTTTAATTAAAAAACGACGTAATACTGCAGATGGAAAAGGTTTAAAACCCCTGTAAAATATTTTCAAATGTGCAAGGAAAAATGTTGTTAAAAATATACAAATAGCAAAATCTTCTTATTACCAGAGAAAATTCTCGTCTGCTGTTGATATTAAATCTAAATGGATGAAAATTCGAAGCATAGGTATAGGCCAGAAATGTACTACAATTTGCAATGAGGATATTGATGTGGACACCCTAAATAGTAAATTTGTTAATATAGATATTCAACCTCCCTCCGGAAACGTCTATAATAATCTCTGTTATGTACCAGTAGAAAATTGTTTTTATTTCCGTTGCGTAGACCAGTTTGAGGTTTTGGAAAGTATGTTGGCTGTTAAATCAAATTCCACTGGTATGGACAATATAAATCCCATCTTTCTGAAAGCAATTATTCCCAAAATTCTACCTTTTTTGACACATTTATTCAATACGGCTTTTGCAAAATCAGTATTTCCTCAAGGATGGAAACTTTCTAAAATTATTCCCATTCCCAAATCCAACAATGATTTTCGACCGATCGCTATCCTTCCTTTTCTATCAAAGGTAATGGAAAAACTAATGTCCAAGCAAATAAATGATTATTTGGACATCAATAACCTTTTATCGGAAAAATAATCTGGTTTTAGGAAAGGAAAAAGTTGTATAACAGCATTGGCAGATGTAGTTGAATCTCTCCGGATGAAACTTGATCGTAATAATGTATCATTTTTAATTTTATTGGATCACAGTAAAGCTTTTGACACTGTCGATCACGGTATTCTTGTGCAAAAACTGGAAAAACTATTTAACTTTTCTAGTTCTGCTTGCAAGCATATATCATCATATCTCGATAACAGATCCCAAATTGTATACTATACTCGTAAGTTTTCGAATCCTCTCACAGTCGTCAGAGGTGTTCCACAGGGATCAATCCTTGGACCTCTTCTGTTTTGTTTGTACATTAATGATCTACCAGACGTTCTGAAAAGTAGCGAGGTACATATGTATGCTGATGATGTTCAGCTTTATAGTAGTGCTAGTTTAGCTGATGTGCAATCGTGTGTTTGCAATATAAATTATGATTTAGATAGAATTTATAATTGGGCCATGGAAAATGAATTAGTCCTTAACCCCCTCAAGTCGAAATGTATTTTTATGTCTAAATCTTCAAAAAATTCTAGAGTTCTTCACGATAATATTGAAATAAAAATGAATAACAATGCTATAGCCCTAGTTAGCACATCAAAAAATCTCGGCGTTACTTTTAACAGTCAACTAACTTGGTCAAATCATATAAACTCGGTCGTTGGAAAAGTGTACGGAATGCTGAGACATTTATGGGCTGTAAAAAGTTCAACACCTTTTAAAATAAGAATGCTGTTAGCCAAAACGTATTTGATTCCAGTTCTGCTCTACGGATGGGAAATTTTTGCAAATTGTGACAGTGTCGACTTTCAAAAATTAATTGTTACCTACAATAATATTGCAAGATATGTTTTCGACAAAAATAGCCGTGAAAGTATATCAATGTTTTCATATAAAATTTATGGAATGAATTTTAAGAATTTTTTGCAATTTAGATGCCTTTTATTTTTGCATAAAATTATTACATCCAAGGAACCAAGCTATCTTTATAATAAATTGCAATTTGCCAGATCAAATCGTGAAAACAAATTAATTCAGCACAGATTTGTCAGCCTTATGTCGGAACGACAGTTTTTTGTTTTTACTATCCGTCTTTAGAACGCCCTTCCAACCCACTTTCAACTCTTAAGCAACGCAAACACGTTTAAAAAGGAGCTATTAGAAATACTTGGTTAATACCTTATACTTTAAATTTTGTAATAATCTTTACTTTTTACTGTTTTGTATTGTTTATAAATGTTTTTATCTAGTATGTACTTTGATATTTTACATTTTTATTTGAAATTATCTTCTATATATACATCGGCTAAGGCAAAACAGTTAAGAACACTTTTCTCTTTTGTTTGCCCATCGGCTAGAATAAAAAATACACCATTTGAAAGGTATTTACTGCTAGAAGTGCACAATATATATTTTATTAAAATCTGTTCAATAATTTCAGAGTTATAAGCGTTCAGATTTGCTACTAACACAAATACAGAACACATAAATAGAAATTTTTTTTGTTTTAATTATCAAATAATAAAAAAAAATAGGGTGGTCGATTGTTCGACATTTTTCGGAAACCGGTTTTCGAATATTAATCTTACGTATAAATCGGCGCAGTTAAACAGTTAAGAACACTTTCTTCCTTTGTTTGTCAATCGAGCCTCTATGGGGAGAAAAAGTTGTAAAAAGGGGAAATACGGAAAATTAAATTTCTTTCTTTAACTTTTCCGTGAATTGTGTAATAATATTAAAATGTTCTACCTTTATAATATTGAACTTTGAAACATTATATTATAGGTGCAGGTTGCTGAGTGAATGGGAACCTATAAGATGAAAAATGTTGGTACTTTTTGTCTTTCATCTTGCACTTTTTGAATTTTTGTTAATATTCGACCTGCAAAGATAATAATAAAAATGCATGGTCCTAAATGAATAAGAATTAATATGAGGGAGCTTTTTGGTACTTTCACGTTCTACATCTGGTACTTTAATTAATTTTCGTTAATATTAGATATATAAACATAAAATTAAACATGCAATGTCCTTAGTGGATGACAATATTAAAGGAGACTTTTTGATACTTTTTTGTTTTTCTATTGATATTTTTTATATTGAACTCACAAAATTAAATTTACTCACGTAAAAGATAAAATATGAAAAGTAGGTTTGTCCCTCGCCAAATCGATCCACTAAGGCGGCAAAAATAAATGCTCGAATAAATTCATATACAAAAACATACTAAGATGAACTACATATGTTTCCTTCATATTAACATACAAATTTATGGTCGAATTTTGACCATTAGGCGAACACTAGTATTGATATCACTAGCGCTGTAATTTATAAGATTTTATCTTGTTGCGCTAGATCAGTTAATAAATAAAAAAAAAATAAATAAATAAAACCAGGTGGATTTCATTAGAAGCATTAGTAATCAAATTCTACAATTATAGAAATGCCATCGATTTGGTCCGCTTTTTAGAAATTGGTTAATCATAATCACATGTGAAGAATTTTTCTATTTGTGTGTAAAAAGGGAAATCCCATTTAATTCTGTTAGGTAAGTTATTCTTAGTAAAATTGCGTGTTAGGAAGTAAGAAGTTACTTTTTAATAAGAAGTTGTGTAGAAAAATGAGTGCAATGAGAAGATAATATATTTATTTGAAACTAATATTGGACGTAATAAAACGTTTCAAGTCGAGTAAAAAGACTGTTGATATACATATACAGAATTCTTGGTTTTTAGCACCTTTAACAATAAAAACAATTTGCAATAGAGATAGCGCTAAAAGTTAATCATTTAAAAATAGCTCGAGTTAAAAGCAAATGAGATTTTATTTATTATTTAATATTTTTCTGAATATAGATAAATGAACTGAAAAAAGTTTTTGTTATGCAAATATATTTTTTCTTTTTAAATGATAAATATATTCAGCTCACTTGCTGAAATAAATAGAATAAAACTTAACCATATCACATTCTTCATCATAAATAGAATTTCTTGCTAAAAATTTATATTTTCGAACCAATCCATGCAATAAATTGTCTTTAATTTGTAAAATTTATATATTTGACGTTTTGTTGAAGATTTTGTTAAATTTTCGTGACGAATTTTGTTAAAACTTTTGACGATTTTTGAGGAAAAAAGTCTAACAACCCGGACTTAACCCCATATGATAACACAAAATGACAAGCTGTTAAAAAATTGCTGAAATAATCACCCTTATTGTGTTTGGCTTATATAAAATAGCCTACGGCTGTTTGGTAATAGATTGAATGAAATAAGTTCACGTTCTCTTTATTCATTTACCAAATAGTCGTAGGCGTATTCAAAATACTCCAAACACAATAAGGGTGAATAAAAATGGTAAAAATAGCCAAGTAAACCGCCAGTTATGTCAAAAATCGCCAGTCGCCAAATGGAAAATCCCGCCGCCAAACTCATTTCAAAATCGCCACGTTTGGCGAGAAATCGCCATATCTGACAGCCCTGAGCAGTAGTGAGAATTAATATCTCTGATCACTTTGCACTCTTTTGTTGCTTAAAAGAAAATAGAGAGAACGACCAAGAAATTATAAACCAGGGCACGGAAAGTATACGTCGACAGTGCGCAAATTCAAAAAATGTAACTTTAAGTTATTTCAAAGTTAACAATAATATAAAAAGAACAAACTGGAATAATTTAGTTAATGAAAATATGAACACTAGTGAAATATATAACCAAATATACGAAACATTCAAAATAATCTATGAAAAATCTAAATCGCTCTGTAATAACAACAAAAAAAGAAGAAAAGTGAATCCGTGAATGAATGATGAATTAATAATTTATTGTGAAGTTCGGGATAAACATTATATAAAATTGTTAAATAATAAAAACTATGAAAATGACTACAAAAAGTTTAGAAATTGTTTAAATAAAAAGATGAATTATGCAAAAAACAATTATTTTAAAAGAAAATTTGAAGAAAACAGAAGTAATATAAGAGCTATGTACGTGGCAAACAATAAACGAAATAACTGGCAAAAAAGAACAACAAATATTGATGTTACATTGTTAAAGACATTCAAATATGATAACATTACTAACATTGCAAATAAGCTTGCAACTAATTTTAACGAAAATTTTCAAAAAATTTTACACAAATGTGATACAGTAGTTTTGACTTAACTGCCTTTTGTTTACGTGCACTTTTGACTTAACTGCACAAAATTGATAATTTTTGGAATTATTCTTTCTAATTCCATACAAATTCCTTTTTTAAGTGCACTTTCTATACCTGCACATTTAAGATAAATGCACAAAATTTTTGGCATTTTAAAATTATTTTCATACAAAATATCAAAGTTATCTGCACTTTGACTTAACTGCCCAAAATAAATATTTTCTGGAATTATTCTTCAAAATCATTGTTTACGTGCATTTTGTATACCTGCACATTTTTCATATTTTTGGGCAGCTTCAAAATATGTTCATACAAAACATCAAAGTTAGCTGCTCACATAAAAATATATGGTGGCCACTTTTTCACATAAATATCTAATTTAAGCTGTTTATAAAAAAATAAATAGCAATTATTTTGTTGTTTTATGTTTTATTTCCTTGTGAATTCTCATTGTTTTTGTTAATGTTTTTTTTATATTAAATAAACATACATGGGTCATTCTTAAAAAACATGACCAATTGGTGTCCCCAGACTTTACTATTTTATATTTTGTTGCTCCAAAAAGAAAATAGAAAAATATCTGCATTTTTATAAATTATTATCGATTCTACGTAACTATATTATAAAACAAAAAAAATTAGTTATCTGAAAATAACTTAAAAAATATTTTTAATGTCAAAGGTTTAGCAAAAACCTGTGTCCCGAGCCAATTTATTAAAATTGAATAGTTATTTTCAGTTAAAATAAAATTGAAAAAAAATAATATTTACAATTTTTGTTATTCAGTTTGTATATATTAATACCATATATAGAAAAGAATGATAACAAATAATTTTTTTGTATAATTTTTTTGAAGAAAAATCTTGTCCCCAGGTTTTGGTCCCCTCTGTTACGTCCACTCATTTTATTGAAAAATTTTTGTTAAACGTTATAACGCGTATATTTCTCTTATGCTTCTCCATCAAAACTTAGCTAAAATCAACAAAATGTGTTTTTAACTGTTCAGTCTTGTTTAGTGCGTGGTTGAGTAAGTAACTTAATTGTAGGCCGGGTGCGTACCCTTATTCAGTGTCTACTCTGTTACTGTTGAAAAACGGTGAGTAAAGTGATTTTTTATTTATTTTATAATTTTTTTATAAATATTTTGTGAACACTAATTAAGTGGACAAATAAATTCTACAAAATTCTAATAAAAAGCTAAAATATGGTATTTTTGAGTTAATTTGTCCCCTCTGTTACCGGTCCACTCTGTGACTTATTATCAGTAAAAACTCCAAAAATTTAAAAAAATACTGCTGGTTATGGATTCCTATTGTTGATAAGATCCGTAACCACATGAGGCCAATTATAAACATATTTGGCCAACTTAATTTTTTAAAATTGCAAAATTCAGAATGGTTACGTTTTTTAAGAACGACCCACATACATACATGTATAAAATGATCTGTTATTTCCCAGCTAGCATAGGCTGTTTGTTAGACGATTACGTGTAATATACAATTCCTAAAAGATTCTTCTGGTGATTATCTGACGAGTAACAAAACCATCTAAATCTTTTTTAATTTATTTATTTTTTTATTTAGTTTTTGACACGCTCGTCTTTAAATCTTGAAATTAACCTTTTGGGACTCTCTGTAAGAGCCGTATAACAATTACTGAGCTACCTAAATAAGACAGTTTTTGTAGTATGAAACTGCTATTGCGAATACAATTTTAATAAAACTAGCCGACCTTAGGATCTGCAAAAAAGGATTTTCCGACAGGATGCTGTTGAATTCGCGATCTTAAAGTTTGTTTTATAGAAATTGTATGAAAACTAGAAGTTTTGGCATGAAAAATACGCTTGATGCCCTTATTTAGGTAGCTTAGTCATACGGCTGAGTATTTCACGAGTTGTAAAATAATACCTACATGAGTCTCATAAGACTCTTAGCATGCTTTTTAAAAGACTCGTTAGATAATCTCAACATACATCACAAACGATTGCCTTTACGATTAATATAAATCGTCTACAATTAAAAAATGAGCTCGTCGACGATCAAAAAGACTCTTTGTGAGATTCCCAGTAAGCTCCTGGGTTGAAATGAAATTTTAATAAAATATAGAGCAATTCCATATGAAAGCGATCACCTTTTGGACGACCCCTCTCCGATTTTAAAAAAAATAGTCTCAATCGATTGCCCAGCAAAAAATAATGTACCTACATTTTTTTTTTTTATAGTGACTGGTTTAGTGGTGGTGTACACCACTGTCATGTGACAAAATTGAAGAATTCTTCATAAGGGACCTCATTGAAAGTTGTTTTAAAAAAAAAACTACTAAAGCGATCGCAACGAGTGATAGCTCGTTGGAAAGGTATTGAATCAGGCTTTAATTGAAAAATAAAATTTTCCTAATTTTTCTTAGAAATTTACCTTTAAATTTTCCCATGAAAATTAAATTTTCCGATTTTCCACAGAAACTCCTAAATTTTCCGGCTAATTTTTTTTTTTGGATTCCTCATAATTTTTGCTTTAAGAATCGGCAATAAAAAAATGGGCCCCGACTCCTTGTTTGGACAGGAGAAGAGCATTTAAAAGACCACCTTGTTAAAAATACATTTTAAAAATTATTTTACAGTTAAAAATACATTTATGAAGAAAAAATCTTTCTTATTTTGAGGCTACAGGTCATAAAATGTTTTGTAAATTTTTTAAATTACCAGGTAATAAATATTTCGCCTAAAATGACACGTGCAGAAACAAGTTATAAAACACGGATTTTCCATAAATATGGCGAAATATTTATTACCTGGTAATTTAAAAAATTTGCAAAACATTTTATGACCTGTGGTTTGCTTATTGGCAGTAACCAATTAAGTCCCTCTTTAAAAAACATTTTATGACAGGTAGTTCACGCAAATTTTCCTATTAAAGAAAAGCAAATATCGCTTATTTTTTTTACCTAATTTTTTACCAAAAAATAAATTTCAGTTGAATACTAAACGTGAAAGTGTTAAAGTGTTTTTTTTTTGTAAAGTAAAGAGTGAAGCTGTAAAGACAATTTAAAGTAAAATGAATAAATTTTGCTGCAATCCGTTTAACAAGAGTGGACATCGTTCGAAAAAGATAAAAGTATTAAAATTAACTGGTGTTTCGAAGCGATACATTAATGAATTAAATATACAATACGGTGAAGAAGCAGAATTCATTTGCCCCAAGTGTAAAATCGATTTGTCTCAACAAGCAAATGCATTGAAACAAATGCAGCCACAATCCGAGAGTGAAATGACAAGTGAACAAAATGTTTCATCTGATAGTGAGGCAGACATTCCGATGGTCAATATGTCTTTGAGTCCTTTGAATGAGGCTATTACCACTTTAGGTGAAACGCCTATTAGAAAAAGAAAGTTGCGAAGTGAAACATACAGGAAAGAGAAAAAAGGCAAGGTTATGAGTGCAATCGCGACAATATTTGATGAAGGCTCTGATAACGAATGCAGTCAAGCAGATGACGTTGATGACGGCAAACAAACGAAGATAACGAACTACAGACCGTAAGCCTTGTTGTTGTCGCGGAGAGTTTAGCTCATAATTATGTGTCCGTTTATTTATTTCAAATGAAACTGTTTGAATTCTTAAGATCAAAATTCGATGCAATCGGCAAAGTAACGTTTTTCTCAGACGGCGCGGATTCTCAGTACAAGAATAAAAAAAATTTTTACAATCTTTGCATAATTGAAGAAGAACACAACTGCAAGGTCGAGTGGCACTTTTTCGCGACGTCCCACGGTAAGGGCCCATGCGATGCGTTAGGGGGAACCCTAAAACGCATGGCGACTAAGGCAAGTTTGCAAAGGACATATACTGACCAGTTCTTAAATGTACAACATTTGTTTTCGTGGATTCAAAGCAAGGAAATTGGCATTAACACAGTTTTATGCACTCAAAAAGAACACGATGCCATGGAGCGACGAATTCAAAACAGATATAATAATGTCAAAACTATAACTGGAACGCAAAAGTTTCATTGCTTCATACCAAATATTTCTGATATGTCAATTAATCTAAAGCGGTACTCTTCGTCTGCCGACGTGCTAAATTTAAAGTTACTTTAATTTTATAATGATGCCAAGACAATTGAAATTTTTAATAAATATTGTAATTAAGTATAAGCAGCAAAATAAGAAAGATTTTTTCTTCATAAATGTATTTTTAACTGTAAAATAATTTTTAAAATGTATTTTAACAAGGTGGTCTCTTAAATGCTCTTCTCCTGTCCAAACAAGGAGTCGGGGCCCATTTTTTTATTGCTGATTCTTAAAGCAAAAATTATGAGGAATCCAAAAAAAAAAAATTAGCCTGAAAATTTAGGAGCTTCTGTGGAAAATCGGAAAATTTAATTTTCATGGGAAAATTTGACGGTAAATTTCTAAGAAAAATTAGGAAAATTTTATTTTTCAATTAAAGCCTGATTCAATACCTTTCCAACGAGCTATCACTCGTTGCGATCGCTTTAGTAACTTTCAATGAGGTCCCTTATGAAGAATTCTTCAATTTTGTCACATGACAGTGGTGTACACCACCACTAAACCAGTCACAATAAAAAAAAAAAATATGTAGGTACATTATTTTTTGCTGGGCAATGATCGTTTTCAAATGGAATTGCTCTATAAATTTGTGTATTAAAAAAATAATTAGTTTTATTCTACTTTTAAATCAAACACTTTACTTTAGCTGCACTTTTGTGCAGGTAACCACAATTGTGTACCTGCACATTAAGACAGGTAAATGCATTAAAGATAATTGCATTTTTGATTTACCTGCACAAAAAATCGTGCAAAGGAGATTGTGCAGCTAAGTCAAAACTACTGTATAAAAACGTGTATACGCCAAACAACAACAATACAAAACTAAATGTTTTTGTCTCCCATAAGCGAGGAAGAGGTATGTAATATTTTATCAAATTTGAATACATATAAAGGAGCAGGAGCTGATGATATCAGACCTAAAGACCTGAAACACAATTCATTACTCTTGACACCTATAACACCGACCGACACTCAATATAAGACACGAACCGGATGACATAAGTCTGAAACTAGAGATTAAATGGAGCAAAACTGCGTTCACAGTTTTTTATTTTCTGATCCTGTTTCCTCTTAAAAGGTCTTCAAAATTTCAAAGGACTACATTTTTAAAAAAATGTTTTAAAATACTTCTGCTCATCCTACTATGCCAATTTTGGTGTCAAATGATCAAGAAGAGTTGTAAAATATTTTGCATTATTTTGTTATTATTCTTTTAGGATTAGAAGATGTCAAAAATGTCCTTTCAAATTTTTATCCTTTAATGTCCTTTTAGATTTCCAATAATTTTTTTTAAAACAAATAGTGCGTTGAAGGACCAAATATTGAATACCACATGCCAAAATTTCAACCTTCTAGCTTTACTACTTAAGTGTAAATTAATACTTTAAATTTGCATTATTTTATTTTTTATATTTTATTTTAAAATTTCATTCGAAAAAAAATAGCTACAGTACTTTTCGCTTATAGTCCACTACTATAGTTGCACAACTTTTGTGGACTATAAGCGAATTTGGACTATAACCGATTTTTTTTATAAGCCATTTAATGGCTTATAAGTGTATAATAGGCTTTTGCAAAAGTAAAAAAAACAAATACTTAAACACATTCTCTTTTTTTCGTGTATTTGTTTTATTATACCTTCTCTTTATAAAGCAAATTTCTTGTCTCTATTATAAGACACAAAAACAATAAATATTGTTTCTGGACGAAATAAATAAAGCAATATTTAAGCATGGTAAGAAATAAGCATGGTAAGAAGTAAGCAAAATAAAAACCAGCAAGAAGACAAGAAGTTCTTAAACCATTTACTAAAATACTTAAGTATTTTTGGAAGTTTTATTTTGTTTATATGGAATTTCGCCTTTGTTTAATTTTATTTTAAGAACAAATTATCAACATATCAATAGTTATATATACCTAGATAGGTATGTACATATGTATATTCCATAAAGTTAACTGCTAAATTAATGCTAAAAATAAAAACCAAGAGAATTACTGTAAAAATATTTACATACATATCGTCATTTAAATTTACAAAAGCCATAAGTTGCGTGGGAAAATTTTACAGGAGAAGAAAAAGACTCTATCTAACATTAAAAAAATTAAATAAACTCTTTGTAAATAAAAAATTAAAATAAATAAAAAGTTTAATTAATTATAAAATAAAAAGAAACTTTTTATTGAAACTTTAAGACACTTATCACATATGGCACATATGTATTTTTAATAATTTAACTTACTTGATCATTTTCCATTATTATTTTTAATTTAAATTAAAGTTTCTTATATTTAAATTGTTTCAACTATACTGTATTAAAACCATAAAAATTACCAAAAAATAAAAAAAAACAAAATATAAATAGCGGTTAAACAAAGTAATAGTTTTTATTTTAAACATTAGTAATAATCTGCAAATAAGACAAATTTAAGAGCAATAACCATTGCTTGCATTTATTGCTTATAATACCCACATTGTAAAATAAGAATCTTGCAAAATACTTACAGAACATTAGCAAAAAAAAATATTTACTTTGACTTGTTTATAGTGAGTAAGAATAAGTAAATACAAGAACTCTGAGCGTATAAAGAGAATAATTTTTGTCTCTGTGTTTTTTTGTTTTTAATTTATTTGCTTTGATTTCCTTTTGTACTTAGCTTTACTATGAGATTTTTTAAAAAGGCAAATGGATTTGAATTTAAATGTACTTAGTGCAAAAGCCTAGTGTATAATTCACATTTTGGACTTTATAAAAATTATTTTCTTCAATAAAACTGCTCTTTTTTAAACAAAACAAAAGTTTATTTAAAACATAACCAAATTTTGATTTAATTTAAATAAATAGTTAAAACAAAAAATAATACAATAAAAACAAAAATGGTCAGATGAAGACACCATGTTATGAAATATAAATTGCGAAATTTGGTATTTATAATAGTTACCAGAAATGTAAATAAAAACATGTTACAAGTTGATAAGCGAACATTTTTGCATAAAGAATTATATTCGTATGCTAAGAAAATGTGGCTTTTAAACGAAAATGGACTACATGCGAAATGGACCTTAGGACAAATAATTTGTTTGAAATTCGAAAAAATCTGCATGTGAATATGACAGTTTTGGCTTATATCCGTTTTTGGCCTTTAAGAGGAATGGACTATAAGCGAAAAGTACTGTAGTACTTAGATTATTTGGTACCTAGCATATTTTTTCGTGGGTTCTGAAATAGTTGCCACTTTATAAAAAAAAATTCAACTAGAATTGTTTAAATAAATTATAATTTTTCGTCAACGTAATATTTTTTGCAAACGCGTTTAAATATGAAATGCCCAAACCGTAATAAGTTTTGTGTTGTGTGTGGATTATTTGTACCAACCAACCAACCAACAATATGCACTTTTCTAAATAAACCTTTTTTGTATATAAATAAAATTTTTTTTAATATTTTAATTTGAACTTTATATATACATATGAAGGCTAGTACTCTGTTCGTATTTGCCAAGTATGTTGAGCAGTGTTGCCACCTCAGGTGTAATTACACATATCATGTGTAATATTTTTTTTCATGTGTAGCCCATGTGTAATTGACTGCATGTGTAATTTAATATTTTAGCGTTTTGTTGAACTGATTTTCTTTTATTATTTTTTCGCAAAAAGTAAAAAATGTTTATTATTCTAAGCAAAACTTGAAAAATTAATTAAAAGAATGAAGACGTTAAAAGAGCTGGACTAAAAACGGTTGGATCATTACTACTAACCATTTGGCATTTAGATAGCTTTTGCGACAATTTATTATAACGACGAAACATCCTGTGTACATTATTTGTTTTTATTTCAAAGACTGCAAAAGAAATGTCGGAGCTTCTCAAAAGCACAAATATAGAAAAAAGGATTCCTTCTGAAAATCTAGCTGGATTTGCATCAGATACACCTAATGTTATGTTTGGACAGTTTACTTCAGAAGTTAAGTTGCTAAAAGACGATAAGACAGTTATTATTTTGGTAAAATGCATTTGGTAGCGTCGAAGGCCTGTCTGAACCATCCATTATATTTGAAGGGTTTACTTTATAATATTAGATATTGTTTTTTAAAAGTAAGTCTCGGCAGATAAAACTTAAGGAAATTCAAGTATATTATTGGAAAAAGGTTTTTGAAATAAAAAATTCCTTTGCAGCCAGATTATTTCCTACTTTGCAAATAGGTATTTTTGTTTAAATCTTTTTTTTTTAACGATATGATTGTTGTGAAAAAAGCAAATAAAGAGATTTTTATGTTGGATAAGTAAAAAATATAAAAATGCCCAGCATATCTATCCAATGTCTCAGCAATAGAAGAACTAAATTAATATTCCGTTGAAAAATTGCGTCGTCGACATTTGAGGAATGAATCAGATCCTTTATCATACCCAAATGAAATGTAAGTTACATTATTTAATTTTACGTATTGTACAATTATATCGCCAATTTGTATGTGATATTTGAAGGTCGCACAATAGGTATATTGGCAACAATCAAAAGACTTTGGAGTTGTATTGCACAACGAAAAGAAAGTGAAATGTGTTGGCAACATTGTACAATGCTGTTTATGTTATTCCTATAGGTTATGTTCACCTTTTTATTAAATAAATTTAGAACAAAAATGGCGACTTTATTATAGAAATTCAAACGCCAATTACACCTTGTTGCTATTGATTTTATAAAGTTTTTTGCTTCTCCTGTAAAAAGATAAAAAGTTTTGTTACGCCCTTCAGCATTTTAGGTGGCGATATTTTTGTTTGCAAACAAAAATTCTATAGATAAGCATTATCGCTTTTAGCTTCTTACATTTTTAGTGGTTTGTACGAAATAAATAGGTGGCATAGAAAATTTAATTTGGTTTACGTTTTCTGAAGAAGCCAAATACGGTTTTAATTCCACTTTTGATCGAATGTTTCTGTGACATCTGTAAAAAGATAGCATGTGTAATTCGTATTTTTATGTGTAATTTGGCATGATCCATGTGTAATTTACCATTTCGTTGGTGGCAACACTGATGTTGAGTTACATTTATTTTTCGGGTGAAAAATTTGACATGAGAAAACTGTTGTTTTAATTTTCGTGCGAAAGAAGTGATGATTATATTATTTCGTACGAAAAAGAAATGTTGCAAGAAACTTGTTGCCGTTGAAAAATAATGTTTACGTGTTTTTCGCAAAAAGAACAGAGTGCTGGTTTGGTTTGGCTTTTATTCCACAAAAAAAAAAATCACCTGCTTAAAATTTTAAAATATTTATTAAAACTTAAGTAAAAAAGCTAGGAGGATGAAATTTTCGTATGTAGTATAAAATATTTGGGTCTTTAACGCACAATTTTTTTAAAAGGAATTTATTGGCAATCTTAAAGGATATTAAAGAATAAATATTTTAAAGGAGATTTTTGACAACTTTTGATCCTGACAGGATAAAATAAAAGTAATACAAAATATTTTACAGCTCTTCTTGTTCTTTTGACATCAAATTTGGCATTGTTGGATCCGCGGAAGTATTTTAAAATATTTTTTGAAAAGTGTTCTTCTTTGAAAGTTTGAAGTCCTTTAAAAAGGACACAGGATCACGAAAAAAAACTGACAACGTTGTTTTTCTCCATTTAATGTATAGTTTCACAATTTTACCATCCGGTTCGTGTCTCACAATTTTTTTCTTTTTTTGTCGGACGGTGTAATCACACAGTTTATTAACTCCAGCATAACCAGTACTAATATACCAAATCTGTTGAAAACATCATTAATACGCCCAATCTATAAGAGCGGATCGAAAAGCGACTTTAATAACTATAGGCCCATTGCTTCATTACCAGTAATCGAAAAAGTGCTAGAAGAAGTGCTTTTTAGAAAACTGAATGGTTTCCTTACAAAATATAAAATCATTAACCCTAATCAATACGGGTTTCAAAAAGGGAAAAACATTAACAAATTATTAGGAAACTTTTCAAACCACATCCATTAATGCATGTTTAAGCAAAAAATTACACTGTCTTACACTTTTCATTGATTTTAGTAAAGCTTTTGATACACTCTCACATAGTAATCTTTTAACCATGTTAGAACGAAATGGAGTAAGAGGCAGTTGCTTAGAATGGTTCAAAAACTACTTGAGTCTTAGAAAATATCGAGTCAAAATATGTCAAACTCCAAGCGACGAAATCATTACGAGTAATGGTGTACCTCAAGGTTCAAAGCTTGGACCAATACTCTACCTGATATACGCAAATGATATGTTAAATATCCTCAAGAACTGTTCGATGTTTGCATATGCTGATGATACAGCGATTGTTGTTTCAAATCAAAATATTGAAATCGCGTGTGAAACTATGCAAATTCAGCTTAACGAAATCTCAAAATTGTGCCATGATAACGGACTAGTGATTAACGCATCCAAAACCAAAATTATGCACATTAAACAACCTCATCTCAATAACACAAATTATAATATAATATTTCATGACTATAAATGCTTACGTTAATAACCAGAGTGGTAACTTGGATACATGCAATACTATAATAGAATATGTAAAATCTTACAAATACCTAGGCGTTTACATAGATGAAAATTTTAAATGGTTAACACATATACAACACCTTTCGAAAAAACTGCGAAAAGCAGCATACATTACATTATTACATAAGTAATTGCGCAACCTTTGATGTCCTAAAGCAAGCATATCTTTCGCTTGTCGAATCATACATTAGGCACGGGATTACAGCATGGGGAAACTCTACATACTGCAAGTCTTTACAGCAAACCCAAAATCAGATTCTTAAGATATTATTAAAAAACAAGCTGCATAACCAACAACAACTACATATGGCATATGTGTATGAGAATATACCCGATGATCAAAACTCACTAGTAAACAACTCACTCGTAAACAACATTCTCGTAAATAACAACACATACGCAAACCACACACTAAATAATACACTCGTAAACAACACACCCGCGAACACCTTGCTCGTGAACAGCACACACACAAACAATACACTCGTAAACAACAACACACTCGTAAAAGACAACACACCCGGAAACAATACTCTCGTAAACAACACACTCGTAAACACCACGCCAGTGAACAACACACACGCAAACACTACACTTGTAAATAGCGCACTCGTAAACAACAACATACCCGCAAACAATACACTCGTAAGCAATATACTTGTAAACAACACGCCAGTAGAAAATAATCTTGGCAACAACGACCCACATGTTAACAATAAAACATACGTTAACAACAACAGAAACGTCAACAACACCCACAACACTAACAGCAACAACAAACACGTTAACAATAACACACATTTGAACAACAACACACGTGTCAATGAAACTAACTTAAACAACAATCCTCGGGCTAATACTATCACAGTCGACATTGAGAACACAATCCCAAACGGCCACGTTTACGACCTACATGTTAACAACAACATACATGATAACATCCCACCTGTTAACAGCAACACACACGTTAACAACAATGTTCATGTTGTTAACAACATACACGTTAACACCAACACACATATTAGCAATAACAGCACGCACAACACTTGCGTTAACAGCAACTCAACGGTATACAATGACAGATACGTGAACACCCCCGCTATAAATAACCGAAACAGGAGAACAACACCAGCAAAAAATATAGCCACACAATTGAAAGTACTAAACATCAGAAGTTTATATAACATCACACTAATCAACGAATTCTATAACGACTCAAGCTACCTTAAACGTATAGACCATACTCACAACACCAGACAACTCTCAGAAGGAAGATACAAAGTAGAGCGTCATAAAAATAACTACGGCAAGAATTCATTAAATACTGTATTTATTAAATATTACTAATCCATTTAAAAGAAAATTATATTTAAAGGAATAGTTTATTACCACGCAATGAAAAATTCCATTATTTTGAATTATAAATTAGTATCTTTTTAATTTATTTGTATAAATCACTTTTGTATATTTTTTATTTTTATATATCCTGCAGACAAGCCAATAGGCTTCGCGGGATTAGATATAAGAGTTCAATATACATATATAAATGAAATGTTAATAAATAAAAAAAAAAAAAAATTTCATATGTACATATGTATTGCAATATCTGATCTCTTGATAGTTGAATTTTTCAGGCACACTATTATATACAAGTTAATTACATTTGTTATTATTTGTTTAAAAAAAATATATTTTTTATTTTATTTTTTATTTATATTTATTTCATTTTATTATTTCATATTAAAGATTATTATTATTAAAGTTTATTATTATCTTAATATTTAGAATTTATTATTTATTTAAGCCATCTCAGGGACCCGATGTTAGGCTGGCGTATGATCAGGCTGAGCTAATTGTTATTCTTAACTAAACTTTAATTAGAACTTTTAATTGGCAAGAAGCATAATTTTGTCCGCAGTCGCGTTGCAGTTTTAATAAAAAAAAATGCAATCACGTTGTCAAAGTTAAAAACAACGGTTTAGTGTTACATATAAAAATTTATTAAAATAATTTTCGTTCACACTGCGTCAGCATAAAATACGTTGCGCGTGTAGCTTAAATCGTGGGAAAGTAAATAAATTTGAAAAATAAAAATTAAGGAATGTGACATCACACCTTAACTCCTCCCCCTGTAAGATCAATCGCCCCGATTGTTAAAATGTGGGTAATTCATTAGCACTACAGAATCTTTTATTAGATTTTTCAAAATTTGATTTTTCAACCGTGGAGGTATTTTGTTCTTTTTCTTTTTCAATTTTTGTTGTAATATTTATGTCAGAATTAGATTTAGATTTTAGTTTAATAAAAATTAAGCAAATTGCGATAACCAATAATATAGATAAACTGATATTTGTCGAAAACATTAGGTATCCCTTAGTTGATATCGAATTTATTTCATCTATATTATTAACTTGAATATTTTTCATCATTTCCAAAGATAGGACTTCTTCAACAATTGATTTATTGGATGATAGCTGTAGTACAGCTGGGAGTGCTTTCAAATGGGAAACTTCTTTTGAAGTGAATGTTCGATTTTCAATTTTAATTGTTTCATTATGAAATTGATTCAAGTATGTTCCTGATAATTGATATATTTTGTTTTCAAATATTTCTAAAAATCCATTAAATTGATTTAAAAGTATTGTTCCTTCACTTATTTCTTGTATTGTAGGAACATGTTCATTGTTTATAAATGTGCAATTATGATTCTTGCTTTTCAATAGTAGCGGTATACAAGTTGTTTCACTTATGTCTATTAAATTTTCATTATTACAAATACATAAATCATTAAATTGATTACAATTATTTTTCATTTCAAAGATTTTATCCTTACATCTAATTAGATTTTCTGAATTGATTTTTATAATTTTTTGATTTTGTTTTACTGGCTTAACTAATATTTTTTCACAATTTATTTTATTAATTGCAGGTAAATTTATTATATAGATTAAAGATGAATAGTCTGTAGCTATTTTAACTGTAGCAAAACCTAAAGCTTCTTCTAAATTATTGTATGGAAATTCTTCAAGATCCAAAAATTGTTTGTCTTCATTGATTTCTTTTTCAGAAAGTATAAATGAATTAATTACTTCTACTTTCGCCCATTGTAATGCGTATTCTATATTAATAACATCTGCTTTAACAATATTTATCCTGTTTCTTATAGAGTCTTCTATAACCCTTTGAGTTTCCTCTAAAGTCTGAATTGTTTTTAGAATATGATTAGTAGTATTCGTCAATAAGTTGATTCTGTCAATAAACTTTTCGTTAATAATTTTCTGTCTTTCATTATTTGTAAGTAATCCGTTTATTTTACTGACTACAATATTATGATCTTCGTGATCGGGTGTACCGGCTAAATATTTGGACAATGGTTTTGCTACTTGAGCATAATTTTTTATAAATTTTCGGTAGTATCCTATCATTCCTAGGAAACTCCTCAGTAGTCTTAAGGTTTTAGGTAATGGGTAGTTATTTATTGTTTCTAGTTTGTTTGGATCAGTTTTTATAACGTTATGGCCTACAACATATCCAAGAAATTCTACTTCTTTAGAGTAAAATTTTGATTTTTCTAATGAAATTTTCATATTCGATTCTTTTAATCTATCAATTACCAATTTTAAGTGTTTACAATGTTCCTCTAGTGTTTTAGAATACACTATTATATCGTCTATATAAACATGACATATTTTTCCAATAAAATCGCGTAAAATGTTATCCATAGCCTGTTGAAAAATACTTGGACTATTTTTGAGACCGAAGGGTAATCTTAAAAATTCGTATTTTCCGTTGTTCACAGAAAATGCAGTTTTCTCAATATCTTCTTCCTTCATAAGGATCTGGTGAAAACCTGATTCCAGATCGATAGTTGAAAATTATTTTGCTGTACCCAGATTGGACAATATAACATTACAATCTGGTATGGGATATTTATCGCATATTATGTTTTCATTTAATTTTTTATAATCAATTACCATACGCAATTTTTGCGTACCATCTTCATTTATTCCTTTTTTTCGGAACTATTCTTACAAAAACAAAAAAATGTTCATAATATGATTTGATACAAAAAAACTTTACATTTAAATAGATAGAAATATGTATATATGTAAGTATATGTACATAAATATTTGGCACTTCGATTATTTTACTTTTTTACCAAAAATCAATCAAGTTACGAAAAAACCTCGAGGAAAAAGCATATAAAAGTATTGATAGGAAGATAGTTAATATCTGTAGTGCGATTATGTAATTAATTTAAACAATAGTTGTCATTGTTAAAAAATTTAACAAGCTAATTAACGATTTTGCTATTCTGTAACATTTTAAACAACACTTGTTATCGCTGAGTCAGCTGTTTGTGTTAAGTAAACGAGAACTTTTTTAGTGTTGTTTATTTATTGTTAAATGTCGAAAAAATAAAAACATTTAGTTAAAAGAAATATTTTAACTTGAAAATGGCAATTAAATAATTTACATTTAATTTAATAGTAAAATGTTTGGCTTATGTTTTAAAAAAAACACAAAACTAAAAAAAAATTCTGTTTAGTTTTATTTGTTTTTTTCTTATTCCTCTTTGTGTTTTTCGTTATTTTGCCATTTTTTTGACAGTGGCATTGACGTTAATTTTTATCTATGTTGTTAACAACAATTTACAGAATCACATAATCGTTAGTGCAAACAACAAAACAGGTTGACAATTATAACAACTGTTGTTATTGTTTAAAGTTACAGAATCCCACTACTGGTACAGATCCATTTTTTTATAAATTGCAGTGTTATGTTGTTTTTTCAACTATTAAATATCAATTTTTTTGAAAACGTAAATCTATATTTATTAATCAATTCATCACTTGGAATCCAATCTTCCAAGTTATTTTGATACAAATTTAAAGCGGATAACATAGACTGACAGGTATCTACTTTCAGTCTATTTGTCACTTTATTTTTTAAATATGCTAACTTAGAAAAAATCCGCTCAGCGGATGCACTACTATGTGGTAAAGTAAAAACATACGAAGCAAATTTATACAAGTTTGGATATAAATTGTCACCCAAACAGTTTTTTATATTGCCAATTTCGTACCAAAATGTTTCAGGCTTAGATATTTTAAAAATTGCTTCATAGCTTTTATCGTTTGATCTGGTTTCTAAAAGTTTGAACTCTTTTACAAAATCATCTGGGTTAGTAATTATATCAATAAAAACGGTAACAATTTCAAAGTAATTTATGTCTTCAGCTGACTTAATAAATACTGGATCTAAAACCTTTAATGAACTCAGCCTCTTATCGCTAATATTAATTCTTGATAAAATTTCTTTGCACAGCTTTTGGTAAAAAACTAAAATGTTGTTTTTAATTGCTACAATATACTTAAGATGTTGTTAGTACATATTTCTAGCTCGGCTTCGTGGCCGATATATATTAAGAGTTTCTTTTATATGCAGAACATCAACAAAATCAATTTGTTCTATATTTGTTTGCATAACATACTCTTTTTTTAAAAATTTCTAATACAATTTCTTTCGTGGATGAAACTAAATATATAAATTATGATGATTCGTTTTAAAAATTAAGGTTTAATTTATTCATAATATTTAATACATATACTATAAATTTGAGGTAAATTTTATTGTTAATAGATAGCCCTTCCTGAATTATTTTAATTTTTTCCAAATTAGATGCTATTTTCTCTTCAAATTAAGCTCGGATTCATTGATTGACAGTATAAAAAAAATTTGGTTCAAAAAGGGGCACAAAAAACTACAAAATGATACAAAAGGGGATTTAAAACAAAGGGGTCAAAAAAGTGGCACGGCAGTCAAAAAGGGGCAAAAATGCGACTTTAGTCGCATAACGGTAACACTGCCACCCATATTGGGGAGTTGTAAGGACTTTTACTTGGGCGAATTATTTCGTCCTGTAATAGTTTTTTTATTTCATTGTTAACAAAGCTATTTGCAGAAAGTGGGTATGGATATTGCGGTAACTTCATATTTATATCTGAATGCAATTTTTCAATATTTCGTATAACATTTTTCCTTAATCATTCAATGATTTTTCACTTTCATCACTGAATTTTAAAATTTCTTCATTTTTTAATTTATTAAGAGCACTTCCTTTAAAATGCTTATTTCTTGTTTCTATATTTTCACTTGAGTTTTTTGACTCAATATTTATAATTTTCTCGCAGTGTTTACCGCAAGTTAATATTCCTTTCTCAAAATCTAAAATAATGTTAGCTCTTTTCATAAACTTATAACCTATAAGAAGGTCTGATTCTAAATTCTCAATTTCGTAAAATCTTTCATTAAAACCAAAAATGCTGGCTTCATAAAAATATTTAATGATGGTAAAACCATTAATGGTTCTTACCCTCTTCTTAATAACTAATTCCTGCCTATTCGTTAGAACACCAGGGCTGCAGTAGCAACTTGTTGCACCGCTATCAATTAGAATTTTATATTTTCTTCCTGTGGTGGCTGCCTTAATAATGTAGGGCAGTCCATTCCTTGATCTAAAAAAGAATCTTCATTTAGGTTGTTGATTCGTTGAAATTTTTGATGTGGTTGGTGGCTTATTTGGCCACTATTATCTGATTGTCGCTTAAGACCGTGTTGATAGTTGTTGAAGGGTCTTGATTATTAAAAGCTCTGTTTTGTTGAAAATTGTTTTTATAATTTTGTTGCCTTTCCTGCTTAAATTTAAAATTCGAACTTCCCAGTTCCATTGGTTCTGGTTTTGAATTTAATAATCTATTTACATTTTCATTAGGACGATAGTCCCTATTATTTCGGTTAGGAAAACGTAGAACGTTATTTCCTTTATTGATATGGTTATTAATTATTGGTTTATTGAAGTGTAGAGCAAAGTTAGCTCTAACTTTATTCGCCTCTAGTTAATGTGCTTTTGCCAAAGCATCCGGTAGACTGTTGGGAGAAATAGAGAATAATATATCAGCCAAAGGCGCATTTAGGCCTGTCATAAATACTCTAAGAGCATATCGCCTGTTCCTATCATTAAGTTCTTTGGCCATGTCAGAGTTTGTTCCGTAAGTCATGATTGTTTTGTTTGTCAGGTCGGTCAGTTTCTTGTTAACTTCATTGTAGTAATTCATAATTGGTTGTGACCCTTGGCGCATCACACTTAGTTCTTGTTCGATGAGATGAAGTGGTCTTTTGTCAGCGTACGCGAAATCAAGACGACTTATGATTGCGTCGAAATTTAAAACAGTGCCATGATTTGTTAGGGTATCGTTGGCGTCGCTAATAATTTTATTTCTCAAAATGGTCAAAGCCGAAAAATAACGTCTGCTACCTTTCGCATATATTTTCATTGAATTCGTAGCTGCCTCTCGCCAGCTAACGTAAGAGTTTTTGCCATCGAACGTTGGCAAGGACTTGATCACATCTAATAGTTCTTCGCATCGCACTGCCACGTTAATTTGTTCTTCTTCGAATTCGCCTACTGTATCTGAATTTGTCAATTCTCCTAAGCTTTTCGTTAATTCTTCTATTCTAGCTATTAAAGGAGCTGTTTGTGCTTCTACTAGAATTCTAGTTTGATCTACAGTAGCCATTTTTTCTTCGAAATCTGTTCCCAAATCTCTAAACAAATTAGATAGGTTATCTACTTCTGAATCCAGATTGAATTCAGCTATTTTAAATTATTTTTCAATAAAATTTATCTACCCAAAAATCGCATAAAGCCAAAACTTTTGAATAAATGTTTTCAACAAAAAAAACATTCACGAAATATTTTTAAAAACAGTAAATAGCCACAGAAATCATAAATTTATTTTAAATTTTTTTATTAAATTTATTTACTTTGGGTCCATTTAAAAATTTATATTAAATTCTATTATCTTCAAGTATAATAATAATTTTTCTCTCATTAGTTAAGACTTTAAAAGGTAATTTAATTCTTTCCTTTTTTTATTTTTTATTTAAATAAAATTATATATTGGTTTTATTAATTAGAGCTTAAAGGTAAAATTTATTCTTTTTATATTACTATTTTCTTCTTTTTAAATTTAGAAAATTAATTTAACTTTTTTATTTTCATATTTCAAAATTTCAACTATAAATTAATTATTTTCTTTTTAAATTTCACTTAATTATTTTCTTTCACAATTTTAAATTGATTTAAAATTACTTACAACTATACGTTGTTGTCTTCCGAAATTTTGTTGAGAATCCTTGTTGTCTTCTATATGATGAATGATGAATTGGATTGTCGAAATTGCTGTTGTCTTCTATATGATGAATGATGAATTGGATTGTCGAAATTGCATTCAAGCTGTTGTTTGGAGTTTTTCTGCTTTTAAAAATTTTTTGAAATGTTCTTCAATATATTTAAAATTTTTTTAATTTGTCTTTTTGGAAAATTGTAAAATTTTTAATTCGGTTTTTGCACAATTTTCTTATTAATTTGCACCAATTTTAGTTAATTTGCACAATTTCGAGTTTTAATAATTTGCGCAATTTTTTAATTTATTTCTTCAGTTTTTGCACAATTTTTAATTAAATTAATTAGTTTGCACAATTTTAATTTATTTTATGAACTTATACTTTTCCTTTAATTGTTTTTTGTTCTATTTTTTCTCCTTTTTATAAGGATATTTATTTTAATTTTTTAAAATTTTTGTTTTTAACGTTTTCTCCTTTTAACAAGGATAATTTTTAAAGTTTTTGTTTTTAATGTTTTCTCCTTTTAACAAGGATACTTTTTTAAGTTTTTGTTTTATTTTTTTCTCCTTTTTACAAGGGTACTTATTTTTTATTTGGCTCTGTCCTTAAAAATATCCTTACTTGTTTTTTTCAGGATTAAGCTTTTTAAGGATCCCGGACGAGCCCCCAGTTAATTACATTTGTTATTATTTGTTTAAAAAAAATATATTTTTTATTTTATTTTTTATTTATATTTCTTTCATTTTATTATTTCATATTAAAGATTAATATTATTAAAGTTTATTATTATCTTAATATTTAGAATTTATTATTATTTAAATGTTTATTATTTATTTAAGCCATCTCAGGGACCCGCTTGTTAGGCTGGCGTATGATCAGGCTGAGCTAATTGTTATTCTTAACTAAACTTTAATTAGAACTTTTAATTGGCAAGAAGCATAATTTTGTCCGCAGTCGCGTTGCAGTTTTAATAAAAAAATGCAATCACGTTGTCAAAGTTAAAAACAACGGTTTAGTGTTACATACATATAAAAATTTATTAAAATAATTTTCGTTCACACTGCGTCAGCATAAAATACGTTGCGCGTGTAGCTTAAATCGTGGGAAAGTAAATAGATTTGAAAACGTGAGCAACCACTCAAGGGGTTTGTGATCCGTTTTATGTTTACTCTCTTCCCCTTCTATATAGCCACGAAATTTGGTACAGGTCCACACTATAGCCATAGCCTCTCGCTCTGTAGTGGAGTAGTTACGTTCAGCGTTGCCTAACAAACGGCTTGTACATTCCATCCCCTGAAGCAAAACCGCTCCAAGAGCATACGCATTCGCATCCTTCTTAACAACACTGTGGTGGTAGTTAAGGCTTCTTTCAAAGCGTCAAATTCCCTCTCTTCCTCGACTTCTCATTTCCGCACTGCTGTTTTATTAGTAAAAAAAACCGCATATACCAGGAACAGGTTTGGAAGAATGATATTAGTTCCTCCACATCTCTGGGCTCTTTACGTTCAACAATAGCTTGGATTTTGCACGGATGCACAGTAATGCCTGTGAGATGCCTCTGGTGTCAAAATATGTCCAATAAATTTTACACTGTGGCAACAAAACTTGCATTTACTACTTGTGAAACGTAATTGAAACATTAACAGACGTCGCAGTATCACGTTGAGATTTTCCAAGTGTTGTTGGAAACTATCTGAGGATATGATTATATCATCAAGATAGGCAAAAATACATACGTCCGGAATACTGGATTTAAAACGTTTCACAAGCATCTGAAAGGTTGAGGTGGCATTTTTTTAAAACGAAAAGTTCCAAATGGAGTTATACTACTTCCACCTGGTAGTAATCACAATGCAGAACGAGTGTTGTCATATATTTTGTGCTCTTTGCCGAGTGTCGGAAATAGCGATGGAGTTCAATTTTCTGAAATCAACACAGACACGTATTGATCCATCCTTTTTGGGAACCATAACAACGGGAGACGACCAGGCAGATTCACATTCCTCTATGATATCATTTTCCAACATACTTTTTATCTCTTTCTTTAGTTCACGTGCCTTCGTATATGACAGGCGATAAGGGGGTAAGGACGGCTGCGTCTTTTGATCACTGTTCAATTTCGCTCCGTCGGATGCTTTTTAATATTCAAATGCATATAGAGGTGTACAAATTGGCTCCTCAATATTCTTGGTGGATTGTACACTAAGCTACTAAACAGTCCTGAATCTTTTGACCTAGCGGGGGTTGTCATATCTATAGGTATAGCATCCCTGAAAATTGCCTGGATCGAATGTGGAGAGTAATCACTTTCCTTGTTGTAGTCAGGACCATACGATTCGAAATCTGAGATATGCGTTCTGCAGATTCTTTTAGGTGGGGTTTTTAGCGGTTCTGCCGTCAATACAGACGTTACTCTTTTGCAAAAGGCTTCTGAAGCCTTTATCGTTTCAAGAAGATTTAAGCCCAATGGCCATGAATCACAAAAATCAAACTACTGGTCAGGGTAATTTTAAAAATACCAGTATCTTTGCCGCATATTAAAAACGATACCTTATTCTTCCATAAAATCGGACCCAATCAACGTTCGATTGCTCTTGTCCCCGGGAAAAATTAAAATTTTATGTAAAGACATCTACCACCAATAAACATTTTACATTGTGTTGTTAAGCACTGTCTGTCACAAGATGTACCATCAGCAAGAGAAACGTTACACATTATCGTTTTGTATTAACAGCCTTTAAAGTCCATTATTTTCTTTAAATTCGTACTGGCCACACTGCTTTTAGCACCGGAGTCAAAGTACACCAAACATATGCACATTTACCACTGAAATCTTTCGTCCCGGGCATTAACCCACTGAGTTGAAACTTACCGCCATCGGTGAGGCAGCATTATTTTCCCCCTTGCAATTTATGCGCCCGGAGTATTACATCCGAAGCATGCAAATATTGGTTTAAGCACGACGGAGTCAATCTTTGGCCGTTGTTGTTTTGTATTAATGTCCAGTTTTTAAAACAGGTTTCAACTGTTTGGTAATTTTTCTGACAAAAAGAACATTGCTTTGGACCGCTCTCAGAACCACTGGCAACATCAGTGTTTACTGCCCCGCGTTCACTAATAACATGCTCTGCCTCGCGAGCATCTACAAAAAACTCATCAAAAGTTCTTAATTTATGACGGAAAAGACGTTCACGAATGTGAGCGTGCAACATTCCAAAAAATATATCAAGTTGGTCTGATTCCGACGGGTAAGTTGAGAAAACAAGGCGCGTTTTTTACGAATAAAGGAATCTGTTAGCTCATTTTTCTGCTGCTTAGTATCTTTGATTTCAAGGTAAATTCTCCTGGTACGGACCACATCGATAAAACAGTTAACTTCCACACGAACACCTCGCCACCATTCTGCAGCATCACCCTTTAACCGCATCACCATCAGACATTTTCTCAACCATTTTAAATGTCGATATAGCTGAAATAAATTCCTCTACCTTTGTTGGATTACGTTCGCCACCATACCGTGCGGAACATGTACACATTTCTCGTTGGGCCTACCAACTGCACTTAGAAGTTGTTCAAACTGCTCAGTTAATAAAGTTTCCATTTCGTTTTTCGCCGAAATGTGTTCACTTCTCTTACAGCTCCAAAAAATTCTTCACATTCTATATTAATAAATTTTGCCACTGAAAATATATGTGCATATTCACTGCCACTTATTGCAAAATAAAGTTTTAATACTTTTTCTTTATAAATTAAATTCCAAAAAAAAAAATTAAAAAAGACGTTACGTTCTGCAAATACCGAATGGTACCGACCAACAACTATTTAAATATTCAGTCAAACACACTTAACAACAAGCAACGACAACCATCGTCAACCAGCCAAACCAACCTGTAAATCAGGGATGATAAATGAGAAGACCATTATCGTACCAACGGACTTTTAAAATCGTACTTTTTCGGCCCCAATTGTACTTTGTCAGTTTTTTGTATTTTTTTTTTATTTTATTTTTAAAACCAAAAATTTAAATTTACATATAGGGTGGATTACATTTTTTCGCGTCAAAAGCACATCGCGATTCTTGTTCTATACCAAGAAACTTTGCCAAAGAAACCATAGGTCAAAAATTAATCTCAAGCCCCGGATATTTCAAAATAGTTAGTTTTCCAAAATATTCAAGAATAGAGGCAAACAAATTATATTTGATCCAGCCAGACCTGTATCATGCGGTTTTTAGGGCCGAGAAATCCATTAATTTTTATTTTTGATTGCCGCCAGAGAGCGTTTTCATACGCTTTTCAGAATTTATCTTTTTTTTTGTGGAAAATTGACGAATATTTCTCAAAATGCAATTTCGAATTTTTAACTGAAATAAAATGTTTGAGCGTTCTAAGAATATGTGCATACGAACATCTTGATTGCATTTCCAAATTTATTGTGTTTACAATTTTCAATATGTACTGCAGAGACAGGAAAGGAGTAGAAAATAAAATTTAACTTAGCGTTTGCAAAATCCCCTTCAAAATTATTTGGAGTAAAATCATAATGGAGTGTTCTCCCACTGTTCCAAAATTCTGTTGATCTTCCTCTTGCGAAGGAATTCGTCTCTTCTCCAATGTAGAACTTTTGCATATGTAGTTTCCTAAATATTTTAAAAACTTGTCAATATCATCAGAAAATGCACGCTAATATGCCGCCGCTAATACTTTAGAATGTGGCATAAGAAATCGTTCAATGAACAAGTGCAAAAATCTATACACAATAGCGGCGTTCAGTGTTTCGTGCAAATGGTCTTGCAAAAGAGCAAATACAAAATAACGTAGCTATTTTGTTAAATCCCACAACAAAAAGTAGAGTTTTCCTTGGATTTCATAAAAAAGCTACGACATTTTGCGTTTTCCCAAGATTATTTACACTAAACTCCGCTTATTGGACAGTAAATACGAGTTGCCATTTTATATCAATTATAAATATGTAGGCTTATAAAATTTGGAAATAGTACCAAATGTGTCACGGGGGTACCAGCGTACTTTTTAGTTTTGAATTGTACCAAAAAAGTACAATTGTACCAACTTTATCAACCCTGCTGTAAATACTAGAGTTGTGTCGTTCCGGAACGACGTAGTTCCATTGAAAGATTCCCTAAAAGGAACGGTGCGGAATTTTCCAATAGTTCCTTTTTTATCGTTCCGCAATTGCATCATCACATGTATTTCTGTAGGTCAATTTTTTGTGTGTTGATCAGTGTTGCCGATTTTTTGTATTAATGTCGTGAGTATAAAAAATTTCTAATTAAATCAATTACTAATGCGATCAAAAGCAATATATTTTAGCAATATACCACTCGATCACCACCAGCAACGGCATAAGGGTACGCGCAGATTTAAACAGGTATAAATTTACCTGAATATATTGAATTAGTTATTATTGGTTACAGACATTAAAAATTTATATAATTATTATTTATGTATGTAGTTGTTACGCCACAACATCCCAGCAAACACAGAAATACTCCATATGTATTGCCAAACGTATTGCCTGGATGAAAAATATTATTGCGGCAATAATCGATTTCGTATTGCGGAAGATACTTCCTTCGTGAAGAAACGTGTCTCGATAGCAATACTCCTTAGCGATACGAAAGCGATTCTGCTAGATGATAAACTGTCAATATCGCCAGATAACCACATATAAGAAAATAAGAAGATATCGCCAAAATATCATTGGGATGATAAAAAGAAGATTTTGCATTTTGAAAAACATTTATTTTATTTAACATACATTTTTTTATCACAAACATAAATACATATAAGTAAATTATACTTACAAATAAAATAATTTTGTAATTTCCAACAAATTCCTTTAAAATTGCATCCATTATGAGGGTTGAGTAATATCTGGGTTAAGTTGAAAAGGAAACAGATTAATATATTACAGATTTATTTAATTTATATATTTACCTTCTGCAGAATATTTTAGATTTAATTTTTCTTATTTTTTTATTTATGACGTACAAATATTTAATAAATTTTTTTTCTCTAGAAAATAAAAAATTGCTTTGATTATTTCCTTTTAGATGACAAATTGGGGACATTGCTAAGCTATTGCCTTAGGGGATATCTTCCATTTGTTTGCAGGGCATGAAAACAAATCTTCGGGAGACAAGTAAAACTCACTAAGGGCTAAAAAATCACTGATGGCTTAAACGTTGGTTTAGTTGAACTAAACTTGAATTTATATGTAGTTTAAACTCAACAACTATAAATCAGTGTCCCATGTATTATATGTTGTTAAAAAATAACATGTGGCAGCACTACGATAAATCTTAGCAAATTCATATGGTCTGCATTGGTAGTTTAAACGTCCAATTTTATGCGTTTAAAAATGGTTTATCTCTTTGGTGATTTATAGATTTGTTGGTTTAAACACATTTTAAACCAAACAGAGAGTTTAACTCGCTCTGATTTTTTAGCCCTAAGTGAAGTCAGACCAGTTTAGAGATATTGAGGTTTTAATGTTAAATTTTGTATAAAAAATCTATTATACATAAGATCGATGCGATTTTGCAGAGTAAATTAAAATATAGTTTCTTTATTATAATTGCTTTTAAATTTTCGGTATAACTACAAAAGTTTTCAAGACAATACAAAATAAAACCCTTAATGATTTTTACCTGCCGGAATCGAAAAAAAATGAGAGATAATGAAGAACGAAAAAATTATAATTTTTTATTCTGATAACTTCATTTATTAAAATACATAAATATAATTTATTAGGAAAAAGGGAAAAAATGTTATTCATCTTCTAAATCACTTTCATCATTGGAAGGTTCTGGTAAGCTCACATGCTTTCCCATCTTAACTACTGGCAATTGATTGTACCATGGAATCATTTCTTCTGGAATCAGTCTTGAATCGCAAAGCTTAACAAGATCAGCCTTTTTTGCCGATGAAATTGGTATGTAGTAAATTATTGTAAGCTGACTTCAGTGTGGCGCTTTTCTTTGAACTACCTCTTCCAGCAACATTTACTTTCTTATAATCAGATTTATGATCGTATCTATAAAAAAAGGTTGCCGGGAATTGTTTTTCGAATTTTAGGCATTTTATTTTTAGCCATGATACTTTGTCGCCAAATTCGTCCCGATTTCGATTTTGTATTGTGCTGCTTGCTAGTTCCTGTAAATTGTAGAAGTCGGAGAATTTTAATAGATGAACTTGGTATTCGCTTTGGATTTTATGTTTTTTAATCGATCTAGCCGATTGAAAGATTTGAATCCAATCAGTCATTGTGTAGGCACTCTTATTTTTCTTAGCCGACTCTATTGCGGAATGCATCGAGTCACACTCCATGTGTGAATGTCCTGACTCTAAAAATTAAAGTTAAACTCTGTTCAAGTGGCTTAAATTTTGTACAGCGTATATTAAAACAGCTGCTACTTGTTGGTTTCTATTCTGACCACCACAAGTGTCACAGAATAGTGAAACATCTGTCACGGTTAACGGTAAAGTTTCGAGAAATTTCAATAAAATTGATCCTATATCATTGCTCCCCCGTTTTCCCTTCAATTCGTTCCAAGTGTAACAGTGGGCTATTTCTCCGCTTCCTACATAGATAGTCAAATTGTAAGCGCATATTTTTCTGGAGTAATAAAACAATGACACACTGGAATAGGGCAATTGAAGGACACTTTGCAAATCAAAATTACATGTAATGAATGAAGGATCAGTTTTGCATCTGACCTTATCATTTTCTTTGGCTTCATTACACTGATTTTTTCTCATAAGATGCATTGTATATTCTTCTTCCAGTTCTTTTTTGTCTGCATTAGAAGCTTGGTCATATTTTGCACATGCTGCGCAAAGGTCTTTTTTTTGGTTTAGAAAACGAATAGTTGTAATCATTACAGAATATTCTTCTATAAGTTTTTTTGCTGACAATTTCTGTAATGTTGCGTTTCGGGCAAAAATCATTACGATAAAGATCGCACATTTTCCAAATAGACAAATTGCTATCTAGGTACAATTTCTTGGTGGACTTTCGTACGTAATGGGATTTCATTACAGGAAAGCTATCTATGTGGCTTTTTACCAAAGAAATTCCTGTTTTACTTGTTTTATTTCCGGGTACTTTTCGACCTCTTTTATCATTGCCAGTAAATGACCCAAATTTTGAACCTGAAAGGCCCGTTTGAGATGCAAAGGGTCTTTTCAAAAAATTTTGCGCATACTCTTTGTCTGCCACAGCTATTTTCTCAAAAATTTCTTTTGGACACATTACGCGATTCTACACTGTTTGCATCAATTCTTCTTCTTTTTGGTTGGAGAGTTTCGACATGTTTTATTATAAAGTCTTTTTGCCTGTTATAGTCAGAAAATCCCCAGAACGATTTGCAAATTTCTTGCCTTTCCACCTCAGAGACATAATTTGTACATTTAAATTTACATTCAGAGCAGTCAATATGCTTTGGAGCTTTAGCAGGATGGTCCTTTTTTTTGTTAAATATGGAAGGCATTTAGCTTGACGACATTTAGCTACATTAACCTGGGTAATTGTTTTTTCGTCTCGTCAAAACCTTCTATTGGTTTCGACCATGTAATCCGAAAAATCTGAAATATCAGAATCTTCTTGGAAGTTTGGCTTGAAAGTCTGACCTTCTTTTGAATCTTCACTGAAATCTCCATCAGAACTGCAGTCGTAGTCGACAAGCTGAAAAGACTTGTTTTGAATCTGCACATAATCAAGCGGATTTAAGGATTTTATGTTTTAAGATTTATGCGGACAGAAATTTAAAAAGAATTTGCCACTCACATTAGATTCAATTGCTCCAGTCTCCTCATCATTATTCTTGTTCACATCACTTTGCTCTTCACCAGTAGGAGATATTTCTTGTTGAGTTAAAGCATTAACAAACTTTGTAGCTTTCACGACAACACCTACATTACATAGATACATTATGTACTTACGTTGTTATCAGAGTTTTTATCACACCTTTGTTTGTTCATTGCCAATTCGGCTAAGTATCTACCTCTACTTGATCTAGAGTTGTGTCGTTCATGAACGAACTCGTTCAATTGAACGGATCAGTCAGATGAACGATGAACGGCCGTTCAGTTTTATCGGTCAATTTCGTTCAATGGTTCACTTGGGTCTTTTTAGTCAGTCGGTCACTTGTTTACCGAACAACTGGTTGAAAAGAAACAACAATACTATTGTGGTCTATTTGTGATGTCAGTAAAATATACTTATTTCATTTACTCATTGCTTTACACAATTTCAAAATAAGGTCAGGGTTGTCAAGTTTCTTTGCGACCTAATATTCAATTTGGCGACATGGCGATTTTTTGGCGGCTTATAAAATAAATGTCGATTTTGTTGGTTATTTGATAATGCTATGTTCACACTTGGTTTTTTAGACGCGTTTAAGCAAAATGTTATTACATATGAGATGAATAAGATAACAGTTGATTAGGAAAAAACCCAACAAACAAATTTATATTTCCTTAAAGTTTTAAAAATGGATAAAAATACTTTTATAAAGTTATCTGAAGATTGTTTAAAACATATTAATAATGAAATTGTGAAAATTTATGAATTATTTAAGGAAAAACATTAAGCAGAAATCGTGGTCGGTTATACACGTTCATGTTGGTCATGATCATTTTAAGTTAAAGTAAAGTTTTAATAATGGAACACTTTTTATAAGGCCGTTTAAAGTCTACTTTTAGCTATCGGTTAGTTGTGAAAACGGGCCTAAGATTTATAAATTATATGAATGTAAATAGCACTTTTGTTAAAAAAAAACAGTGAGAATTGCCTTGACGGTGATGTGTATAGCGTTTTAGATATATATCCAATATTTCTTTAATACTAACCACAAAAAAAAACGTTTTGCTGCTTTAATTAGACTATTGTAAACTATTGTACCTTTTTTGTATTCACCAATCCTTTTACATTAATTAAATAAAATATATATAACTGCGACTATATAGAAAATATTTTTATATATATTTTATATTGTCAAAAACGCAAAAAATCTTTTGGCGATTTTTGACAATTAATTTGGCAAAACAGATCAAAATAAATCCGACAATTGTGGCTGCTTTTCACACTCTTCTACAATTTACATGAAGCAGAAAATTTTATACATATTTATTTCATTTATTTTTTAAATAAACCTTTAAATAAATAACAAAATTCAATATTCGACAGCTTTATTTATTAAAGCGTTGATGTGAATATTGAAATTTTTAAACTTAAATCTCGCGACAAGCTTTCATATTTAAAAAAAATTGCGTATTGAAAAGCAACATGCTTTTATATGAAGTTATAAGTTCTTAAAACAGACAGTAAAAGTTTTTAAGGAATTTTGTTTTTAAAGCTTAGTCTAGACGATATGTTGAATCAGCAAATGTATGCTTACACTCATATGTTTAAAAATAATAACAAATGCCTTTATCAGCATATGCAATATGTTGGGTGTCTAGACGATATGCTGAAAATACCAAATTTTTCACATTCAACATATTCCAACAAATGATATTTCAACATATAAGTCAGCATACAATTTTTGTGTCTACACGATATGTTGAATTTCGTATGTTGATATGTATGTTGAGTAATGAGAACATTTGTTTAAAAATTACAAATAAATTTGACAAGTCTCTTTTTTTATTATTTGTATTTTTATTTTATTATTTTTATTTAAAATTTGTTTTCAATTATCGCCTTAAATGCAAAAGTGAATAGTTTTATGTATGTATATTAATACTGAATAAGTTAGAGTGATATATTTGGCTGGGTCAAATCCGCAAATATGTAGCTAAAACATCTTTGAACTGGATGGATCTAAAAATTATTAATAAAACCTTACAGTTTTATAATTCGTTGCAGTTCTACCCCTAAGATAAATTATGGGCCAATTAGCAGTATGTTTTATAGTTTTATTTTAATACCCACACTACCATAGTGTCTGTAACACCTAAAAATATTGGTCCAATAACCATTTTTTAGTATACCGATCGACACAATCACTATATGAGTCGAAAAAACAATGTCCGTCCGGCCGGCTGGCTGGCTGTGCACATTGTAGTATGCAAAGTACATACTTGCTAATCACACATAACTTTATTTTACCAAATTTGAATAAACTATAATGATTTGTATCAGTTTAGGATTTTTGGGTCAATCATCACAAAATTTGGTTGAATTAGGCCAAATTTCAATACAACTATAAAAAAATGTTAACTGTTTTAAAGTCCGGCTTTATACGAAACCTACAGTAAGTTGTATGCATCGTGATATTTCTAGCAACTTGAAGCTAAGATGTACTATATTTTACTACAACATCGATATTTTTTACGGTTTAAGGCGTATTTAAATGATTTCTTAAAGTGGGATTTATATGAAGGTTATGGTAAATTGTTGGCCGATCTTCTCCAAAGTTAGTTGTGAAATTTATAGTTTTATAAAACTATGACAGACCAAATTTTTCTATAATAGCGTTGTTTGGTACGCCTTAGGCATATTGAATTATTTCCGAGAATGTGTTTTATATGGGGCCAATGGTAAATAATGGAGCGATCATCGTAGTGTAATATCTAGTCATAGAAAAGGAGTTATTTCTTGCAAAATTTAATTACAATCGGTTCATTTTGTCACCAATTTTTGTTAGTTTCTTTAACAAAAACATATATTTTTAAGGGTGTTGGGGTTCTGGTTTAAATTAAGAAAATTAACTCAGCTGAGCGAATTCAGTGCTCGACATACCATAAAACTAAGAACCCTTATGACCAATCAAAGACCTGCAATAAAGACAAATTTCATTAAGCGGAGCTGGTGTTTGTCGTACCTTAGAGGTAAATAATACCCATATTAAAGCAATTACAAAAAGTATAAACATTTTTTTTCCACATTTTTACTCACACCTACATATATACATACTTATTAAATAAAAAGATTTATTAGAATATAAATTTTTAACTTTTATACTTCATAACATGGTACGGTAGTGTCATGCATTATATTATATCAAAGCTTGAAAAGTTCTCTAAAAAATAAAATATGTATGTAAAAAAATACCTTTATTGTCACAACAAAATTTTAACATTAGGTATTTGAAAATACTTTTCAGCGATATCCATATTGCTTAGATCAAAATTATACTTAAGGGGATATTGGTTCAGAACTATCAACTTTTATGGTCTTTAACTCTAAAACAAAGTTCGTTGGCAAACATTTTTATTTTCAAAGCACTTCTAAATGCATTTTTTGTTCCTTGTTTGCCAATGAGCCAAAAATCTTGATAAGTTCCGGAGTTCTGTACAAAATTCAGCAAGTTATTGAAGGAATATCAAGTTTTCTACATTTGATATGCTAACAAATTTGCCGTATGCTGAAAAGCTTGCATACGACTTTCAACAAATAACATATTTGTCAACATATGTAGAACATTTGATGAAAAGTAAAAAATATTGTGTCTAGACGATATGCTATAATTTTGAACAAACGTTTGCTGACATCGTTAACAAATGCCTGTCATATGTTAGTAAGCATACGTTTGCTGAAAAAATTTGGTGTCTACACGATATGTTGGCACTGAAAGCAAATTTTTCAACATAAATTTGCTGATTCAACATATCGTGTAGACTTAGCTTAAGAAGGTTTTTTACTTCTAATTTTTATAAAATAATGACAAAAAATACATGTTATCATATCTACTGAAAAATAAATCATATAAATAATAATAATTACATATGCTATTTGTTCATTGCTTTTTTAGGATTGCTGTTATTTTTATTTTTTTACGTCTTTTGTTCTTTAAATACCACATCCATTTTAAATTTTTAGTTATTTTCTTACACTAGTTTTGTTTATATTTTGAAAAATTGCGCTCAACATTTGCTGTAGATAGGTATATGTACTTATATGGAAAAATTTCGGACTTATGACAACGTCTTACTTTGAATAAGACCTCGCAAAAAATGTTGTTAAAAATAAGAATACCAAACAAATATTAAAATAGCCGCGCTTAACGAGAAATCACTACATATGGCAGCCCAGATTATACTATAAACATTTTAAAACAATGTGGCAAATTGCCACTGGTAATGTGTTAAAAGAAACAAGTATAGTATATTCGTATAACATAAACACTATAATAGTTTTGTTTCTTTTCAACCAGTTGTTTGGCAAACGAAAAACACAACTGGGAATTTGGGTACACTCAAAAAGTTTTACAGTAACTAAGTGTAATTTACTAAAATTATTTTCTGTAAAGTTCAAAATTAATGAAAATTTTGTTATTTTATAATTAAACAAATTCTTCAACTGTTTCAACATGTTGTTCCAAAAACAAATATGTTCAGTTATTTTTTGTGCATAAAATAAAACTGAAATACTTAACTGCAAAGTTATCTTAAATTATTTTATTATTTATGCATGTGCACATAAATAAAAAACAAAAATATTTCGCTGATTTGGTGCACTCACAATATTCTGTAAGTAAAATTAACTGAAATGATTATAAAAAATATAGAAACTGGGAATTATTTCCTTCTGAAGGTTACTTTATATTATATTCAACTTTTTTTATTTTTCGAATTTATTCTATGAGCTAAATTTCAGTTATGTATTTTATAAAGCTTTTTTGTGAAAAATTGAAGGAATATGACTATTACAAAAAAGCTTTATAAAATACATAACTGAAATTTAGCTCGTAGAATAAATTCGAAAAATAAAAAATATTGAATATTATAAAAAATAAATAAAAATTCAGTTAAAAATCGTCTTCATACTTATTTTTCAATTATTTTTAACAAAAAGTTTATTTAACTTTTACTTTCAAAAATTCAACCCCATGTTCCGTAAAAACAAATGAATTTTCAGTTATTTTATATAAATTAACTATCAAAAAATTAACTACATATTCCGTAAAAAACAAAGGAATATTCAATTATTTTATATAAATTACCATAACAAATTAACTATACATTCCGTAAAAACATTTTATATTTTATATAATTTAGGTGTAGGTTATAATGACAGCTAAAAATACTGTTTTAGCTGGCTTAGTATGTAATTTAAATTGAGTTAAAATTAACTAAAAAGCCCTTTGAATGGATTTTTTGTAGTTTGTATATTTAAAATTAAAAATAACAGACAAATTAAGTCATTTTTATTGAATGTCTTCGTTTTAAAATTAACATTAAAAAATAGCCGTACAATTCCTTTGTTTTAAATAAAATTATCCGTTTCATAATTAAATTTCCAGTTATTCACACTTAGTATTCTTTGAATTTACCTACATAATCACCCCTATCGCGAATGTTATGGGAATTTGTTATATGGGAGCAAAGCAATATTCCCATCCCCAACAAATCGGTATCGCAAATATTTTGGGAATACAAATGTCTATTGTGAATTATTTCTCAGTGCTTTATAAACAAAAGTCTCTATTGTGAATAAATTGTTAGTGCTTGCATTGTGAAAGAAAAAATATACAAAGTAAAATACTAATAAAAATATAATAAAATAAATAATGAATAGTGTTTATCTTCATTTTCTTTATTAACACTCCTTCAATAAAATTAAAAAGCAATTTGATTTAGTCCAACTTTAGAATACAAATTAAAATCTACGTGTTCCCTTGTCGCTCACATTAACACTTGTTGGGAATTTATTTAGTATAAATACTCGTGGGAGTTAACATTGGCGATAGAAAATTTTTCAAGTTTGGGAATTCATTCCCAAAAAATTTGTCATGGGAATCATTCACAATACAAAATAAAAAATTATGGGAATATTTTCATGGGAGTAGTTGTTTGCGATAGGGGTGAATATTTTGAGTGTAACATCACAAAAGTATGCTATACTTGTTTCTTTAAACACATTGCCGTATTCAATCAATTGTGAATGAATGAACGAAAACCACAAAAGACCGACTGACACAAAAGATCAAGTGACCTGAAATGAACGATTGAACGAAATGAACGAACTCGTTCATTGTTTTGAATTGAACGATAATGACCGGTCACATAAATGAACGATTAAGCCCAAGACTAACTTGATCTATTCATAATTAATTTTGATTTTATTAATCAAAATTCAACTCACTTTAAGACACCGAGAGTTAATGACAAATCAAATATCTTATTTTTTTTTAAACTTAAGTTCATTAACTGCATCTAAGGTATAAAACATTGACAAGTTAAAATCATTAAGTACGTTTGTGATTTTTTCCTGCGTAAGGACATACGAAATTGTAGTTAATAAAAACAAAAAATCGAAAATTGGAGCATAGGATCGCTCAATGAACATAATAATAGAATACAACAAAAAAAATATTTTGTGATATTAAGTAATTTTGGCTCAAATCTGCACTTAGTGAGTTTTACTTGTCAACCGACGAAATAATAAAAAATATTTGTTTGTTTACGGTCACACTTATTGAATATTTGGCCAAATAAGCGTAACCACTACTTTTGTTAAAAGCTAGTGAGATTTAACATGGTCTTAATATCACAAAATGCTCTTATTATACTATTAGAGATAGCAAAAAACTGTTTTGTGTAAGATGTGGTATTATAATCAAAATAAATATTGGAATTAAGGGAAATGATTATTTAGTTTGCCTGTTGGTTCCGTTTGTTTCGTCAAATATGTGACAAGTGTGACCGTAGCTCAGTGTTGCCAAGTAAATTTAAAGAAATTACCCCAAATCAAAAAAATACCCCCTAAATTTGTACTGAGAAAAAATAAAAAAACCCCAAAATAAAACGAATAATTTTTGAAATATTTTTTAAACATACATACATACCATTTTATTTAATTTATTTTTTTACATATGTATGTATGTAACTATATTTTAACATATGTGATAGAAAGGGACCTAAGGGTAAAACCCGGTTTTGTTCAGGAGAGCCATTTGTAAGATTTAAATACGTGTATCTTTGGTGTACTTCAATTTCATAAAACGGTCTCATTCGATGTTGTTCACATCAAAAAAAAAAAAAAGTGTAAATTGATTTTTTTTACCCTTAGGTCCCTTTCTCTATGCGCTGTCACATATATGTACTTACATAAAAAATGCTTTCAGAAAAACAGAATATATTATTTTAACTCATTAAAAATGCCTAGTATATTTGCATCCCTCTCGTCCACGTGCATGCTTTCATAATTAAATAATTTAAGCTTTCAGAAGACGGAATAAAAATTTAGATTCATTGCTTAAAGAATAACTAAAGGCCCAACCATAATGTGCTTAAATTGGCTTAGGCAAATGTGCGAATACATGTTAACCATTTTGAGCTTAAGGAAACTTTTTGCTAAGTTTAATGAACCTGTCATTTGCTCAAGCAAGGTGCAAATCTAATCGCACATTCCATACGGAATCAAATGTTTTTTATTTTGTTTTTCTTAATACATTTGAGAGACTTTTTTTGTGAGTAAGTTAAGCAAGGATATACATATTATGGTTAGCCCTTAACTCTTAAAATATTACATTCAGCTGTTGAAGTTGCCAGTTGGTTTCTTATTTTATTTTTTATAATACTAAACATTGAGAATGCTCACTCGACAGTTGCGTTCGAAAATGGTAGTGCCAGTAACGCAGATGCTTTCCTACTAATATTTGAACATTTACTTGTAATGAAACTTATATTAAATAATCACCTTTAAATTAATTTGGTTTTTTCCATTTTTTTTTTTTGAATTTTAAAAATATTTAAGAATATTAACCCTAAAATATCCCCAAATGCTATTTATACACACTAAATTTCCCCCTAAATACTTTTAAGTCCCTAAAACTGACCCTAAATGCAAAGGAAACCCCCAAATTTGGGGTGAAAATCCCTAACTTGGCAACACTGCCGTAGCTTAAGAAGTTTTCTCGTTCCTAGTTCATTCACTGTTCAAGGTGAAAAGCAGGAACGATGAACGAAAGGAACGACCTAGTGCCTTTGATCTTTCGGAACGGTGGGAACGATTCCACAAAAGGAACGATTTTGCCCAACTCAAGCAAATACGGAATTAGCTATTCTCGTTGGTTAAACCGCTTTTATACAAAAAGTCATGAGCTTTTGTACTTGAGCTTTCAATCAAATGAACGATTGTTCATATACTCAAATCAGCTTCCACTCAACGAAAGAGCTTTTCCTCTCCGCAGAGTTTTTTACTAATAATCTGTCACACATGTTAGTGACGAACAAAAAAATAGCAGTCATTAGAGAATTAACAAAATAATAAAATAACAAAAATAATAATATTTCAATACTAAATAAAATATAATCCGCTACATAAAGCTTAGTCTAGACGATATGTTGAATCAGCAAATGTATGCTTACACTGATATGTTTAAAAATAATAACAAATGCCTCTATCAGCATATTCAATATGTTATGCTGAAAATACAAAATTTTTCAAATTCAACATATGCCAGCAAATAATATTTCAACAAATAAGTTAGCATACAAGGTATATTTACACAAGGTAGACTCATTTTGGAGTGTAGACATGCTGCTCTATAAAAATAACCGAGTGGAACTGAATTGTCCAAATTGTCTTCTTATAAATTTAACGCACACATGTACAAAATTTGGCTCATATACACGGAATTTGACATTGGTGTTCCAACTTAGGTAAACAGCTGACAAACATATGGGCCAACGAGTTTACCTTGTGTAAATATACCTTGTTTGCATAAATTTTTTGTGTCTAAACGATATGTTGAATTTTGTATGTCGTTATGTATGTTGAGTAACGAGAACATTTGTTAAAAAATTAAAAATTAATTTGACAATTCTCTTTTTTATTATTATACCCTTCAGCTCAGGTGGAAAAGGGTATATATAAGTTTGTCATTCCGTTTGTAATTTCTACAATATTGATCTTAGACCCTATAAAGTATATATATTCTGGGTCCTTATGGGGAGAGAAGTTGATTTAACGATATCCGTCCGTCTGTCCGTCTGTCCGCCTTACGTTTGATATGTGTTTTCCGGAGACTCCAGACATGATAGCGGCTAGGTTGTTTTACATTTACATTGTGTCACATATAGTCTACCATCGGTTGCTATTGAAATTCAGCAAGATCGATCCACAAATGGCTAAGTTATGAGCAAAAAACCACGACTACCTCTAATATTTTCCAAAAATCCCTTGTGGTTGTTGTAATTTTATTACTTTTTGCTGTATATCTGGGGAACGGCAAAAGCCAAAGCTTCCAAATTAGGTACACACATTTAGGTAGCCCATACACACGATCCAACAAAATGTGGGTGGGATTGGAGAAGTGGGCGTGGTACCTCCCGTACAAAAAAAATTAAAAATTGTATATAAACCTAAAATTTAGGGCTGCCAGATGTCCTATGGATATGACTTATATACCAAAATATCGAAAATTTTTAGTAGAACATATTTTATACAAAATTCAGAAAAATCGGTCCAGATACAAAAAAGTTATGACCAAAACTAATTTTTTTTTTTAAATACCCACTTTCGGGAACCATAGATCTCCCCGAGTCCAAGCTTTATAACACAAGTAAATGGTAAATTCCTTCTTAAACACGTCGGTATATAAATCTGTCAAATCGGTTAAAAAATGGATGAGTTATGAGCAAAAAACTACGACTACCTCTAATATTTTCCAAAAATCCCTTGTGGTTGTTGTTTTTTGTTTGTTTGTGCTTTTATTCGAACGTGTTGAATGTTAGGCATATCAAACACACACATGTTTGTACATGACTGCTCGCTTAAATTGAAAAATACGTACATACCTACATATTAAACAAACAAAGTGACGGAATATATTCTACTTTAATTCTTTATTTGCATAAGCGTTAATGGCTAAGTTGTCTGGGCGGTTGGTCAAAGCAGCGTTGTTAGTAGTTGCCGGGGTTCAAATCTCGGCATCCACCTTTTAAAAAAAAATTGTTTAACTTTTTTTATATTCTATAAACGATTTTAAAATAATTCAGCAATTTTTGAATTGAAATTTAGCAAGATCGGTCCTCAAATGGCTGAGATATGACCAAAAAACCACGACTGCCTCTAATTTTTTCCAAAAATCCCTTGTTGTTGTATTTTTATTACTTTTTTCTGTATATCTGGTGAACGGCAAGAGCCAAAGTTTCCAAATAAGGTACAAACATTAAGGTTATAAATGCACACCATCCCACAAAATGTGGGCGGGATTGAAGAAGTGGGCGTGGTACCTCCTATACAAAAAATATAAAAAATTGTATAAAAACCTGAATTTTTTGACTTTAATATGACCTATGGCTACGCCTTATATATCAAAAGATCGGAAATCTTTAGTAGAAAATATTTTCTGAAAATTTCGGAAAAATCGGTTCAGATACAAAAAAGTTATGACCTATTTTCGGTAACGATGGATCTTTCCGAGTCCAAGTTTCATAACACAAGTAAATGGTAAATTTCTTCTTAAACACGTCGGTATACAAATCGGTTAAAAAATGACTGAGTTATAATCAAAATACTGAAATCCCAAAAATTACTAATTTTTTTATAATTAAGTTTGTTTTTTTTATAATTAAGTTTGCTTAAATATATGTACATATATGTAGGTATATATACATATATGCCTAAAGCCAATTTAATGGAAATATTATTTTTAAGCACGTTGGTATATAAATCTGCCAAATCGGTTAAAAATGGTTAAGTTATGTGCAAAATACTCCAAAAAAGGATTGAAAACATTAACTAAAATTCTATAGCTGTATTATGACCAATTCATACGTTTTAGATATAAAAATATCGGAAATGTTTAGAAGAACACAATATTGGAAATCTTTAGAAAAACTCGGAATGTCGGTAAAAAAAAAAGTAATGTCAAAAATATAGTTTTTTTTTAATACCTATTTTCGGGAACCATAGAACTTCCCGACTTTTATACTTTAAGATGTCGGCATGACCAAATACTGAAATTCGATCAAAACTAAACGTGCTATATATTAATTAAACTTTTAATATATTTAATAGCACGCAATCATGTGCAAATAATTAAATAAAACTAAACGATATATATTTTATAAATATACATGCATATATACATATATTTAAATATACATATTTATATATATATATATAAACTTCTGTTCTTTCCATGGTGAAGGGTATATAAGATTCGGCATAGCCGAATATAGCACTCTTACTTGTTTTTTTTTAAATTGTTTATCAATTATCGCCTTAAGTGCAAAAATTAACCGATCGACTCAATCACTATCTGAGTTGCTATAATGATGTCCTTCCAGCTGGATGTTTGGCTGTCCACTTTGTAGTGCGCAAAGTACAGGTCGCAATTACTTGATGAAATTTGGTACAGTGGTTCTAGTTATTGATTGTAATTAAAAACGGTGAGAAACGGTCCATAATTTCTGAAATATCCCATACAAGATAAGAGTCTTTGTGCCTATAAACCATTTTCTATGTTAGTATTAATACTAAATCTGGGTCAAAAAATTTAAATTCTAAATCTATAGTTCCCATACATATACCACTCCCAAAAATATTACCAATACCATAACTTTTTTAAAAATGTTGGTATCGACACAAACGATAAAGTCCCTCTTTCTACGGGACCTATAGAGAGTTGTAAAACGATTATCACAAAATTGTATCGTATTATTTCTGGCCATTCAAGGCTAAATTGGACTTTATTTTACCACAATATCGGTATTTTTACGGTTTAAGGCGTATTCAAATGATTTCCCAGAGTGGGCTTTATATGGAGCCTATGGGTAATTGTGGGCCGATCTCCTCCAAATTTATTTGTGTGATTTCTAGATTTATGAAAATATGAAAGACCAATTTTTTTTAAAGCTGGTGTTTGTCATACCATATAGTTAAATAATACCCATATTGAAGCAATTACATAAAGTATATAAATTATTACCACGTGTAAACACAAACCTACATATTAAACAAAAAGTTTTATAAGAATATAAATTTTTAACTTCAATAACTTCAGAATTTATACGCTACCGAACGATACATTCTTTTATCAAAAAGCTTGAAGCGTTTTCTAGAAAATATTATGTGTAAAAAATACCTTAATATCGACAAAATTTTGAGATTTGATAAAATATATAAGTAACTAAAAAATATTTTTTGAAATTGGTTCTTCATGGGTTAATAATTCGGCATGTTTTATATACCACGTGAAAGGAATTTGGAATCACCCTTCAGCGAAACCAATATTGATGATATCAAATTTATACTGCAAGCGATATTAATTAAGAATTGATTAACTCTTATGGTATATAACTCTAAACAAAATTCGTTGGCAAACATTTTTATTTTCAAAGCACTTCTAAATGCAATTTTTTGTTCCTTGTTAGCCGATGAGCTAGAAATCTTAATAAGTTCCGGGGTTATGTACAAAATTAACAAAGTAATTGAAAAAATACTATTTTTATATATTTTATATGCTACCAAATTTGCCGTATGCTGAAAAGCTTGCATACAACTTTCAACAAATAACATATTTGTTAACATACGTAGAAAATTTGTTGAAAAGCAAAAAATATTATGTCTAGACGATATGCTATAATTTTAAAAAAAAGCTTGCCCACATCGTTAACAAATGCCTGTCATATCCCAGCAAATAAAATTGGACCACCTGACCCATTTTGATAAAATGGACTACTCCATGGACTGGTCCGATGTAATGCAAGCATGGACCATGTCATTGTTAAAAAGTGTTTGTAGTGAGACGACATGTCTTCGTTTTTTAACGACGTGCTTTAGTTTTTAAACGACTTCAAAACTAATCCTCTTGAGTATACCATGGAGTAGTTTTAAAACTACTCCTTAGTGGTCCAAAGGTGGGTTATATACCATGGAGTAGTTTTAAAACTACTCCTTAGTGGTCCAAAGGTGGGTTATATGATCCTCTCCTAGGACATCGTAATGTTAAATAGACCATGTTTTTTCCATACGTTTGGGTTACTTTTGGACTAGTCCTGGTCCTTTGTGGACTACTCTTTACACGCGTGTTTGGACTGGTCCTATTATTTGCAGGGATGTTAGTAAGCATACGTTTGTTGATAAAATTCGGTGTCTACACGATATGTTGGCGCTGAAAGCAAATTTTTCAACATAAATTTGCTGATTCAACATATCGTGTAGACTAAGCTTAATATAATCAATTTTATGTACTAATTATTTTAACCTTTGCTTTTATTAAATTTTATCAAAAATTCTTATAGTATTATTTTTATAGTATACATAAGTCAGAAGCTAAAATAAAGGAATACCATTCCTCTGTAGGTGTCACTGCAAATCTCAACCAATACGTTTCCCTTATAGAAATAATAAGCAAAATTTACGCTATCCTAGATAAATAGATCATCAAAACAGTTAAACACTGGTTTCCCCGGGTATCTTACTCAAATGTTGCGAATTTCTGTATATTAAAACAGAAAATGCCACACAATTTCCCTTTCATCCTCGTTTTTTAAAATTCTTTGGTTTGCAAAGCCATTCTATTTTCGCAGAGCGTCCTTAAATTAACAATTAAGATTTTATGAAGAGAGCTTGTCGATTAGGCACGTAAATTTTATTGACTGGTATAAAAGTTTTATCGGGCAACTTTAAAGAAGTTAACACTTAGTGCTTATTTATGAATATGCGCCATTAATAATTACTATTCATTAAACATAAAATATTAACTATTTTGAAATGAGAAAAAGGTACCAATTAAAAATGGTAAAAATCAGCCATCACTTTTGATTAACGCAAGAAGTCTTTAAATACCAATTTTTTTTAACTTAACTTCTAAGTATATAAAAGTATTTAAAAATCCAACCAGTGTTGCCAAAACTTGGTGACCAAAAATGGCTAAATTTACGGGGAAAAAATGTCTAAAAAATAGCTAAAAATGTGCTAAAAAAATGGCTATTAGCTTTTTTAAATAAAAACACATTAAAATTCCATAACAAACAGAAATAATTCATTTAAATTTGCTTGCGATAAAATTGTAAGTTTAGTTTGTTAAATAAGAATAAACGTAAATTTATATTTTGATTGATATGTAAAAAAATAAATCATCCATAAATTCGATGCCGTTATTTTTATCTTATAGCAATGACTCGTGCTTATTAGTTCTTAATAATTTGAGGTAAATCATAATCGCGACAACATTTACCCAACGTTTTGAGTCCAGTGGTGCGATTCACTAACTTTAACGATCCGACAATCGTTATATTTGTCGACATAAATATTCGCTTGCAGTAACAATAGTGGGTTCAGTAACTTATTTTTAACGATTGTTAACAGCTGTTTTTGTTGTAACATCTCTGTCTACAAAATGTTAAAAAAATAAACGAAAAGCACAAAAGAGAATAAAATAAAGACAAATGAAATTGTTCTTAACCCCCCGACAGCGAATATCGTTAAAAATTTTACTGAATAGCATATTCGATAAATTTTCGTTATATTTATTTTAACGATTCGATTATCGTTATAAAAGTAAGTGAATCGCACTAAAGATTTTCAATAAAAAACAAGTAAGAAAGTATAGTCTGTCAACCCTGACCACATTAGAAACTACGTACCAAATTTTATCAAATAATCTCACAAAATTGCGACTTGTACCTTGCGCACACGATTTACATGTACAGCCAGTGAGACAGCCGGACAGACATCGTTAATTCGACTCAGAAAGTGATCCTTAGTCAATCGGTTTACTTAAAGGTGGGTCTAAAACCAATATTTGAAGGTGTTACAAACATCAGCACAAACGTATAGTACCCTCCCCACTATTGTGGTGGTGGTATTAATATTTTATTGTTGTGGTAGAAATATTTACCTAATTGATAAAATCGAATTAACGGTTGCTAAATGTCACCTATTTCTCAAATAACTTTAAAGTTTAAACGATGTTTACTTGGCTAAATAGACTCTCTACTTATGTAAGCATTAGTCCATGGAAGTAAGAACAACTTTATGGTAAATTCTGAAATTTTAAAAAAAAGAAACACCGATGTTTGCGTTGTTCCCTTTTAAAAATTTAATATTGGAATACTGTCTCTTTATTTTGAAAGATGTTTCACCAACATCGTTTGTAGCGATTTTCAACATTTATAAAAGTTCTGATTTAAATTAAAGGCGTTTTAGCTGTTAAAAATGTTTATTTTACTTTTATAAATTTTTATTATGAAATAAAAATTATTCTTTTAAAAGAAAAATGACAAAAAAAATTTATGGCTAAACAAGTTGATAAATGGCAAAAAAATGGCTATACATGGTGAAAAATGGCTAACTCTACCCACTAAATGGCTAAATCCAAAACAAAATTATTACCACCACAATGACAAATGTTAAGCGTTACTGACCGCCGCGGCCGAACAATTTAAAAAGTATTGTGTGCGTAGAAGCGTCTGCAAGAACTTATGATTTTTACTTGTGTGTTGTACAAATAATTGTTTTTGCCAAAAATTGTTGTTGCAAATTTATATATACTTACAAATCCCAAAATCTGTGTATAACAGTATAAAATCCCAGAAAGATCCACTACCGAAATTCCCTTTTACTGCTATAAAATGCAAACAATGTAATAAATAGTCCTTATCGCTAGATAGATTCCATTAACCCTGCTCGGATACTCTTCGTCGAATCGACGAAGCTCATTTACCTTTTATATTATATCTTTTTCATGTGCATTCAAATTACGGTCTTCTACTTTAAAAATCGTTCCACAAGAATTTTTTTTAAAAAAGTTTGTCGATTCGACGTAGAGTAACCTTAATGTACCAAAATGAAGAGTAACCTTTCAGGGTTAAATGTTGCTTTTTTATTTTCGCAGCGTATTTTCGAAGTTGAAAATAAAAGTAATTGCTGTTTCTCTTGTAAATAAGGTTGTTTTTTATTTACAGTTTTTTTTTGTTGCATAAGACAGTAAATCTTTACAGTTTGGAGCAAAATTATAAATACATTTCTTTGAATATACAATATTTCGACTGATTTCTCTACTGCACACCATAAATATATCTGTATTAAATATAACTCAAAATTGATAGAACAATTTTCAAGAATGGAATTAAACGAAAATGTTTTGTGTAGTTTCATTGTATGGACACAAACGCAACTTCAAAAGAGAAGAAAGTTTCTGAAGAAAATATTTCATAATATGGACGTTGACCTAGAATTAAAAATGTTTAAATAATTATATACTTTTAAGTTCCGGAACGTTTTGAAAAAATTAATTTGTTATATTTCTTTTAAACGGGGATTCCCTGGAATTTAAAACATCGGGGGAAAACACACGCGAATTACGTTGTTAAAAGAAAAAAACTGGTTCCTTTGAGTTCTGATATTCAACTAACTTTTCTTTATTCATTCATCTTATTTTTAAGTACAATTTTCTTAAAATCTAAAACTTTTTCCTATGGTGAAAAAAATATGTTGATCAAACAAAATTGATCGTAAAAATTTCTTTATGTCAATTTTGTTTGGTCATTCATTTTTTTTCTGTTCAACGAAAATTGTAAACACAAATTGGTTTTTGATTATTGATTCATAATTTGTATTTCAATTGTCGTTGCCCTTTCTTAAATCGTAAAAATTAATGAATGAATTTAGGAGAATCAAATTTCAACAAAAAATTAATTTAAAAGAAAGAAAAACATAAGCATTTTATTTTACTTGTGTCAACGACACTCTGAAAGTGTCGTTGACTTAATTTGTATTTTGTTTACTGTATTTGGTTATGATTGAGTTAATGTCTACGAGGGGTGGTTGTGGAAGTATATACGTAACTCCTCCCCCTCTAGATAAAGGATTCTCCTGAATTCTTTTATTATGTGTTTTACATTTATCGTATAATAAAAATATTAATATTATTATAAGTGGTACAACCACAATTGGTGGTATAACGTAGGATATCATTTTATTGTTGTATTTAATTTCTTCTATTTCTTTTAAATTCTGAATAGTTTTTAGCTTTACTTCTTCCATTGTAAGTGTACTGTTAAACGTTATATTTCTGAATTTTGGAACTATTATTTTATCTAAATACATTTTGTTTTGATTTGAAAATTTTTTGTTTGCTATCGTTAATGTGCAATTATTGTATTGTATTAAAAAATTTCCATTTAATACATTTTTTGTATTGTTGTAATTATTCGTAATTGTGTTGTTTCTTGCATTTTTGACTATGATCGTTTGGTCATTGATATTTATGATTTCTGTATTATCGTTCTTTACAAGTTTACATGTTTTTGTTATTGTGCAATGTTTTGATATCCTACATTCGTTTATATAATTGTTTTCCTTATATGTAAAGGTTTCATTATTGTATATGAATGTATTTTCAATTCCTGCTTCTATTTCTTTATTTAAATAGGGCATGGGTATTATAGTTATTATTTGTACATATTGATCAGTTGTTAATTTTAATCTACTATTATATTGTTAAATTTATTGGGTCTTTTTATATTGTCAGTATGTATTCCCTGCAAAGGCATTTTCCTAAATTTCGGTTGTTCCTTATGTCTTAAATTTTTATAGTTTCTTATAAAACCTTCTTGTCGGGTTTCCGTATAAATTTCCCTATTCTTATTTGCTTTTGTTATTCTTTGTTGTTTAACTTTACATAATCTTTCATAAATTGTTGTGTGGTCAATTGTGTGATTTTGGACTTGTAACGGTGTGCATTTAATTGTGCTGTGATATGTGTCATTGTATATCCTAATTGCTCTTTGTATTTGTTGGGTGATTGGTAGATAATTTTCGAGATTTAAAGTTCTTATTTTTTCGGTAATAGTGTTGTTAAGCCTTTCTATGTCGCTGTTACCGGTATGACTGTTTGGCTTTGTAATATGGTATTCTATACCTTCTGCTTGTAGAAACTCCTTTACATTTTCATTGTTGAATTCATTATCAAAAACGATCTTATTAACTTTACCTTTGAGTGCTAAAAATTGTTCTAATTGTGCTACTAGTGTTCTGCTGTTTCTGTCTGTGAGAGGGAAACATGTAGCATGTTTTGAAAATTTATCGATAAAAACAATAAATGCACATTTGCTATTAACATAAGTGTCTACGTGGATAATTTCATTAATAGTTTTTGGTGTTTCGGTTAAATAAAATTTGTTTCTTATCGGATTTCTGTCATACTTTCCTCCGGAACAAATGTCACAATTATTTATAACTTTAGCTATTTGTTCTCTGAGGTTAGGATTATATAGTTTTGTTTTTAGTTTTTCAAAGGTTGCCGTTATTCCACAGTGACCGCTTTCATTTTTGTGAAATAAAGCAATTTGTGTCCTTAAATTAGCTTCGTCTTCTATGTCCATTGCTAATAGTGAACATTTAACAAATTTTACATCGGTATTTTCGGAGAACTCTTCCTCGATAATTTTTTGAACATTATAGTATTCATGATCGTTAAGGTGGGAATATATGCCTACTTTTCCTCTCCCTATTTCTCTTCTAATGATATCCAAAACATTGTTTTGATCGATATCATTTTTATCTATATATATTCTTTTGTGATTAAATATAGTTTCAACAGTATTTTGTTTCTCTAGAGTAATAATAATTTGTGTTTTGAACCTATTGACGACTGTGTCCAAAATTGGAATGCTATATCCTAGATCTTCTTCTTGCGAGTGGACTGTTTCTACTTCGACTGACATACTATTGGTTTCTTCGTCATTTTCGCAAGTTTCTGCTTGAGCATTAATTTCGTCGTTACTTATTCTGCTCAAGAAGTCAGCGACATTGTTAGTTTTCCCTTTTATATATTCAATTAAGAAATCATATTCCCTCAAGCCAATAAGCCATCTCTGAAGTCTTGGATTTATGTCTTTACCTGAATATTTAGTCATCAGCCATTTCAGTGGTTGGTGGTCACTTTCTAAGTCGAATTGTCTTCCAAAAATGTATGGTCGAAAGTATTTTAAGGCCCATACTATTGCCAACAATTCTTTTTCAATTGTAGCGTAATTAGTTTCGTGTTTATTAAGTGTTCTAGAGGCATATGCAACCGGATGTCCGTCCTGTGACAGAACGGCTCCAATTGCAAAATTACTAGCATCAGTAGTAATTTTGAATTTTTTTGTAAAATTGGGATACCTTAATATGGGAGAGTTAGTGACAACATCTTTCAATTTTTCAAATGAAGTTATGAAAGCGGGATCGTTTTCGTTAACTTTTTGGTCCTTTTTTAGGTATCGGGTCATTGGATATGCAATTTTTGCATAATCTTTAATAAATTTTCTGTAAAATCCCGTCATTCCCAAGAATGATTTTATTTTCTTTGCATTATTGGGTATTTTTAAGTTTCTAATAATTTCGACTTTAGCAGGATTTGGTTTTATTCCGTCTGCTGAGAGGATGTGTCCTAGAAACTGCGTTTCTTTCTTAAGAAAGTCGCATTTGTTAATTTGTATTTTTAATTTTGCATTTTTTAATGCTTTAAATACCAACTTTAAATTGATAATGTGTTCCTTTAGAGAGGTACCAAATACTAATATGTCGTCCATGTAGACGACACATATTTTATTAATGTATTCGTGGAGAACCTTGTTCATAAGCCTTTGGAATGTTGATGGGGCATTCTTCAGACCAAAAGGCATACGGATAAATTCATAATGCCCGAAAGGTGTAGAAAATGCGGTTTTCTTCCTATCTTCTTCTCTAACCATAATTTGGTGGAAGCCCTTAGCTAGATCTAAGGTTGTGAAGTACTGAGCCCTTCCTAATTTATCTAGTAGTGAGTTCAGGTTTGGAATGGGAAATTTATCATCTACTGTACATTCGTTTAATTTCCTATAGTCGATAACAATTCTGTATTTCTTTGTCCCTGAATTATCGAGTTTTTTATCGACGATCCACAATGGGCTATTGTATGGGGAGTTGCTTTCACGTATTATATTTTGTCTAATCATATCCTTAATCTGTCTTTTAATTTCCTCCTCATGCACCTGAGGATATCTATATATTTTAGAATATAATGGCCTATCCGTTGTGGTTATTATTTCGTGATTAACCATATTTGTGCATGACAAAATATCTCCCTCTCTAAAAAACAAATCTCCGAATTCAGTAAGCAGCCTTAGGGTTGCCTGACGTTCTTCTTCGTTCATATAGGAAAAATCAAAACTATCTTTTATATCAATATTCTCAATGTGTTGTAGACTGCAGACGTTTTGAAAGTAAGTAGGGTAATTGTAATCTTCAAAATATAACTTATTATCTAATATTTTTATGTATTTTTGGTCAGTGTTAATTATTGCTTTAAGAGCCTGTAAAAAATTCTGTCCTATTATACCTGAGAAATTTTCATTTGAAAAATTAATAATTTTCCATTGGAGTGTACCATGGCAACCAAATTCTTTTGGGAATGGTGTAGTTACTACATATTTAATTTCGTTCGAGCCGTTCAGTGTCTTGAAATATAAGGGTTTCTCAGGTTTAACCTTTATATATTGTTCCGTAAGTATTCCTTCTGAAAGAATACTAGTGGTAGAACCTGTGTCTATAAGACATCTGATTGACTGATTTCCTATGGAAATCGTAACTATCGGTAAGGTGGATTTTGAGGCGATATTAAAAAATTTATTTCCCTTTCTTCATGGGTTTGAGTCTCATTAATTGTTCCTATTTCCATAGGTTCCTGAGTGGGAAAACGGGTTTCGGTGCTCATATGACTTGTTCTTGTTTGTTTTGTGTCGTTATCTTCACGGAAATTTTGTCTATTTTGCCTGTTATTGTATCTATTAGTGTTTTGGTTGTATTCGTTTCTGTTTGAATTGTTGTTAGTTTGATTGAGTCTATTAGTATTTGTTGCTGTATAATTTTGGGTGTATTCGTTTTTATTTGGAAATGTGTTATTTTGGTTGTATCTATTAGTATTTGGAGTTTTCCTATGGTTTAAGTGAATAGCCCTGGGGTCATCTAGTGCTTTAATTTGTGAATATCTCATCACAATGTTATTTAGAGTAGTGTTAAGGTCGAAATGTACTCTCATTGGGATATCTATTTTTTCTACAAGTATATTTGCTAAGTCTACATCTACTCTATCCGGTCTGTAAATATCTGGTTGATTTTCGTCAAATAAATATATTTGGCTTAACTCATATTTAGCTTTATCAAAATAATTAAATAATTCTCTTAAATTGCTTACTTTTATATTTCTGCATCTGTTGAAGACGTCGCTGTACGTTGTTCTCGGCTTGTAATACTTCATTAGTTTGGCTTTAACTTCATTCCATGTTGTGTTCGAACCCGATTCTCTGATATAACTTCCGACTTCACCACTTATTTTCTCGTTGATTATGATCGCCATTATTAAATTCGTTAACTGAAGATTATTATCTGGGCATAAGGCGAATACTGCTTCCACTGATTTTATAAAGGCATTGACGTCATGGTTGTTGTCCAGAACTTTCAGTTGCCTAAACTGTGTTATAATTTCTTTAGGGGTTAACAGGTATTCATGAACTTCCTGCCGTTGCAATATTCCCAGTTGTGTTCTCAACTGATTTATTATCTCTTCTTGGGCCCCAATTACTTGTGCCATTTGTGTTTCATTGGCTGGTTGTGCCAAATCTCTGTTTGCGTCAAATCTGCTCATTTTTGTAGGCTTTTGTTTTATTATTCACTTCACTTTTTAACTTAAAAAAAAAAATTTTGAACGCTTTTATTCTTTAGAATAAATGTGTTTTCTAACTTTAGTTCGAGTTTAAAATTTATTTTATTAAAACTTCAGTTTTAAATACAGTTTCTTTTGAAAAAAAAAATTAAACTTTAGTTTAAATAGTTCACTTTGTTTCACTTTACTAAAACTTTAGTTTTAATTAGAGTTTCTTTTGAAAAAATTAAACTTTAGTTTAAATAGTTCACTTTGTTTCACTTTACTAAAACTTTAGTTTTAATTAGAGGTTCTTTCTTGGTAAAAGTTCTTAAGAATTTTACCCCTCGACTGCGCCAATTACGTTGTTAAAAGAAAAAAACTGGTTCCTTTGAGTTCTGATATTCAACTAACTTTTCTTTATTCATTCATCTTATTTTTAAGTACAATTTTCTTAAAATCTAAAACTTATTCCTATGGTGAAAAAAATATGTTGATCAAACAAAATTGATCGTAAAAATTTCTTTATGTCAATTTTGTTTGGTCATTCATTTTTTTTCTGTTCAACGAAAATTGTAAACACAAATTGGTTTTTGATTATTGATTCATAATTTGTATTTCAATTGTCGTTGCCCTTTCTTAAATCGTAAAAATTAATGAATGAATTTAGGAGAATCAAATTTCAACAAAAAATTAATTTAAAAGAAAGAAAAACATAAGCATTTTATTTTACTTGTGTCAACGACACTCTGAAAGTGTCGTTGACTTAATTTGTATTTTGTTTACTGTATTTGGTTATGATTGAGTTAATGTCTACGAGGGGTGGTTGTGGAAGTATATACGTAACTCGCGTTGCATTGCAATTCTTTTTATTTATTTATTTATTATTTCAAAGTTTTTCATTTAATATTTTTTATAAAACTATTTTATTACATTATCTAAAGCTACGGTCACACTTATTAAATATTTGACCAAATAAGCCCTACTTTTGTTAATAGTTATTGAGATTAAGCATGATCTTAATATCCCAAAATAAACTAATTATGTATACTACTAGGCATAGCCACAAATTGTTGTTTGTAAGATGTGGTATTATTATCAAAATAAATATTGGAATTGAAGAAAATAACTATTTTGTTTTCTTATTGGTTCCGTTTTTTCGTCAAATATTTGAAAAGTGTGACGGAAGATAAGTCAATTTATAATTTTTTTTTATTGTTCCATTAAGTATAAGATATAATACTAAATTCCATTTTAATAAGGTAGCAAACTACATAAAACTGACAAAAATTCCAAATTGATCAGCAAAATATTTTTATTTATCAACGACAAGTGTAACAATATTAGCAGTACACATGCATATGTACTGGTCCTTGCACACAAAGTAAAACATCATCACTGTCGACTTTGAACAAAAAAAAAAAAAAAATGATTTCAAATTACAAACGGAAACTTAAATGAAAGCAATGAATTTTCCTACACACACACAAACACACACTTAACAACAACAACACTTACACATGCATTTACAGTTATTTCAAACACCATTGACCTGGCTCCAGCTGCTGTTGCAGATTTTTACATTTAACCATAAAAGTTGTTGGATGTTGCAACATGTAACATTAAAAAAATCTATTGGAAAAATAAAATGAAAACTTTCAGACAGGTTGTCTTAATGTTGCAAAATTCAAATGAAAATTGTTGCTATTACTGTGAACGTAGTTTTTTTTTGTACCACCCACCTTCTCCACTTTGTATTTCGTTATTTTTTTCCAAGAGTTTTTGAAATCACCATGAGCTGCTTTTCGGCTAAACGTTTTGTGTTTAAGTGAGTGCAAGTATTAGGGAGAAAGTTTGTGTATGTAGTAGTTTGGGTTTGTTAACATGTGTAGTGGACAGAATGCATTGCAATTTGATTCAACACAAAAACACTTCTATAGTTACAAACGTAAATGTAAATGTATAATAGTCTTGTTACTTATGTGCGTATGTGAAATGTTAATAAGTTACGAATAAAGGAACAGACGATAACTAAAAAAAAAATTTTCTATATGAAAATAGAAAAATAATACAACCATTGTAAAATACACCCAAGAAAAAAAAAGCTCAAGCCTAACTTAATGTTAATAATTCGGTTGTCAACGGAAGGCTGATTATCAGGTTATATGGTTATTAAGTTTTAATCACAACAACAAAATACATTTATTTAATTAACAAGGTTTCGTTTAAATATGCTAAATTCCCATATCATACTATTGATAAACGGAAATTTAACTGAATTTGAATTTTTTTAAATGTACTTTGTTGCTGTTAATATCCGCCTTTCATGTACTACCCAAATGACTTTCAATTAAATATTAGTCCCTGTCCAGACTTGCAATTTTTGCAATTCTTGAGCTAATGAGTATGGATGGTGGGAAGATTGGGGATGGACACAGTTTCACTTGCTCTGCAATTCTATATCCTTTTGAAATTCCAACTTTTCAACTTGTATTTGGGTTGTAATTATATTTTTAATTATACACACAGAGAAATTAATTTTTCCTTATGGGGGGGGTAATTTTTTTGATACAAAAAAGTAAAAAATTTGTTTTTAAAAGTTTATTAAAATTAATATGTGTATATTATTTTCTAAAAACTCAACATTAAGATTAAATGAAATAAGCAATTTATGATTTCCTTGTGAGGCAAATTTGTATAGTACAGTCTTTCTTCTGTCATTGTTGATCTGAGCCGTGTTTTTATTTTATGGCATATGCCATTTTTGCCATTTCTTCAATTATTTTTTTTAAAAAGCAATTTTTGGTCCAGCTTGCCAAAGAATACCTTTTTGCAGCCTAGAAAAAATTTTTAAATTAGCTTAGCGAATATGAGGCAGAATCTATTCGAAATGCTTACTAAATAATGCAAAAATCGGACGTAAAAAGTACTTTCAATGCATCTGCTGAAGCCTCTTGAAGTTACAAACGAAAGAGATTTCTATGAATGAAAGCTTTGGCTTAATTGACAGTGCTAAGGAAAATAATACAAGATGTCAGTAAAACAGATTTTGTTGAAAAGTTTAAAAAACGTTTCAGATCGTAATACGTGTGGTCAATTGTTCAATACTCTTGAAACCAGGGACCGTAACCGTTATGACTTTTGTCAAAAAAATCAAGAAATAAGAGTTATTTTTGATTTTTATTTTTTTAAATGAAAAATAAAAGTTATTTTTGATTTTTATTTTTTTAAATCAAGAAATAAAAGTGATTTTTGATTTTTATTTTTTAAATCAAGAAATAAAAGTTATTTTTGATTTTTATATTTTTATATCAAGAATAAAAATCAATTCAAAACTCTTATTTATTTGTTGATGCCGTATGTATTATAATATGCTGCTTCATTCAAATTTCTATATGAATATAATATATTATGTGACTTATCCAATACCAGCTATAAAAACATGAATGCATAGAAATAGCTTATAAGTTTTGGCTGCCACGCAAGTCAGTGTAGAAAGGTAATTTTCAGCACTCAGATTATTATTGGGAGATTTGAGATATAATTTATCTGAGGAACATTTAAAATCAATTATGATGGTATAATTGAACACCTGAAAACGACCTCTCAGCATATTATAATACATACGGCATCAACAAATAAATAAGAGTTTTGAATTGATTATTATTATTGATATAAAAATATAAAAATCAAAAATAACTTTTATTTCTTGATTTAAATAAATAAAAATCAAAAATAACTCTTATTTTTCATTTAAAAATATAAAAATCAAAAATAACTTCAAAAGTTTTTGTTATTCGTGCTCAATTCCCAGTTTTTATTCTTGATAAAAACACTTGAAATTTATTGTTGATGGGATAAGCTATTCCTATGCGCATTTCACTGGTTGCTTAGGCCAGATCATCAGGAAACCTCATCCATAAAGATTTTAGAAAAACTAAAGATATTAAACCAAATAAAAATGTTAAACGTATAAGACTTATAGCAACAGTTCTACTTGTAATAATATCAAAGCTTTTTTTTTTTTTTTTTTTTTTTTTTATTTTGTTTTTCTTAACAATTAATGTTGAGAGAATTTCAACTAATTGTAGCGGGGAATGTTACATGAGATAAAGCCACTGTTTATTGTTGATGTTGTTTTGTTTAAGCTTAATATTAGGCTTTTGATGAAGTATCTCTAGCTTACTACTCAGATATTTTTTCCAAAGCTTCTACTATATGATGTACACTTGTTGCAAAGTGTAAAATTGAGTCGTGACGATCCAACCATCTTGTCTCGCATAATGTAGAGAGTTTGACTCCCAAATACTTAGCTAAAACTGCGTTTCGCTTGGGATGATTATATTTAATAAAATTTGTCGTTTCTTTAACAAATGATACAACTTATTGTATTAATGACACTTGTTGCTCTTTAAAATTGAGTTGTTTGATTTATGGGAATAGCAAGTCGTTTGTTTTGCATTTGTCCAGAATTTTATAACAGCTCCATTTTCTGCTGACATCAGAGGACACCATCTGTTCCATTTCCTACACAATTTTTTGGTCCAGACTAAAATTTGTCAAAGCTTTTAGAACTATTGAAGATAGTGCCTTCGCATCAATTGACACATCAACGTCATTATCAATATCCTTTGAAGCCTCTTTAAATGCGTTTTCGTCAAAAATTATCGAATACAATTTTGATTCATATAACACATATATACATAAATATTGCATATACATACTAAGGCTTATTAATAATTCAACCGCACGCATTTTCAAGTCAAACGTTTATTCTTTGGATATAGATAGCACCTGCTAGGATTGAATGTAGAATAATAAGTATTTGAATACAGTAAACTAGATGTTTCATTGGAAATATCTTATAAATAACTATTAGAATTAAGATTTGGATACTTATTAAAAATTTCGTTAGGTTCAAGAAAAAAAACCTTGCTGGGATTTCCTAAAATTTTGTGCATACAAAAAAATATTATTACTGGGAATTCTTGTAGTATCGAAATAAACCAAACATATTTTTATAATTTAGGGAGGGGGAATTTCCTTATTCCCCCCCCCTGAATCCGTGCCTGTTGCACCTACCTTCCCTCGCGGTCTTTGAAATGTATAGATAATGGGTCAATATAAGTGCAGATCTAGCTTCGTTTTAAATTTTATTAAAATCTGTTAGTTTGTTTCGGAACGGCAGTAATTGCCCCAACCTCCCCTAGTCGTCCTATTTTTTGAAAAAAATATATTGCTTAGGTGTCCATATAAGTAGGAATATATCTATGGTATAAATTCCATTAGAATCTGCTTGGTTCTTCTTGTCCTATTTTTGCATATCTAATGTATCCATATAATTAGGAATCTAATCATGCTTAAAATTTAATTAAAATCAGAGATGTAGTTTCGGAGAGACACAAATCGTTCCCTAACTCCGCTTGTGGCCCACTTTAAAAAAAATTATAGCCCAAAACTATCCTCGTAAAATTACCTTTACAATGACACCGGTTTGGAGCAAATCGGTTGAATGGTTTCAGAATCTATAAAGGGCATTGAAACTTTTTTGTATTTTATATATAGAGAATACTAACATTTAACAACTTTTTTATTTAAAAAACTGCTGAGATTTTAAAAGTTCATATTTATACCACCTAGATCCGAATAACTGTTCCCATGGAAAATAATTATTCCCAGAATGTTGTTACTAACTTATTTTCCATGGCTATATTTATGGATACTATAACTACCAATACTATTACAACTACTACTTAGAGATAATGCACATGTGAATTGTATGTATGTAAGTATTTTCGCATAAGTGTGTACATCTACATCAAGAAACATTATAGAGTATTTGCATTTTATATTTCAATGCGTAGAGAAAATGATATCCTTTCAAAAGTCTGCTTAATGTTTAATTTTCACAAACACTTCTCCCGGCAGTTTGAAGGTTGACAATACTTCTCAAAACATTTCAGCTGGATAACTTTGTAATGGTTAAAATAACTATAAAGTATAAAGTACGGGTCGAAAAAAATTTAATACAATATTATTTTATAATATGCCGAATGCATTTACAACAAGTCTACCCAGATTTGTCGCTTACCTATCTTGTAGAGAAAATATTACCTATATTGCTGTTTTAACAGTATTACAACTGCAGGGTAACATTAGACACAAATGTTGTATGTTCTACACAGAAAGAAAAAAACTCGCACTAAATATAAGTTTACTTTTATTACAAGTCGTACTTAAAAGTTTAAGTACGAATAACACCGAAAAGTATTTAAAACGGTGGCATGTCATAAAGTCCAGTGTCATAGTGTCCATGGACTTTAAAACTTTTAAAACACTGTTCAATATTTATTGTTGACCTGTGTCGATTATCTTTGTTGTTGTTTTTTGTTTGGCTTAAGGTCATATATTAAAATTATAAATAAAAAATCCACAAATTTTTGTATTTTTAATTTTGTTTTTTTTTTTAATCCGATATTTCGACCATACATCGATGGTCATCTTCAGGGGATTTAAAACACTGTCAAATTTAAAATTTTGTAGTTTAAACGTATAATGCCAAAAATTCTTGCAAGCGAGAATCTAAACAAATTTGGGATCATAGCCGGCCTTCGGCCGTGCTAAAACATTTTTTTCTCTACGGTATAATAAATACCGGCTTCGCTAACTAAAGCTTATCTGCACAGCCGGCCTTCGCCCGGCCGCAAGGATTTTCTCCTCTATGGTATAACAAACACCGGCTTCGCTCAATAAAGCTTCTCTGCGTAGTCGGCCTTCGTTCGAAAACAAGGCAGATTTTACTTTACCATAGAAGAAAAAAATCCTTGCGCCCGGCCGAAGGCCGTCTATACTGAGGAGCTTGAGCTAGCGAAGCCGGTATTTGTTATACAATGAGAAAAAAATCCTTTAGCCCAAAAGTGTTTTCGTTATATATTTAATATATACACCCAGAAAAAAAGCAACAAAACCATTTTTAATAAAAATGTAACCATAATATGTTTAATTTAACCAAATCATTGTAACCGACAACCATATTATGGTTAAATTAGTTTATTTAAAAATAGTTTTGTGTGAAACTAAAAATTCAATCGTTTCTCGTTTTGTGAGAAAAATGTTTCTGTATTTGAACGCAAAAAAGGCAACACTGATCTGGAATATTTCCAGTAATTCAGTGTCAGATACAAGCGAAACGTCAAAAAAAGTCTTAAAATACATAAATCCTTTTACACCACATACATAAATTCATTACAAACGTACAGGGCATGTAGTTAACAAATACATATCGCTGGCTTAACATGTAAAGGCTCTAAGTCTACTTTTTTAAGAAATTGAGATTTTAATGCAGTAATGTGCAGTAAGTAGAAATACATTGTTTACAAGAAAAGATTACAGTTATCTCATTTTTTTGTTGCTGTTTTGTAGTGATGAGCAAAAGCGCTAAGTCCAATTTATCACAAGAAAAAGCTCTAAGTCCCAAATAAAAGTACATTTTAACCATTTCTCTCAAATTGTTTCATCACATGTATTTTGATTGTTTTTTGTCTCTCCTGTAAAATTTTCAAGAGCCTTTACATGTTAAGCCAGCGATATATATACCTTTACTAAATCAACGTTAGAACAAATGCTGACCATTAAAAGAAGAAAAAAAGCGTCAAAATAGAGAACAACACCAAATTAAAGATGAAATCAGCAAAACGTTGAGATTTTTCAATTGTACCAAGTGAGTTGCGGTAGTATCGCGGTACTAACAAGGTCCAAAATGTACCAAAAAAAAGTACCATAATTTCCATCCGTGCTCTGAGGTAAGTGTTTAGGTTAAAATCAAAATCTACTTTCGGATTATTTCAAGATTTAATTTTATCTCACTTTTAATTAAGTCAATTCCATTAATTAAAGTACGGATGGATTATTATTATTTTCAGTGTAGTCCTACTATACATTGCAAAAGCAATACTGTGTGAATAATTGGCGCATAAAAGTTATTTTGTATGTATGCTTCACATACTCTGGCAAAATAAACGAATACATTTAAAGGAACTCAGAATACTAACATCAATTCAGATCTTAGAAACAGATGTAAAAGACTTCCATAAAGCTTAACGTGTGCTTGTGTGTGGGCGTACATTTATATTGTATGTTAGTGAGTATGTGTATGAGTTTTCTAATGTCCATACTTGCATTAGTTGGTAATTTTTATTGAAAAGTATGTTACTTATGGATTTCACATAAAACGTTTTATTGTTTCCGATGTGTCATAACAATTTAACATTATTGCAATGTTTGAATTTTAAAACAACATTTACGGAAGTAATTTCTTTTCTTTTGGGAACTAAAGTGATAAATAAAAATGAGACAAAATGAGATTGGCAAATTGAGAAGTCATTATGGTCAATTATTGTTTCTTCTAGAAATAAAGAATAATTTAAAACTGTTTCTGATAATTGCTTATTTTGCTATTTAAAATGAATTTGTTAAAAATGTTGTTCTTTAACACTAAAAATTATACAAGCTACATTTAACGAAAAATATTTGGTAACTACGTTTTTCGTACTTACGCCAGCGTAAAACCAGCTCGGATTGCTTCCAACTTCCAACAAAGCAGTTTGTGCTGAGCATTCAACATTGCTGCATCGTATCAATACCCGCGACCATTCCTGCGCGATTTGCGGTTTAAGATATCGATATGGATTGGCCGCTGATTTGTTTGTCGCCAGAGTTCTGTATAACATATGGAGCTCTTTGCGCAAACAAAACTAAAGCGACATAATTTTAAATTTTCGTTTTTTTTTTTTTAATTAATGACTTTACTGGCAACACTTGCATCATCTCCTAAAATATCATGGTCACATAAGATACCGTTACGATTTTATAGCAAAAAAAATTTTATCTCAAGCGACAACCTTCATACAAAATTTTTATGAAATAAACACTGTTGCCAACATTTTTTGAATATTTCCCGCCAAATCGGACTTAAAAACCGCTAGAAACCGCTAAATATTTAATTTTGCGGAATTTTTTTGTTAAAGATACCGCTAAAACCTTAAAATTTGTTAAAGGTTTTATATAACTCTAGATAACAGCTACTTTTTCAAGGGTATAAGAATCTCAAATACGTTACATACTAAGGTTTCTAACTACCCTAGCTATTTTATTCCAAATAAAAATTTTGAGTGATGAATTGGGCTGTGTCGAATCTCTGATACCCTACACCTACAGTTAGAATATTTCGAAATTTAAACATTTAAATCGACAAAAAGAATTAGAAAAAAATTGTTTTCGAAACGAATTAGCCCCCAGATTGAGAGCGTTACAGTTTTACGCGTACTAGGGTTTTTTTCCGAGAGAAACTTTATATGGGGTCAATGGTAAGTTATGGACCGATCTGCACGAAAGTTGAGAGTGTAATTTCTAGTCATATAAAACTGTGACAGACCAAAATGTATTACAATAGCATTATTTGTTACGGTTTTAGGCGTACTAAAGGTTTATTTTTAGTCAATAAATGCATTCCGTCACTAGTTAGGCTAGTTTTTGTAACAAATTTTAGGGTGGTTGTTCCACATTTTAATTCTCAACTCTTTTCCTACTGAACCAATTTTCTGGATTTCAATCCCAAACTGCTTAGGGAGACTAGAAACAATTTGATACCAATATTTATATTTTCTTTTGAGTCGTTTGAAAGCGAGCGTAATTTCAATAGACGGATAGACAGACGGCCATGGCTTAATCGACTTAAAATTACTCAATGACCTAGAAAAATAAATATTTTTTGGAACACTTGATGAACATTAAAACAGTTTTACACGGAATGACAAACTTAATAACCCTCATCACAACTAATTGTGGTGGAGGGTATACAAATTCCTATATAAAAACGCAAAAAAGTTTATAACATTTACGCTATTTTTGGCAATTATTTGCCGTTTTAAGCAATTAGGTAAAATTATTTAGACGAATGTAAGTGAATTTTATTTATTGGGGTCTATCGAAACAATTAAGATCAATACCTTACAATGCTTAGTTAACTAAAGCTACAAAAGTAAATAAAACCGTGAACATAAACAAGAAGTTTTTAACCAGAAAAACAAAAAATCTTAATAAGAATAAGTATAAAGCCTGTAGTTTTAAATGTTTTTGTAGCAGAAATAAGCTGCTGAGAGATGTTTGAAAATCGCTAGATTTCCCGCTTACCGCTAAAACGTATTTTTTCCCGCGATTGTCATTTCAAAAACGCTAGATTTAGCGGGAAAATCTCCAAATTGGCAACAGTGGAAATAAAATAAACAAAAAACCTTCTCCTGTAAAATTTTGTTTTTGTCGCATAAGCTTTTTTTGCGGTCGATATGGTGTTAGGCTAGAAAACTTCTATTATTCTTCGGAGACATCGAATAACAAGCGCTTGTAGGCAGTTTACGTCGTGTTCGTGCATACATATGTATATACACAGAAAAAAATTACGGCAAATCAATTGCCATATTGAATACCAAATTCGTCAAAACAATTAATTTTTTAATTGAATAGGCACCAACAATCAAATTTGTAAATATAAAAAATACTTTTGTTAATTCAAATTGTTGATATGCAACAAATATTTTTAACAACGAAGTTGTAATATTGATTAAAGTTTTTGTTAACAATTATATTAAAATTTTAAATACGAATTTGTCTTATTAATAAAATATTTTGTTGAGAACTAGCTTATTGCCTTTTGAAAGAATGAAATGCATCTAAATTACATATTTCTTTAATTCATTTTTATTGAAATATAAATTAAAAACTACATCACAAACACCATTAATATTTATTTCAGCATACTTATTCAGACGTAGAACTGGATGCGCAATAATGTTTATCTTAATAAAAGGGAATCTTGCCACAATTATAGACTTGTATTTGAAAACTAAAATTAACAAAAGACCCATTTAAATCACTTAATTTTTTAAACCACAACTGTACTTACCACAAAGATTGATTCAGTTTTTCAGTAATTTGCCTACCTTTTAGCGTTTTGGTGATTAAAACCCAAAATATTTAAAAAAAATTTTTGACACAAAATAAATTTTATTATATGTATTTATTTTTTAACTGAAAGAAATTGTAAATATGACAATTTACAAACATGTTAATAAAGAAAATTGGAAAACTTTAAACATTTTCATTAATTACTTAATAACTCTTGTTATTTTTTTCTGTGTATATATTGTGCAAAAAAGTATAAGTTCACATTAGTTAACCAACACATAAATACTCATTAATTTTTGCGGTGCTTAATGTGATTTGGTTACCTTTTATTTATTAAACATAAAGCTGTATAATCTCTTTGGAACCTATAGAGTTTAAGCAGTAAAAATTCTATTTTATTAGTATGTATTTTATTCCAAAAAAAAAAAAAAAAGTGTTTAATAAACCTCTTATAAAACTGAAATATTTTTTATGAATAAGGGGGTAAAGCTTAAATAAGAATTTTTTATGAATTAGACCGTCATAAATGCTCTTTTTTCGATTATTGCTTATTAACGACTTATAAAACTGAAATGTTGCGTGCAAATAATTAAATAAAATTAAGCGATATGTATTATATAAAAAGTTATATATACGTACTTATATAAACTTCTGTTCTTTCCAAACCATGGTGAAGGGTATGTATATAAGATTAACAAGTAAGAGTGCTATTACTTGTTTATATACAAACTTTGTTTCACTTCATCAAACCTAAGAAAAAATGTATTTTAAAGTATTTCTTTCATCTGAGTGCCCCGGTACGCTAGCTGGTAGTAAATTAGTCTATCAGCGCCGCGGGATTAGCTTAGGGAATTAAAAACAAAATAATAATAAAATAAAATCCACCCTCTCTGTTCTATTTGTTTTTGGAATATCTTTATTCTTCTTGTCTTATTTTTTTGTCAGGTGTTTTTATTAGCTTCTTCTTCAGAGCTTCTTAGTTGATATCTATTATTTTCTGCAGGTCTCGGCAGTCTCCCTTATATTTACGCTTTTTGCCGCTTCTCTTCTCTGATTTGGAATATGAACAGGTTTGGGCTTTTCTGTCGGCGCTGTATGCCTTTTGTCTGTTCTTATACTGTCCAATTGTTATGGTCTGAGGTCCCGCATATACTGGTGTTGGGGTGTATTGCCCACTGTGCCCACTTTTTAAATATTTAATATTATTTCTTTCAGTGAGAACATTAGAAACAATTATTTTTCTTTCTCTTCTAAAATTTATTTTTGGTTTGGCAGGATCCTCAGACGGGTATTCAATTCAGATTCAGACGGGCAGGATTGCCATGTAATGGGTTTATCCCTAAGGTTTGAGTTTTGTTCTAAGCACTCCTCTTGCTTCTGTCGAGCATCAAAATGCTCTTTCTTCTTAACTCTGTTTTTTAATTCTGGTTTTATTTTAAACAAATTCGAGTCTTACATGTATATTAAAATTATCCTAAGGCAGCATAATAATAAAAAGTATACAATAACATTTTTGTATACGATACGATACATTCAATTTGCTGATAGCATTGACTTACTGAACATATTCGAATAACACAAATACAATGTGCAATAACCCAATTCAAATAAATACAAATGCAACGCATGCAAACTGACTACATTGACTTATTTAAAAAAAAGAAAATGCATATTCATTTATTATTATCTAGTGTTTACTTTTTTAAGTACCTATTTAAGTTTTTCACAGATGATTACTTTCAGCATAAAAAGTTTACACTTAATTATACACAGAAAAAATAAAAAATTTCTCTAATTACCAATTTTATACCAAATTCATAGTATCAGCGACATTGAATTGGTAAAGAACTGCTACAAATTTTCTAGCAACACAAACAATTTTTAATTTTTTTCCCTTGTGTTATACAAGTTATAAGATAATATATTCTAAATTTATACTTTTATGGCAGTTTCGTAATAGTAGAATGCTTTTCAAATGGGATGAACTTAATTTATTACGTTGCTTGGAACAAATAAATTTTAAATCCGAAAAAATTTGTTCGCATATGTAAGTAGTGCCGAATAAAGAGAGGCACCTCAATGAATTTTTTTTAGTTCAGGATAGAACTCGCCATCCAAATCTTTCCAGAACTCTACAATATTATTTTCGTCTGGGGCATTTACTTCGCTTCGTAGTATGATTAGTTCTGATTGAATATCAAATTCGTAGTTGCTTACATCGCAACGAAAAGGGTTTTCGAAAAGATCTAATAGCGGTTGTAAAATTACAAAATCTTGAAACCTGTCTTGAAAATTATTGAAAAGTGTTTCAAATATTTCGACATATTCATATCTTTTGTCGATTTCGAGATTTCTGTAAACAAGTGAAGTTTTTGGAAAGTTGGAAAAATCACCACTTTTAATTTGGGAAAAAATTAGAAAAAGTTTTGTTTTAAAATTGTGAATGATTTCTCACAAGTCGCATATATTGCGTTCCTTTCCTTGCAATTCCAAATTAAGTTCATTTAACATACTTGTCGTATATGCCAAAAAAACTAAGTCTAAAATAAAATTATTGTCTTTTAAACACTGGACTAAAACTTTTTCTATTTTCTCAGTTTCTAGAAACTGAAGAACTTCTTCTCTATCAGGCAATCACCGCGACTTAGCGACTGAATTTCTGTAAACATTTTCAGGTCACAATTCACAGCATTTTTGTTTTTTAAAAAGGTTACAAATTTTCGGTGGGTAAGCGCTTGATGTCCGCCTCGAATTTTATTTATTATATCCTCTGCTGTCTTCATAGCTGGGGTACCATTTATGAATTTCGATGCAAGAGCGGTCTGATGAATTATGCAGTGAAAATGATGAACTGCAAATTCGTGTTTTTTTAATTGGTCTATAAGTCCATTATATTTGCCCAACATTACATTGGCTCCATCTGTGCAGACTCCAGCAAATTTGTTTATGTCTACAATGGAAAGAAGCTTTTCTCTGACAATATCATACAACAACGTGCCAGTTACATTTCCATAAAATGATTCTAAAGTAAACATTGACTCAAAAATAGTGTATTCGCTGTATACGCATCGAATAGAAATTACAAGTTCACACAGATCATATATGTCAGTGCTTTCGTCTAAACAAATTGAAAAAAATTCGCAATTAATTACTTTTTCCCTAATTGCAGATTCTACACAAGTTCCTAATTGAACAGTACAACGACCTACCGTTTGACTGGACAGGGGAAGAGACTCTATAAATTTAGTATTATAATTAAGCCTTTCCCAAATTTTCTTCTAAAAATTTAAGAAATAACGTGTATTATGTACCACATCATTGTGTTATTAGACCTAAAAGCACAACTACAAAGTTGAGAGTTGTGTTTGATGCATCATGCAAAACTACAACAAATATATCATTGAACGATATTATGCACACAGGTCCTAAACTTCAGGAAAACCTATTTAATATTCTACTGAGATTTAGAAAACATCGATATGTTTTTTCAGCCGATATAGAAAAAATGTACAGGCAGATTTGGGTATTAGAAAATGATATAAAATATCAGTTAATATTCTGGCGCTTTAAACCAACAGAGGAATTAAAAACATCCGCCTTTAAAACTTTAACTTATGGTACGACATCGGCCCCATATTTGGCAGTTAAATGCCTTCAAAAAATTGCAGATTGGAAAACAAATCAATTTCCGGAAGAATCTGCAATCATAAAAAATGATTTTTATATGGATGATTTAATGACCGGAGGAGATTCATTAGAAAAGGTTACAATACTTAGAAACAATATAAACAACAATTTGTTAGAGTTTGGTATGCCTTTAAGAAAATGGTATGCAAATGATATGTCTTTATTAAATGGAGTAAATGACGACCATTTAGTAGAAAGTCTTAATATTAAATCAGAAGGTTCAAATTTTATTAAAACTCTAGGTGTTATATGGAATCCAAACGCAGACGAACTAAGCCTAAACTGTAAGTGGGAGGCTAACAAAACCATTTAAAAAAGAACAAAAATGTCAGAAATTTGTAGATTATTTGATCCGATGGGATTAGTTGGACCTGTCGTAGTGAGTACAAAAATACTGATGCAGGAATTATGGAAATTAAAAATAAATTGGGATGAAAGGTACCAAAAGAAATTAGTCACAAATGGGAAAACATGAAAAATAATTTTAAATATTTAAATGAAATGACAATACCTAGACATTTTATAAGTGTAAAACCAACACTTGTAGAATTACATGGCTTTAGTTATGCATCAATGAAAGCATATGGTGCAGCAATTTATATAAAGTCAATAGACAGCTATGGAAATATACATTCAAATTTGGTAGCATCAAAATCAAGAGTTGCTCCAATTAAATTGATTACACTTCCACGGTTAGAATTATGTGCCAGTGTATTACTAACAGAGTTGATTTTTGAAGGTAAACAGAAACCCTAGTTGGGGGTAGTGCACTATATATTGATTTAAATCAACATTGCACTCTTTTTTTTACCAGCTAACAAATCACAATTTAATTTATTTAGACACGAACAAAAAATATTTCCACTAAACAAAAATATGCTTGCATCAACCATAAAATAACGATCAACAATCATAATGTTATTGTAAGAGGCGTTTGAAGAGTAACTTTTCCTATAATATGTTTGCGACAAACATGTAATCGATTTTCGTTACTGTCTTGCCCTTGTATCAAAACGATTTAGTCGTAATTTTAAAGAACTTTGTTTGAACATTTTCAGGTTTCCCATCGTGCAAAACCCAAGGTGGTGTGTACAAGAGTCGAACTTCACGTTAACAATTGAATCACTTATTGCGAAAAGCGCACAGGTACGAAAAACGGCGCAGGTTTTTTTTTTTTTTTTTTTTTTTTTTTTTTTTTTATTGATTCAAAATTATGTTTTACAATTTCTATAATGGTCTCAGCGCCATTAAGGCTTTGTTGAGACAACGTTGGCAATTATAACAAGGCATAGTTAATAATTACTATAAAATACATATATAATTTAACATATTTAATATATCGTTAGTATAATTCGCAAAGACGCTAAGTCCACTTTTTCCAAAATTGATATTTTAATGCAAAACGGTAAAACGATACAAAATACATATTTTAGAACAACAAAAAATGTCATTATGTAGTTTAAAGTTGTTGTAATTTTGTGGTTTGCAAAAACGCTAAGTCCGCAAAACTACGAAAAATATTAAAAGCGCGTGCTAACTCCACGAATATTAATTTGTTCAATTGAATTTGGTTTTTATGCTCAATTTTTTTCTAAAGTGGAGTTCTTAAAAGAACAAATAATATAAAAAAGGTTAATATTTAGATATTAGTTTTTATTTAAAAAAAAAATAATCATAATTAGCAATATGCCAAAATCCACTTTTTGCGAAAAAGAACTTTTTTATTGTTGAAAATGGTTCTTTAGGGTATCAGAAGCAACTTTTGTTCCGCGACTTTTTTATAATTCCGTTATTTACAAAATTACCGTTATTTTTAGGGTCTTGAAGAAAATCAAAATTTTGACCGTTAAATTTCCAGAATTCGACCAAATAATGTTCGGCAACTTTGTAAAAAACCATATGGCGAGTACTTTTGCAGAACATATGAACTCAAAATATTTGCAAATACAGGGTGTTGATTGTAGGAAAATGTGCTAAGTCCACAATAAAACGAATAAGTTAACAAAGCAAAAATGCTAAGTCCAAAAAGTGTAAATTTCCCTTTTGTGGAAATGGATTTTTGATCAAGGTCATTTAAAGAGAGCTATTTTGTTAAAATAATTGCGTTGAAAAAGTTTACAAATTTTAAAAACTAAAAAAGATACATACATTGTTTTTTGTGTCTCCTGTAAAATTTGAAAAAAGGAACTTAACACATTTGCGAATTAGACTAACGATATATATATATATATATATAATATAAAAAATAAATATATATGTATACAAAAAATAGAAAAAAAATAAAAAAAAACAAAATAGAAAAGTAAGAAATTATTTATATTATGCAATTATTATATTAAAAGCATTTCAATATTGTGTAAAAGGTAATCTTTTAGTTGATTTTTAAATGCAGATATTGACAAACAATCCTTTAAAATTTGAGGCAAATTATTTTATTCCAAACTACCGTTGTACTCAATTCTCTGTTTGGTGGTTTCCAACCGGCATCTAGCGATCCTTAAATTCGAATTGTTTCTTGTGTTAAACATTAATTGATTTATAGAAAAATTAATCGTATGATGCCCAATTCCACGAATTACTTTAAAAACATATATTAACAACTGCAGTTTGTAAATACCATAAATTGGTAACACTTTTTTAGCGACGTTTTTATACAGCGACAAAGTCGGATACAATTGAGGAAGATTGAATACAGCCTTTAATGATTTGTTTTGAATAACTTGTAGAGATTTTAAATCAGCATTCTTTTTGAACCCGTAAACAAGTGTAAGATAGTTTAAATGACTTTGAATAAGGGCTTGAAAAATTATAAATTTAGTTTTTTCATCCAGTTTATACTTAAGCTAGAATAGTACACCTAGTGCTGGAGATATTTTTGAACGAACATGTTTAATATGATTTTGCCATGATAAATTATTTTGAAGAATAATTCCCAAATACTTTATGGAGTCTACTTCAACAATTTCCTTTCCATCCATTAATACTGCCCTTTCTTCCAAATCAAATCATGTTTAGTAATACTTGAAGATATTTTGGATCACCAAAAATGATTTTGTGTAGGAAAACAGAAATTTCAAGAATTATATTTAAAATTTTTGGCAGTATGTTAGACCACAAAGAATACCATTAATGAACCAACAATTCACAAGATTGTCCCCATACGGAAATATAAGGAATCTAACAAGGTTGATTTGTATCGTTCAGTATCGTTTTTATCAGTTATTGATAAATTATTGGAAAAAATTGTGGTTGAATTTGGTTTTTAAAAGATTTTGGAACGGTGTACGCTATTGTTAATGTCGTTGATTATACTTGTGAAGGTACTAATGTGGGGTTTTTATGTTATTGCTGCGGTATTTTTTGATCTATCTAAAGCATTTTATTTAGTGTACCATAATATTTTAAAAAACTGGAAATAGTTGCAGTATCAAACAGCTCTAATGCCTTATTAAAGGACTTCTTGTCTGGTCGTTCAAAATTTGTGCAGATTGGTGACTCTAAGAGCACCTAGTTACCTGTAGCATGTGGAGTTCCGAAGAGTACACAGAACAAATTATTGCCGAATTATTTTCAAACAAACGCTTGTTTGAAACTTTTTTTTTAATTTCTACAAATTGGTTACTGATTCAATTAATATTTTTGTTTGATTTTTATTTAACCAGGAAAAATGTTGACAACTTTTCAAAAATATAATATACGCGTTATTGGTTTTAAGTTTTCATAATTTTGTATGAAATATTTAACGCTCTTTAATGTTGTCGTTTTTTGCATTTTTTTTATTTGATCGTAAGCAGCACTTCTTTATCTATCTATCTATAAATGAAAAATGTTTGTACATATGTTTGTTTGTTGGCTTATAGTCTCCGAAACTACTGAACCGATTTTCCTGAAATTTTTACAGTAACATCACGTGAGCCCTAGAAATAAAATAGGCTACTTATTTTTTCGATAGGGGCAGGGGAATTGGTACCCCACATAGGATGCAAATATTAATTATCGCATATCTTAAGAGCCGCTGGACGCATTTTGCTGAACTTTTTGTAGTAGGATCTTCTGAGCCCCGAAATTGAAATAAAATAGCAGCGGGGGTATTGGAATCCCCCATAGGACGCCAATGTTTAACATCGCATATCTTAAGAACTGTTATAGTGAGAATGTTCAAACTTTCTAGAAGTCACTCTTATGGTATACTTCACTTTTGAAAATAAAAATAAAGCGGGTAGGCGCAGGGGGAAATACCTCCCAGAGGATGCATACATTAAATATCGCTCAACTGAAGAACTTTTAAAGGGAGAGTCTTAAGACGTGGTTAAAGCTACTATTATAGTTAACTATAAATTTCAATATAAAAATGGGCGGGTGAGACAGGGGAGGAGCAGTGCCCCTCATAGATAGAAATATTAATAAGAGCCACTGAACGCATTTTGTTGAACTTTTGGTAGTACGATCTTCTGAGCCCCGAAATTGAAATAAAGTAGCAGCGGGGGAAGTGGTTTTCCCCATAGGACGCCAATGCTTACCATCGCATATCTTAAGAACTGTAATAGTGAGAATGTTCAAACTTTCTAGAAGTCACTCTTATGGTATACTACACTTTTGAAAATAAAAATAAAGCGGGTAGGCGCAGGGGGGAAAAACCTCCCATAGGATGCATATATTAAATATCGCTCAACTGAAGAACAATTAAAGGGATAGTCTTCAAACTTAGTTAAAGCTACTATTATGGTAAACTATTAATTTCAATATAGAAATAGGCGGGGTAGCCAGAGGAGGAGCAGTACCCCTCATAGATAGAAATATTAATGAGAGCCGCTGCAAGCAATTTGTTGAACTTTTAGTAGCAGGATCTTTTGAGCCCCTAAATTGAAATAAAATAGCAGCGGGAGAAGTGGTTCCCCCCATAGGACGCCAATGCTTAATATCGCATATCTTAAGAACTGTTATAGTGAGAATGTTCAAACTTTGTGGAAGTCACTCTTATAGTATACTACACTTTTGAAAATAAAAATAAAGCGGGTAGGCGCAGGGGGGAAAAACCTCCCATAGGATGCATATATTAAATATCGCTCAACTGAAGAACTATTAAAGGGGGAGTCTTCAAACGTGGTTAATGCTACTATTATGGTAAACTATAAATTTCAGTATACAAATGGGCGGGGTAGACAGGGGAGAAGCAGTACCCCTCATAGATAGAAATATAAATAAGAGCCACTGCACGCATTTTGTTGAACTTTTGGTAGTAGGATCTTCTGAGCCCCAAAATTGAAATAAAATAGCAGCGGGGGTATTGGAATCCCCCATAGGACGCCAATGTTTAACATCGCATATCTTAAGAACTGTTATAGTGAGAATGTTCAAACTTTCTAGAAGTCACTCTTATGGTATACTACACTTTTGAAAATAAAAATAAAGCGGGTAGGCGTAGGGGGAAATACCTCCCAGAGGATGCATACATTAAATATCGCTCAACTGAAGAACTTTTAAAGGGAGAGTCTTAAAACGTGGTTAAAGCTACTATTATGGTTAACTATAAATTTCAGTATACAAATGGGCGGGGTAGACAGGGGAGAAGCAGTACCCCTCATAGATAGAAATATAAATAAGAGCCACTGCACGCATTTTGTTGAACTTTTGGTAGTAGGATCTTCTGAGCCTCAAAATTGAAATAAAAAAGCAGCGGGGGAAGTGGTTCCCACCATAGGACGCCAATGTTTAATATTGCATATCTTAAGAACTATTATAGTGAGAATGTTCATACTTTGTAGAAGTCACTCTTATGGTATACTACACTTTTGAAAATAAAAACAAAGCGGGTAGGCGCAGGGGGAAATACCTACAATAGGATGCATATATTAAATATCTCTCAACTGAAAAACTATTAAAGGGACAGTCTTCAAACCTGGTTAAAGCAGTGTAGCGAAGCGCACCGGGTTAAGCTAGTGTAAAATATAAGAACAAAAACAAAAAACACATACATACAGTTATTTTTGGAAGCTTTAAAAAAGTACAACAATAATTGCGTTTTATTTTCTGAGTAATATTCTGTAGCCCGTTACTGTATTTTTCGCATCGTAAAATTTTCCGCATGAAACCAGTGAATCGGGACAGAAACAGTGCAAAATGAAACAAAAAATGGGTTTTCTCACACAAGTGTTTCTGTATCTTTCCGTTGCGAGAATTATCTGTCATTTTAATAATTTTCCAGCAATTATTGGAAGGATGTGAGAAAAAGTGTTTCTGTTACAATATTTTGCGAAAAGTTTCTTACAAGAACTGTCAAAATAAGTCGCATTTGAAATTGGTGCGAGAAAAACAAAATATATAGATTTTAAATTTAAAATATGTTTATATACTATTTTTGTAATATAAATAAAAAATAAAAAACATTTTAATTATGAATGCGTAATTTAAATGATGAAAATAAATAAAACACCATTGTCATATTTTGTTAATTAAATTTTTTTAAGCCTTTCCTTGTTTTGGTTTTATTCAGGGCTGCCACATAAATTTGCGTGAAAATCGTCAATTTTTTGAGAAAAATAAAGAGATCGTCTTTTTGTTTTAAAAAATCGGACAATTTAAAATTAATTATAAACAAATTTTGTTCGATTTTTTAAACAAAGACGTAGTCAAAGTTCATGGGTATTTTATACATACATACATATGTACATATAAATTGTCTTTTGTTCGAACTTAATTTTTTTTTAATTTATATATATTTTATTAAGCTTGAGGTCTATTTTTTATAAAATTATTTATTTTCTTTGATCCGATAACAATTTAAAATTGTTTTTTTCCCTGAAGAAGTCTCACAAAGGCGTGACAAAATATCATATTAAAAATAAATTTTAACAAAAAATAAAATAAATATTTTTATAAAAACAAAAAGAAGTCAAGCTTAATAAAATAAACATACAAACTTATTTAAAATAGATATATACAAATACCAAGAAATTAAAAATTTTTAAATTAATTCCGCTTAGATAACAGTAAAATAAATATTTAGGGTTTTTATTTTTGCGAAAAACCAAGGATTCATAGTGACTATGTGGTTTTAAATTTGTATCGTATGTGTCCAAATAGGATATAATTGAAATTTAAAAAAATCGGTTTACAAATGGCCGAGATATGAGTGCAAAACACGCATCCAATTTTTACCCATAAATCTATAATTTACCTATTCTTATAACTATTAACTTTACTTTTTCTTTTTCACCTGAAATATACGTAGTAGAATACCTGGTAGTTGAAATCGAAATTGCCGAAATATGGGTTTGGCATAAAAGTGTCCATATAAGCTAAGAATATCAAATATGTATATAAATTTTTGTTGCTTTCTACAGAAATTCATATTGTCTTTTTAAATTTTCAATGCCACAAAATATGAAGTGTTTGAAATTTAAAAATTCGATATGAATTTTTATAGAAAGCTACAATAAAGTTATAAAATATTGTTGATTTTGTTTATGCTTTCGTCACTTTTTAGAAAAAATCAGTAAATCGGCACGTTTTCGGAGCAAAAATCGTTTAAATGAAGATAAATCGTCAAATCTGGCAGCCCTGTTTTTATTATATTTATTTCTTTCGTTGACGTTTCGCTTTCATTTGACATATAATTCTGGAAATATTCCAGTTAAAACTGAATCTGTTTTGTCTGTTTTCGCATTTAAATACAGAAACACTTTTTTCTCGCAAATCGAGAAACGATGGAATTTTTTGTTTCACACTTCATGTGAAAAATTTTACGATGCGAGAAATACAGAAACGAGCTACTGCATTTATTCTGCCTTTTACATTTCTTTATGTTCTTTTCTGAAAAATGTGTTCTGTAGCTCGTTTCTGTATTTCTCGCATCGTAAAATTTCTTACATGAAGAGTGAAACAAAAAATTCCATCGTTTCTCGATTTATGAGATAAAAGTGTTTCTGCATTTGAATGCGAAAACAGACACAACAAATTCTGTTTATACTGGAATATTTCCAGTAATTAAGTGTCAAATAAAAGCGAAACGTCAACAAAAGAAATAAATATAATAAAAACAGGGCTGCCAGATTTGACGAGTTATCGTCATCTTGATGATTTTTTGTTCCGATATTAACAAAGTGACGTTTTGATGATTTTTCTAAAAAAGTGACGAAAGCAAAAACAAAATCAAAAATATTTTATAATTTTGTTGTTACACTTTCTATAGAAATTCATCTTGAATTTTTAAATTTCAAACACTTCTATTTTGTGGCATTGAAAATTGAAAAAAAAAATAATATGAATGTCTGTAGAAAGCAACAACAAATTTATAAAATATATTTGATTTTATTTTTGCTTTTAATGAAATTGTTGGCCTTGCGTTTTACACTTAGTCTTCGAAATAAGATAATTGTAAATAGTTTTATATGTTTGTTTATTAGAAAAAAAGATATCTTTAGAAACAAGGCTGCTTAAATTTTTATATTTATCCCTATTGTGAAAATTGTCCTCGAAATTGTTTGTTTCTTCCCTAAAAAATGTATCGGCAAAAGCAAAATTTCGAGGGAAAGTAATGGACCGACTTAGCTTATTTTGAACATTTAATACTTCTTATATACATATACAAAATATGATTGATATTTTGTGCCAAAACCATTATTCCGGCAAGAAAGAAATTTGTTTGTCTCCCAGTAAAAACTTTTTCAAAATGGATAACTTCTTTCACCCGTTATTAAGTAGCTTTCTTCCATAAGAACTTCGTTAATACTTTTTTCTGGATGTATTAAGATAAAAAAAAGACTTACTTTTGAATTTGTTTTTTTTGGCACAACCCTTGTAAAATTCATTAGTTTTTCAGTAGAATTGTATGTAGTGCTTTTATGTGTTTCTGATTACTTAACATATTATTTTGTAGGCGAAGATTTTACTGGGTCTTTAACCCGTTTATTTATGAACCGATTTTTTTAATTTTAACTACAAGGTATTCTACTAAATCTATTTCAGGTAAAAAAGAAAAAGATTATAGGAATAGGAAAATTAAAGATTTATATCTCAATTATTAAATAATAATTATTAAATACCCATGAACTTAAATTATGTTTTTGTTTGATTATTTTTTTATAAAAGTCGAAACAAATTTGTTTAAAATTGATTTTAAATTGCACGATTTTTAAAACAAAAAAGACGATCTTTTTTATTTTTTTTCTCAGGAAATTGACGATTTTGACACAAATTTATCTGGCAGCACTAATTAAAACCAAAACAAGAAAAGGCTAACAAAAATTTAAACTAAGAATATATAACAATTGTTTTTTGTTTATTTTCCTCATATTAATTATGCATTTATCATTTATATTCCTTCTATTTTTTTTATTTATTTAAAAAAAATAGTATATAAATATATTTTTAATTCAAAATATCTACATTTTGTTTTTCTCGCCACCAATTTCAAATGTGACTTATTTTGACAGTTCTTGAAAGAAACTTTTCGCAAAATATTGTTATAGAAACACTTTTTCTCGCATCCTTCCAATAATTGCTGGAAAATTATTTAAATGACAGATAATTCTCGCAACGGAAAGATACAGAAACACTTGTGCGAGAAACCCCATTTTTTGTTTCATTTTGCACTGTTTCTGTCCCGATTCACTGGTTTCATGCGGAAAATTTTACGATGCGAAAAATACAGAAACGGGCTACTGTTTTAAAAGTGGAACGTGTTCTTTTCTGAAAATGTTCCCCGTAAAAAGAAAAAAAAAATGCTACACGTTCACACTCATTTTAAAGGGGCATGAGTGTAGCACTAGAATAACATCTGGTTTTGTTATTATATCAGCAAAATTAAATTATTTTTTTAGTTCGTCTGTTGTATTTTTTTACTTAGAAATTAGCGGTATAAAAGGCTCCAAATTTTTAACGATAATTGTACTTTATTGTTTTATGCCGAAAATTCATAAACGTATCATTGCAGCTTTATAAGTCATTTATAAGCAAAGGTCGAAAAAAGAGTATTTATAAATGTTTAATAGCCTATGAAACGTTTAATAAACATTTATTAAATTTGAAATATTTATTGTAGCTCTTACCCTACTTTAGGCGTTTAATAGTGACATTTCAATGTGTGTTAAAATAAAATTTTAATAATTGCACGAAAAATTAAAAATTTTTGTCATCTTATTTAATTTAATTAAATTGTTTAATACGCATACAAATTTTTTTTCTAGGAAAAATGATCACTAATGTTTGAATTAATTTTAAATATAAACTGCTCAATAGATTTTTTTTGGTAAAATAACGTGGGTCGCGAGCTATGTTTTCTGTCAAAACTGTCGTTACAACTTTTTGCATAAAGTATAAAAAGCAATTAAGATTTATTTCAAATCAAGCAAACCTTTTTTTACCATTTATTCCCCTAATATTTTAAAATGTCTTTCACATAGGTAAAGTATTTGTTAAAGCAAACACAAAGTAAAAACCACATAGTGTATCGTGTGTTGGCTACTGGTTACTGGTTTGCCGCTCGAATAAATGGAACATGCACACAGGGCTGCCAGGTACTTTTTTTCGTTTTCCCCAAATTTAAAAATAAATTTCCCCAAATATCCCCCGATAAAAGCAAGAATCCCCAAAAAAAGCCCCTGTAAAAAAATACATAATTTTTAACGGATAATTTAAATATTTATTTGAGTTTTACTTGTACCATGTTCTACAAGAGATCATTTTTATCGAAAGGAAATATGTAGTTGTTTTTTAAATATATATATACATATGGGGGATTTTGTGTCAAGTGACCCAACTTTTAAATCGAACTTTTAGCTATCGAAGCTACTTGGGACAAATTTTGCTAACACCAATAGGTAATAAGTTACATGGATGAGAAAGAACACCTGTATGGCCAAAATGTCAAACTTTGACCTCCTCTAACTCAGGAACTTTTTGACCGATCTGGTTGAAAAATTGTGTCTGAAGTACTATCCAATAGGACTAACTTTCTTCCAAATCGGAAGACATCGATTTCAAAGTTGGGTCACTTGACACGAAATCCCCCATATATATACAGTCGAACTTTCCTATAATGAATTTGCATGCACGCAGAGAAAAAACATGATTAATAAATGGTCACTACGAACATTTTTATTCATATTTGCCTAATATGTTTACCCTAATAAGTTAATTATAGTCCTAATATAACATGAACAAATATTTTTTGTCCTTAACATTTTTAAATTCACTATAATTATATTATATGGTGTTTTACACTAAAAAAGTTACTCTGATCTAGCTAAACATATTAAATTATGTGAAATGTTTGCTACTAAAATATTTTTATATTCAAATATACAATTAAAATCATAACACAAGTTGCACACAAAAGGTATGTTTAGTACCACAATTTTTGTTTGCTTTAAAACACATTCTCTAATTGAGCAAGCATTTATTGTCAAAAAAAAACAATGAGTATTTAGTCTGCGAGCATCAGTTAATCGGGATACATACTTAAATTATTGAAACAGGTAAGTTATTTATATATTATTTAAAATATACATACAAACATGTATAAACGTTGTCTTTCTTGCAGCCAAAAACACCTACAATATTGAAAAAAGTTGGGAGTTAGCTGATTGAATTTATCTGTACGGCAAAAAAAAAACGAAACTAAATAATTAGCAGATGTGTGCTGGTAAGCTTTGCGACAGAATAGAAGCAAATGAGACGTTGGGAAAAAAATTTCTTTAATGCTCAGTTTTTCGTTAGATATGTATGTATTTAATTTTATTTTTTATTATATGCTTTAATTTTTATATCTATAAAACAAATTTTATGTACACACGTTTGTATTTTTGATAAAAAATAAATTTTTTTAAAATAAATTTGTTATTATTTTTATTGTGAGAACCATGTAACGTGTTGAAATAGACATTTTGCATGGTTTTGGGAAATATAGAAACATGGTTGGAATGATCGTTTGCGTTTTTCTTATGAGCATAATAATATGTTTGAGACAATAATAAGCTAAAAACACTATGTCTGAACATATATTGTTACTCAAGACGTGTTTGACACAATCATAACCACAAACATTAATGATAGTTTGCGATTGTGATTGCATCAACCATGTTTTTTCTTTGCGTGTGGGACCACAAAATCACTAAATTTTTAAGAAGTTTATTATACAAAATTAATTTTATTTTAACTTTTATTTAAAAATAATGAGGCTGTTCAAGTTTGGATTACATTCCCACGTGCAGCAGTTTTTTGCTCTAATTTACAGGTTTGAAGGCTCTTGCATTTCATGCTTAATTGTTTGCATTCTACATTTTAAGAATTAAGGTTGCTTTAGTCGACCGTAAATGTTGTGCTATGCAATGTAACGTACCGTAACGTACTGTATTTTCTGTAATGCGTTATTATTTGACAATTTTTAGTCTTTTGCACAAATCAATTTTAAAACTATTTAAGGTGTGTGCTCGCATTTCTAGGTCAAGCAATAATTGGCACATTAGTGGTCTGGGGCATCATTTTTTACTAGTTCTAAACCGATTTTTTTTAATTTCTTTTTTAAAAAAATTTCGAATTGTTAATAATCTAGACTAAAAACTTTTACGACATTTAAAAAATTTTCCAAAAACTTAAATAAGTGATTGTTTTGCCTTGTACACACTATTTGACATTTCAATCGACTTTTCTTTACAAAATCGTCACCAAACTTCATATTTAATGTTTTTATATACAAAGGAACCAATAAGCCCATTCATTGGCTTTCGGGTTCATTTTAATTTTTTTGAACACCTCTTATACACATGAAGTTGTCCAAGAAAATACAAATTTTGGACTTATTGACAGATTAACTTCAAACTTATCAGATATTTTTTTTTAATAATGTGTGCATTAAACTTAGTTCTCTTTAATAGAAAAATTAATCTCATATTTTTTATTTCCCCAAAAAATCCCAAGTTATTTAATTAATATCCCCAATGCAAACCCCAAACCCCAAATTAAATTTTCTGTCCCTTTTAGCAACAAGAAAACCCCTTATTTGGGGTCAAAACCCCTAAACTGGCAGCCCTGCATGCACATCTTGGGTTCTCTCAAGTAACAGTGTGTTGAATTTCAGCCAGAGTGGCTCATGCCTTATCTCGCTGGGGCCATAGAAAAATTAAAATGTCTTCATCTCATATAGAGTAAGCAATCCTAATGAGAGAATTTAAGACATTTAAAAATTTTCCAGACGGCATTCGTACGCACATTTGTCGGCGGGAATTTAGCCCAAATATTACATAAACAGAAACGGTTACTATACCCTGAATGTTCAGATAAATTTTATTTCAGAAATGCATAATAAATATATCTTTAACCACTCATGACTGCCGTTTTTTAAATGATTCAACTATCAAACTTAAAAGCGGAGAGTTCAAAGGTATTTTGTTGGCAGACTCAGAATATAAGCTGCAGACTTATTTAATCACCCCACTACCCCGAAAATGTTTTGTTAAAACCTAGGAGTTTTTATTTTCAAATCATCTGCGTAATGTATAATAAAAATTGGCTAAATTATTCACTAAACATAAAGCTGTATAATCTCTTTTGCAATCTACAGAGTTTGAGCAGTAAAAATTTGATATTGCTAATAAATGATTTACATACATATTTCGCTTTTATTTCAATAGTATTTATTTTATTTAAAAAAAAACATGAAATTATTTAAAATATTACGTTTTAAAAAACAGAAATTCATTTTAAATTGAAAACAAAACGGAAATTCACTTAAAATTCGTTCGTTGTATCGTTTCATCCCTAGTTGTATGCATCACTATTAAAAAAATTACAATTAAAATAACATGTTGTTGCCAACATAAAAATACAAATGTAATATAAACGTTTAATTGTTAATCCACTCCTATTAAGTGTTTATAAATCAGATTTTTTATTAATGGTTTATAAAACAAATAGTGTTTGATAACTATTGTAAACATTAAAGCTGAAACAAGAAATTTTTATGAATTAGACCGAAAATATAGAACACTTCTTAAAAATCAGGTTAACATTTAAAAATGTTGCCAAGTCCCACGTAAAACTTATGGAACATTGTTTTTTTAGAAAAGAAAACGCCATAAGAAAGATGATAAAATAGCGTGGCGTGGTTTGTAATTAAAAAAAACACTAACATTATAAGAAACAAAATAAATTTTTGGTTTGTTGCAAAGTTGGTAAGAAATAATGAAAAACAAAATCCCGTATTGAATTTTTTAAAACTGTTTAGTTAAATACCTACATCAAATACAAAACTTGAATGACTAAAAACATATCGAGTCGGTCTGCTGCCGTTTTTGGTTACATTTCTTCTTCTTTAGCCAAGGAAAGGCTACAGCAACAGTGAGTGATGAAGAAAAAATTGTGTGTATAAACAAGACTTCGTTTAAAAATTATTCCAATAAAAAAATGTGTCTCAAAGCCAGCCGCCGCTTTGCTCTGCCTGCATCTTCACCATCAGTGATTGCTTGGGTGCGCGTCATTGCTTGTGCAAAAACTTTTTGTTTGATTCAGCAAAATTATTTGTTTGAAATTTATATGAATTTCAGTAAACATTTTGTTTGATTCAGTTCACTTATTTGTTAGAAAAAATCAGTGTTTTTTTCAGTAAACAAAATGCAAAAGAATTGTTTGAATATGCGAATTCGTTTATAGGACCGATTTCAGACAAAAAATGTTGTGATTCTACAAATTTTTTGTTGGAATTAGAAAAATAATTTGTTCTGTGTAGTGTACTCGGACCCCTTTTGTTCAAGATGTTTATAAATGACCTGAGGAACATAACATTTAATGGCCAACTTTTCATTTTTGCTGATGATATTTGCCAACATTACCGTTATAAACATTAGCGTGTGTAACAAGCTCAAGTGGAGTACGATTTATCAATGTTAGTTGAATATGTAAGATTAAATAAGCTTATTTTATATACTGATAAAAATTAATTCTTCAGATTTGGACCGTAAAATTTAGGAAAAGTTCAATCTATGACAGGTCATATTGATGGTGTTTCAATAGAAGAGTCAGAGTCGGTAACCTATCTAGGAATGTATTTTTGCAGAAACTTACATTGGGATAATCATCGAAGGAATTAAAAGTAAAATATCTTCTGCTGTTGGAATTCTATACAAATTCAAGCGAAAATTAAAGACTAACCCAAAGACGCTAATTTATGAAAGTTTAACTCACAGCCATTTGTCTTACCTTTCAATAAGATATGAAAGTAGGAAAAGTTCCTCAGTACGAGGTATTCAATCTGCACAAAACCAAGCTTTAAAACTCGTTTTTAACCTTCCCATAAGATGTCATACACTGGAACTGTTTAGACGTTATACAAACAATATTCTACCCATAAATGGCTTGTACAACATTATTTTTTTCTCCTTATTTATTTATTGTGGGTCTAATGGGAAAGTGAGGCGAAAGAAAATATTTAAATTTGTCCACATAGCCACTCCTTTCTTAGTGTCAACCTCACCCACTGTCTAAGACTTGGTGTGCCCTGTCGCGCCCTGAGGCTCTGCCGACCGACCTTGGGCGGGATAACCCTAATATTTTGTATGGCTAAATACCTACATACTTTTGCATGCCTGTTGGCGATGTTGGCAGCCCCAATACCAGGATCGGACGCTATGGTCTAATAAGCCGTACGTCTTAAATATATACCTTATTAATGAAACCAAAACAAGAATGAAACCTAATAAACCCGATAAAACGTTGACGGAATTTGGCATGAAATCTAGGACAAGAATAGGAACATGAAATATACGTACTCTTTTGGAAACCGCAAAGCTTGCACAGTAATGCAAGGAATTCACCGCCTATAAACTTTTATTACTTGGCCTACGCGAAGTACGATGGTTCGAATCAGGAGAATTTACAACAGCAGAAGGTTTTACGGTTCTTTACTCCAGAAAACCAACGAACGAGTTGCCTCGATCAAGTGGCGTCGGTTTCGTTCTATCAAAACAGGTAAAGCGTGCCCTAATAGATTGGAAACCTCACTCCGATAGAATCATTACTGCCAGAGTGCGCGGAAAAGCCCGGAACATTACGTTTGTCCAATGTTACGCCCCCACTGAAATTTCTGAAAACTCCACAGCGTAAGGGAGACATTGTCATTATGATGGGTGATTTTAACGCTCAGTTATGCCCCGAAAATGTCAATGTGGAGAGCACAATGGGCAGGCATGGCGTAGGACGACTAACGGAGAACGGAAAATGTTTCTGGAGAACTGCAGGACCAATAAGCTTGTCATTGGTGGTACGTTGTTCCCTCACCCAAGAGTACACAAAATCACCTGGGTATCCCCTGACAGTCGCACGGAAAACCAAATAGGCCACATAACTATCAGCAGAAAATGGCGCGTTTCTTTATTGGATGTGTGGAATAAACGAGGTGCCGATATTGCTAGCGATCACCACTTACTTTTTGCCAATGTGCGGATAAAAATCACCGCTATCAGGACGAACAGCAGTGCATCACATTAAAAATTCAATGTGGATAAGTTGAAAAACCCAGAAATCACCAACCTTTTCACTAATAAATTGAAAAAATACGCCTCAAGTAACAGTGAAATCCAAACATTGCCGCATGTCAGGGAAATTTTCACTAAGGCAGCGAAAAAACATCTGGGGTTTAACCCTTTCGGTACGGGAGACGATCAGTTAGTTTCAAACTTTTATAATGGGCAGTTTTGACAAAGATATGCATATTAAACAAATTAATTTTTTTTTTAGTGTACCCCTAGCCTGGGAGGAAACTTAAGGTGGGACATATATGTCCCATCAGGAGTTTGGCATGGGACATATAAATCCCATTAGTCGTAATCATTTAAAAAAAGGTTATACAAAATCAAGAAATTTGTTTCTTTTTACGATGTAAATTCATATGTACATATGATCCACGAATTTACAGCTGAAACCACCAATCTATAACAACTTTATTCCACCATTTTTGTGGTTCATACATTTTAGATAACTGATCAAAAAACTCCTTCAAACAACACGTGTTATGATAATAAGCATGACTTTTTTAATATTTGTACTTAAACGTCTAACTAACTAAATGGGACAGTTTTGCATAATCTTTAAAAGCGAAAAAATTTAATAAAAGGCCTCTGGGAACATTCAATGGGCTACAGATGTCCCAATAGGTGCGAAAGGGTTAAAAATACTACTAGGAAAGAATGGATAAGCGATGCTACGTGGGACTTAATTCAGCAGAGGAAGATCGCAAAGAGCACAGTTAACACTAGCAAATCACGCTTGAATAAGGCTATCCAACAGCAACTATACAACCTTCTTAATTCTGAGGAGAGATAATCGCCTTTGGATCAAAAACATAACGAAATAACTTCAAGCAGCGGTTGAAACCCATCGTGTGAGGGACATCTATATGTCTGTTAACAAGCTGAGAAAAAGAAAATTATCGACCGGAAAGCCTTCAAAAAACGACGTGGGAGAACTTATAACATCGAAAACCCAACAGGTTACACTATGGGAGAGCTTTTATTCCGGCATGCTATCAACATCTACTGCTCAATGTCAACCCATTTGCGGAGGTGCTTCACATATACCAAATGCCGACATCTGTACTGATTACCTGAGATAAGTGAAGTTAGCGAATCGATAAGATTTCTCAAACCAAACAAATCTCCTGGTTTTATAATATCTCTCCAGAACTGCTTACAGTCGACCGAGCAACCAGTGCACGACTTCTGGAACCCATTATTAGAGCGTATTGGACCCATGAATCTCTACCTGTCGGGCTTTCTGATGGCGTCATTATAAATCTGCCCAAAAAGGGTGATTTGACAAACAGGACGAATTGGAGAGGCATAACCTTGTTAAGCATGGTAAATAAGGTAATTGTACATATTATAAACCAAAGACTCACTACAACAATTTCCCCAGTCTTTGGATTATCGTTGAGCAATCAGTTGAATGGAGATCACCATTATATCTCATTTTTATACATTTTGAGAAGGCCTTTGACACACTGAACCATAACGCTATATGGAACTCGCTGCTATGTCTAGATTATGCCGATAACATATGTCTACTTAGCCACTCATTCTCAGAGATGCAGTCAAAAATATCCACCATCTGTGACATCGCAAAATTGGTTGGGCTGTAGATTAATATAACCAAAACAAAATCACTCCGTATCAATAGCAACACGGATAGCCATTTCTTCGTATGTGATCAAGACATAGAAGATGTTAAGTCCTTCTGCTACGTGGGTAGCACAATTAATACAACTGGTGGCTCAGCAGCAGTCGCATAAATAAGGGGCGGAGTGCATTTGCCCAGTTAAAATTGGTTTGGAAATCTTCTAATATTTCGAAACAAACCAAAATCAAATTATTTCACTCCAACATAAAATCCACTCTCTTCTAATATTTCGAAACAAACCAAAATCAAATTATTTCACTCCAACATAAAATCCACTCTAAGACCTGGAACACGTTACATACAAAGCCTTCAGGTATTTATTAACAAATGCCTCCGCAAAATATTAAAGATTTTCTGGCCTGTAACAATATCCAACAACCAACTCTGGCTGAAGGCAAACCAGCAGCCGATAAGAACGGAAATAAGTAGGCGGAAATGGAGTTCGACAGGTCACACCCGTCGTAAGCCAGACGATGATATTGCCAAGAAATGCCTAGATTGGAACCCGCAGGGAAGCAGACGAGCCGGAAGACCACCGCATACCTGGAAGCGGCAACTGACAACAGAACTTTCGAGATTGCGCATGAAGTGGAACGAAGTCATGCATCGAGCCGAAGATCGAGATCACCTTGTTATGGCCCTGTGCTCCCTAGAGGAGTGAAAGGAACATATATATGAGCAACTTCAAAAATTTACGACACCTAGACATTTTTTTTTTGTCTGACATCAGTGTTGATTTGCGTGTGTATAAACCTATATTTGAGCATGTGAAATCCGTTCGCGTTAATCATTTTTATTACACGGCGCAAATTTTATATATAATACAAGGATGCTTTTTGAGGTTAGAAACATTTTGTTTCCTCCAAAAAATTTTAAGGATTTAAAATTTTTTTGGTGCGTTTTCAATTTTAGTATCAAGCTCAGTAAAGTCTTCTATTCGATGTACGTTTGAGCGGAATTGATACAGCGCTTCAGTTGTCACAAAGCGAAATGTGTTTGGAAAAAACTGCCGCTGCACGCGCCTGGGTTGAAAAAAATTATTTTTTTTTGCACTTTATCAGTTTAGTCCGTCGCGAAGAATCTATTTAGATACCTAAACATGTTCCCATGCCATGTTTTGATATAAAAAAAGCTTAAAAATAAATTGTTTTTTTGCAAAAATTTTCAAAAGTTCATAAAATTTTTGCGTTTAAAAATTTTAAAGTGCGTTTCCGCCTCGGAGGTGCCCTTTACGAAGTTACTCACATCACGCAATACACTAGCCAACTTAAAAGGCAATTCAGATTGTCAGACGCAAAAAAGAAAAATTTTTAAAAAATTTACGATAATTTTTTTTAAGTTTGTGATGTCCGTGATACGTTATTGGTGCGCTGACACCAACTTGATACACCTCAAACTTTATAAAATTACGCAGTTTTTTTAATTCTGCGCTTAAAACTCATTTTTATTGAACGGCGCAAAAACTCTATGTAAAATCTTCAAAAATTTCAATATTCGGAAAATTTTGGTTTCACTTTAAAACACCATGCAACTTTTCACCCAGCAGCGATATCAAAATTTTTTTTTAGTGGATATATCCTCCAAGTCTAGTGACTATATTTTGTATGGGTTTGCATCTGAAAGCTTAAAACTATTACAACGAAAACGGAATGAATGAAAAAACTCTTGCAAGTTTCAAGTCGTTTTTTTAATTTTTCGAATTTTAGATGACCACCAATTCTTAAGGTGAGGACTTTTTAACGTAAAACTTTGCACGTCATATCCTTCAAGTATAGTCATCCAAACCCTGTACAACGTTTTTTCAATTCATAAAACTTAACGAAATAAGAGCCATAGTATGTCGGTTTCAGCAGGTGCTCAAAAAATTTGAAGTAGCCCATATATATACTAGTCACAAAGGTATAAAAATCTTTTAGATAATAACTAACATAGTAACGCTCATAAAAGAAATAAAACAAAAAATTATTATTCAATGTTTTAATACATTTAATAGGTATATGAAGAAAAAAGATGTAAAAAAAAAATAATAATAAGTAAAATAGGTAAAAAATAACAATAAGTAAGTAACTAAATTATAATACTTCTTTAAAAACAATATTTTTTGAAAATACTGAGGTGCAACCCTTTTTTAACATACCCTGTTTTCCATCTACTTGCATCACTTTTACCTTAACATCATCTTTTTTTCTCACTCTTGAGAAAGCAACGTAAAATTGTCCATGACTAAAAACTGGCTTGGGTAAATATATCCCCACCCTCTCTAACGTTTGACCTTGAGCTTTATTGATGGTTCAAATGGAGGTTCACCGCCTGTGCTCTGAAATATTGCAGCTATTTCGTTGGCTCTCTGTGCGTTATATCTTCTGTAATCAAGAGATCTGTCGTGCTTTATTGCCATTGAAACTAACGGTCCTCGGACCCCTCTTTGGCTGGCCTCAGCTGTTACATCCTTCTCCACTTCATAGAACATTTTGTGTGCCTTTGCCAATGGATTATGTTGGTTCAAGAAGTTTCCTAACATTTTCATAACAGATTTACTGCATCCAGTGTTTCCAGAATTCTTCATACGCTCTTCAGTCGCTTCATCAGGATCAAGAATGTACAGTTGAGCGTATTTTCTTGTGTCACCGGGTACAGGATGAAGAGTTAATGCCCTATGGTAAATTTGACCATGAATTCGGAAACAATATGGACCGTATCCTGGCGGTGCTTTAATTTGTGCACCCAATGACGCAAATGAAAATGCACTGTTAAAGGATCGAATATGTTTCAAGAAGTTTTTCGATTGCCCGTGTTTTCCGGTTATTTAATCCTTCAAAATGGCAGGATAAGGTTGAGATGATAAGGATGTAAGGTCAACTTTTCCTTTCTGACAACAGTTTGAAAATTTTCCATCTCGTGCCTTTTCCTTATGAAAATGTTTTGCTGCACAAATGGAACATTCAAAAGTCATACCTCCACAGTAATGCTCCTCAACAGAATCTTCTTTTCCCTTTTGTTGTCTGCCATTCTTGCAACTCTGCAAAATATAAACATGTTGAACATGTCTTTTAGGAGGCAACACTAGGTTGCTTTCATCCTCGTGCAGTCGTTTATTTGCCATTCTTTTTCTGCTTTCTTATAATGTCCTTCTTTTCGCACAAACTGGTTCAACATGTCTTTCAACTGATTTTCGGTTTGCATCCTCCTTTAACCTTTCCGTTTTTTGCTCATCTGTTTCATTTAGTTTTTGAACTGCCTTTCTCTTTCTGTTCTCCTCTAACCTCTTACTTCTCCGCAAACCGCATTCAGTAAGTCTTTGGGATGCATTTCGGATTTTGTTTTTGGTCAACCTCTTTCTTTTCTGGTCATAATCTTCAAATTGCCCATTTGCTTTTTTTCTGGATGCATCATTTTTTAATCTTTTATTTTTATCTTCTTCGGATTCTTTAAATTTTCGTAATGCTTCTCTCCTTGAACGCCTCAACTTTTTACCTAAACTCTCTTTTTTTCTATAAGCCGTGCTATTTTATCTCTAAGATTTTCCTTATTTTTAAAATGAAATTTCTTTCTCTCCCTATCTTTTTTAAGTTTTGTCCGATATGATCTTTTTCGTTTGGGCAATATAATTCTAGCCTTATGCACAACATTTGACATTTGTGGGGAAAGTTGGTTAGGTGATGAAATATTCTCATATACATCAAAATGCCCATTTGAAATATTCCCTGAAAAACAAAGTTTTTTAACAGGATGTTGTTCATTTATAAAGCGTAAAAATATGGCCCCATTTCTCCAAACCTCACATAAATATGGAAATATTTCTGCGGCAGCTTTAAGTTCGCATGAAGTACCATACGTTCCTCTTTTTCTCATATCAATAGAATATACTTCAACATTATTATAGTTGCCACCCTTTGTGGTGGTAGTAAAAAATTTGAAACGGTTCCAATTTTGGACCACATAATCCACAATAATATTACGCACTTCCATTCCACTTGAAGCTGTTCCAAAGACTACATGAGCAAGGGACGAAAACAAACAATTTCCGCCCCCATCAATTGGGAAGACTTTGTAACAGACACCGTCCAAAACATCCATCATTGCAAATTATTAATAAAAAATAACTGAAAACGAAATTGTTGTAACATTTTTTTAAATTTAAATGTGTGTAAGCCCCCTCATACGATTACTTCTTATTGCAATAGGTATACAACAAAAACAAAGAATATAAATCAGGGATGTAATTATAATAAATGTTATTAAATTTAAAAGTTTTTTTTCATATTACAATAGGTTGTTAACAACGAATTCTATATATGAGGAGGATTTTTCAAAACTTCATAAATCCACTTTTTGTATTTCAGCACAATTTAAGAAAATGTTTTTTTAGTTACATATGCCCACTTGTATATCTTCTAAATTTTTGTTGCAGTAATGCAAACGGCAAGGTAGGTTAGTCATTGATCTATACAGGATTTAAAAATTTAGCAATGAGATAATTCGAAAAAATTCAATTTTTCAAGTGGATTTACCAAGTTTTGTTGCGATCGGACTGGATTTATCAAGCCTTGATGCGACCGGATTGAATTTATCAAGTTAAGTGTTCAACCACTATCCAATAATCTTTGTTTTGTTAAAATTAAAATTGTTAAAATTGTCCGTCCGATTATCTTTTTTATGTTGAAAATAATGTAAGTAACCGTAAGAAGTATGTTTTAAAAAATTTACATATCAAAGTACTTCTTTTGGAGAAGGTACGTTTTTACAAAAAGGAATATATTTACAAAGAAGCACCTTCTGGAAAAAAGTAACTTTCTACTAAGATGGCCCGTTTTAGCTTATACGTTTTTTTTTCTATTAATTATCTCATTTGCATTTGTAATTTTTTCTTTTTCTTTGCGTTTTGCAGATGTAATAATATTTTATTTATTTTTTCCATATATTGAAAGATTAGAAATTACACAGGCCTACGAAAAAAACTCTTAAGTAATGTAATCAATTTTTTATATTTTTTGATATGTAAATTCCATAGATATAATGAAAAAGTCGAACATATTCTCAATTTGTTTTAATAAATGACTTTTTATATCCTCCTACTTTGAAAGGTCTACATAACTTCAATTGAGGTTTGAAATGTCAGTAAAAAAATCAATAATTGCAGATCATCGTGGATCGACAAAGTTGTCGTTGTTGTATACGTTTCGATACCGGCGAGACCCAACCTTCAAAACATTTCTTAAATGCGGTACACCTTATAACAAACATGCATCTATGAATAGGTTTTCTAAATAATTCAATAATGCTATTGCATTAGCCTTTCGCTGCCGGTATTAAACTGTAGGTCCCTTCAATGAGTTCAAAAATAGAATCGGGTGCAGATCATTCACTGGGAGAGGTCATTCCATGCACTTAACGGAATTTGTTTTTTATAGGAAAATGTTGGAAAAAATAACGAACAATTGTTGAATGTAAATAACAGTTACTTTCTCTTAGAATATGATTGTTCTTTAAATCACTTTACAAACAAATCTTGAAAATAAAAACAAAAACCCAATATATTTGATAGTAATTATGTATGTGATACATAAAATTAAACATGCAAAATCCTAAGTGAATAACAATCTGCAAGTGGGCTTTTTAGTACTTTTTTTGTTCTTTAACTGTTACTTTTTGAATTTCCGTTAATATTAAACCTAGAATCATAAAATTCAACATGCAGTGTCCTGAGTGGATGAGAATCTGTTACAGGTAATTTTTTGGTACTTTTTTATTCACTTTTATCTCATATTTTGTTTTTACCTCTACTTTTCAACAGCAGTATTAAAATCTGATTCCACTATGATTTATGGCAGACAAAGTACTTTCAGTATAACAAATTTGATGTTGTAATATCGAAAATATAAAAATTCTTTAAAATAAATTATTTAGCTTAATTTCTTCGACCTTCTTAATATTATTTTCTTTCAATAATCTCTCAAGCTCAAGGTCTGTTTTATATAAAGAATATTTATTTAAAATTGATCCAATATTTCGCTATCTCAATGGATAGCTTCTTCAGGGATTTTTTTGAAGAAGCTATCCATTGAGATAGCAAAATATTGGATCAATTTTAAATAAATATTCTTTATATAAAACAGACCTTGAGCTTGTGAGATTATTGAAAGAAAATAATTCTTTAAAATATACATAATGCAAAATTGAGGGTTTTATGATGAAATAAGACACATGTTTCGGGAGACCGAAAATTAGGAATCTGACAATGCTATGATCTTCCTCAGACAGAGGGCTTTAAATATAAAAAGTGTCATTAGGAAAACGCAAAAGTTTCCAGCAAACTTTACAAACAAATCTTGAAAATAAAAACAAAAACCCAATATATTTGATAGTAATTATGTAGGTTAGGTAGGTTAGGTTAGGTTCAGAAGGGTTATGTGCCCAAGGGCACACTTCCACTCGGAGACCAGTACGGTCCATTGTGAATCCCTTCAATATGATAAGAATAGATAAAGAAGATAGAAAAAGAGAAAGGTTAAGAAAAGAAGTATGAGGTAGATAGAGTATAGAATATAGGAAAGTTAGTAGGTGATGTGAAGAACAAAATTCCCTCTCTACTGTCCCCTCAACAGAAACAACCGCACTATTTCCCTGACAAACCCCAGTAGACCAGCTGGACTACATCCAGCGATGCACCCCAGTTCGTCGTGAAACCTATTTCCTAGCCACTTCTGTCTGAGGCCCTGCACCCTGGGACAATGGCAAAGTACATGCTCGATCGTCTCCAGCTCCTCCGAATCCTCGCACAATCTGCAGAAGTCCGGTATGGTATTGTCCCATCTGCCTACAAAAGCCCTGACCGGACAATGACCCGTCAAGAACCCTATAAGCGTTCTAAGACTACTCCTATCCAATCCCAATAGAACCCTGGTTGCCCCCGCGTCCAATCCGGGCCATAATGCCCTAGACACCCTGCAATCCACTCTGTCCCCCCAGGATCGGTTAACGTCATCACGGAATTTCTCCCGTATCACACCATAGTAGTAACATAGGGGAGGCTTTACCCCCCTGTCCCTTACCACTAAGTCCATACTCGAACCCCCTCTCGCGAGTTCGTCCGCCACCTCATTTCCCTCAACCATGCAGTGTCCAGGTACCCAACACAGCCTCACATTGAATGCCTCCATGAGTCCACCAAGAGCATTCCTACACCGAGCGACCAGGCACGATCGCACCGTATAATTCGTCAATGCCCTAAGCGCCGCCTGACTATCGACGTAAATTGTCACCTCAGATCCACCCACGATGTGTTCCAGTATCACCTCCGTCGCCCTCCAGATCGCTAGGATCTCAGCCTGGAAGACACTGCACTCATCGGGGAGTCTGAATGACCTCTTCACCTCGGTGTCCGCTATATATACACCGGCACCAGTGCCGGTTTCCATCTTGGATCCATCCGTAAATACTGCCCACCCCTCAAACAGTCCATTGGATCCACTCCAAACTTCCCTATCCGGGAACTCTACTGGTGGTGTTGCACCGAAGTCCAGGGTCATAGTCATATGATCCGAAATTCTCCCGAGAGAAGTACCCTGATCAAGCAGACCCATCTCGTACAAGATTCTCGTGTGACCATCCCGCCTAGGTCTAACTAACGAAGACTCGTAAAGTCTAATTAAGTTCCTAGCGGCCACACTCCTTACGTACTGTTCAATAGGTGACAGATATAGTAGGATGTCCAGCGCTGCCTGCGGAGTGATTCTCCTTGCCCCTGTGATGCCAAGAGATGCACTTCTTTGAACCTTGCTGAGCATCTTCCTATAGCTATCCACTCCCAACGCCCCCCACCAAACAGTGCATCCATAGGTAAGTATAGGCCTAACAACCGATGTGTAAATCCAGTTTACCATATCCGGCCTTAGACCCCAGTTCTTACCAATGGAGTTCCTGCATGTGTAGTATGCATTGAGTCCCCTTTTCATCCTTTCCTGAGTATTTCTCTTCCAAGACAGTTTGCAGTCCAGAAAGTTACCCAAATACTTTGCTCCGTTCGATAGAGGTAACTCGACGCCATCTAGCACTGGCCTCCTAAATTCCTCTATCCTATACCTTCTGGTAAATAGCACCAGCTCAGTCTTCACAGGGTTAACACCCAGTCCCCTATCCTTTGCCCAAGCCGAGAGTTCACCTAGCATCACCTGCATAATTTCCCCGATCGTGGACAAAAATTTCCCCCTGACCAGCAGAACTATGTCGTCCGCATAGGCAACAACTTTCCTGCCCGTGGAATCAAATGACCTAAGAATCCCGTTGACCGCAAGCAACCACAGTAGAGGTGATAGAACCCCCCCTTGTGGTGTCCCCCTGGTAACCCTCCTCCTTATCACATGATCCCCCAGGCTCGAGTTTATAATCCTACTGCCAAGCATGCAGACTATCCACTCCACCAGAAAGTCCTCCACTCCCAACTCTAACAACGAATCTCTAATCGCCTCGATCTTAATGTTATTAAAGGCTCCTTCTATGTCCAGAAACGCGGCGAGAGTATATTCCTTATGCCTCAGACCGTGCTCAATACAACCAACCACCTCATGTAACGCGCTCTCAACCGATTTACCCTTCAGGTAAGCATGTTGAGCGTTGCTAATAAGGCGGGTCTCAATATTGCTCCTGAGATATAAATCTATTAGCCTTTCAAGAGTCTTCAACAAAAATGAAGACAGACTAATAGGTCTTAAATCCCCCGGTTTCGAGTGGCCCGCTTTACCAGCCTTGGGTATAAAAATAACCCTGACCTCTCTCCACCCCCTAGGCAGATACCTCCTACTGAGGCACTTCCTGAATACATCCATCAGTAGAAGTGATGCACCGTCCGGAATGTTGCAGAGCATGGCCGGAAAAATACCGTCCGGACCCGGTGATTTATATGGGTCAAAAGTATTGACCGCCCACGCCAGCTTCTCTCCTGTGACCATTTCCTCGACGCAGGCGGAAGTAAAACCCGATGTCATGGACGTAACGTCCCATTGACCATCCTCCATACCTCCGGTTTCCCTGCACCCGGGAAAGTGCGTCTCCATAAGTAAGGTCAGGGTCTCAGAGCTTGACTCAGTCCATGAGCCGTCATTCCTTTGGATGTAACCAAGGGCTTTAGGGTCCTTGGATAAGATCCGTCGGAATCTTGACAACTCGTTGACATTATCAATGGATGCGCAGAATTGCCTCCATGATAGTCGCTTTGCTCTTTTCAGATCCGCCTTATACTTGTTGAACTGCACCCTGTGATTGTTCCAATCCTCTGGTGCTCTGGTAAGCTTGGCCCTATTAAACAGTCTCCTAACCGTAGACCTTTGAACGTGAAGTTCCCTGGTCCACCATTTGGGCTGTTTACGCCTACCCGGGAATGTAACCGGGCAGGACTGCTCATAGCTTTCCCTTAGAAGATGAGTGAACTTGTTCACAACCCCCTCCAGATCATTCGGCAGCAAGTCGCTCAAGGCTCTTTGCGCCAATCCAATACGGACTCTTTCCTTAAAGGAGTCCCATTTTGTCCCCCTAGGGTTCCTAAATGGAGCAACCCCAGGTGGGTCAAAATTCACTGTGAAGGTAATACGGCTATGGTCTGAAAATGTACAGTCCGTTGCCACCCTCCAATCAACAACAAGTTGTTCGTCACGGTTCACCAATGTCAGATCTATCACTGCCTGCCTATCTTTATTTCTGAACGTCGGCGTGTTACCCATATTACAGATAATAAGATTGTTAGTAGTTATAAAATCAAACATTAACTCACCTCTTTTGTTTATGTCTGCACTCCCCCATTGGCTATGATGAGCATTGGCATCGCAGCCCAATACAAGGATTGCACCCTTCCTCCTTGCATATGCCGTCAGTTCCCGCACCTCCGTTCCAGGTGGGTCCAACGCCTCGTACGGCAAATACACCGAAGCCAGTGTAAGAGTACGCTTACCTTTGGCTTCTCCATTTATTACGGTTAAATCACCGCACCTGAAAGAATGAGATATGAGAAAATTCAATTCATTCCTCGCTAATATACACGTTCTTACCTTGTCCTCCGTGGACGGGACAAACAGAGTGTATCCCGCAACCCCTAAACCGCAAACCTTATTTTTATAAATCCAAGGTTCTTGGATTAGGGCTACGTCCGTCCGGGTGCTGGTGAGGAAGGTTGTCAGTTCGGTTGAGGCTGCTTCACAGTGGTGCAGGTTTATTTGCACCACTAACAACCTCTTTGGTCCTGTCATTAGTAATTATGTATGTGATACATAAAATTAAACATGCAAAATCCTAAGTGAATAACAATCTGCAAGTGGGCTTTTTAGTACTTTTTTTTGTTCTTTAACTGTTACTTTTTGAATTTCCGTTAATATTAAACCTAGAATCATAAAATTCAACATGCAGTGTCCTGAGTGGATGAGAATCTGTTACAGGTAATTTTTTGGTACTTTTTTATTCACTTTTATCTCATATTTTGTTTTTACCTCTACTTTTCAACAGCAGTATTAAAATCTGATTCCACTATGATTTATGGCAGACAAAGTACTTTCAGTATAACAAATTTGATGTTGTAATATCGAAAATATAAAAATTCTTTAAAATAAATTATTTAGCTTAATTTCTTCGACCTTCTTAATATTATTTTCTTTCAATAATCTCTCAAGCTCAAGGTCTGTTTTATACAGTAGTTTTGACTTAACTGCCTTTTGTTTACGTGCACTTTTGACTTAACTGCACAAAATTGATAATTTTTGGAATTATTCTTTCTAATTCCATACAAATTCCTTTTTTAAGTGCACTTTCTATACCTGCACATTTAAGATAAATGCACAAAATTTTTGGCATTTTAAAATTATTTTCATACAAAATATCAAAGTTAGCTGCACTTTGACTTAACTGCCCAAAATAAATATTTTCTGGAATTATTCTTCAAAATCATTGTTTACGTGCATTTTGTATACCTGCACATTTTTCATATTTTTGGGCAGCTTTAAAATATGTTCATACAAAACATCAAAGTTAGCTGCTCACATAAAAATATATGGTGGCCACTTTTTCACATAAATATCTAATTTAAGCTGTTTATAAAAAAATAAATAGCAATTATTTTGTTGTTTTATGTTTTATTTCCTTGTGAATTCTCATTGTTTTTGTTAATGTTTTTTTTATATTAAATAAACATACATGGGTCATTCTTAAAAAACATGACCAATTGGTGTCCCCAGACTTTACTATTTTATATTTTGTTTCTCCAAAAAGAAAATAGAAAAATATCTGCATTTTTATAAATTATTATCGATTCTACGTAACTATATTATAAAACAAAAAAAATTAGTTATCTGAAAATAACTTAAAAAATATTTTTAATGTCAAAGGTTTAGCAAAAACCTGTGTCCCGAGCCAATTTATTAAAATTGAATAGTTATTTTCAGTTAAAATAAAATTGAAAAAAAGTAATATTTACAATTTTTGTTATTCAGTTTGTATATATTAATACCATATATAGAAAAGAATGATAAAAAATAATTTTTTTGTATAATTTTTTTGAAGAAAAATCTTGTCCCCAGGTTTTGGTCCCCTCTGTTACGTCCACTCATTTTATTGAAAAATTTTTGTTAAACGTTATAACGCGTATATTTCTCTTATGCTTCTCCATCAAAACTTAGCTAAAATCAACAAAATGTGTTTTTAACTGTTCAGTCTTGTTTAGTGCGTGGTTGAGTAAGTAACTTAATTGTAGGCCGGGTGCGTACCCTTATTCAGTGTCTACTCTGTTACTGTTGAAAAACGGTGAGTAAAGTGATTTTTTATTTATTTTATAATTTTTTTATAAATATTTTGTGAACACTAATTAAGTGGACAAATAAATTCTACAAAATTCTAATAAAAAGCTAAAATATGGTATTTTTGAGTTAATTTGTCCCCTCTGTTACCGGTCCACTCTGTGACTTATTATCAGTAAAAACTCCAAAAATTTAAAAAAATACTGCTGGTTATGGATTCCTATTGTTGATAAGATCCGTTACCACATGAGGCCAATTATAAACATATTTGGCCAACTTAATTTTTTAAAATTGCAAAATTCAGAATGGTTATGTTTTTTAAGAACGACCCACATACATACATGTATAAAATGATCTGTTATTTCCCAGCTAGCATAGGCTGTTTGTTAGACGATTACGTGTAATATACAATTCCTAAAAGATTCTTCTGGTGATTATCTGACGAGTAACAAAACCATCTAAATCTTTTTTAATTTATTTATTTTTTTATTTAGTTTTTGACACGCTCGTCTTTAAATCTTGAAATTAACCTTTTGGGACTCTCTGTAAGAGCCGTATAACAATTACTGAGCTACCTAAATAAGACAGTTTTTGTAGTATGAAACTGCTATTGCGAATACAATTTTAATAAAACTAGCCGACCTTAGGATCTGCAAAAAAGGATTTTCCGACAGGATGCTGTTGAATTCGCGATCTTAAGGTTTGTTTATAGAAATTGTATGAAAACTAGAAGTTTTGGCATGAAAAATACGCTTGATGCCCTTATTTAGGTAGCTTAGTCATACGGCTGAGTATTTCACGAGTTGTAAAATAATACCTACATGAGTCTCATAAGACTCTTAGCATGCTTTTTGAAAGACTCGTTAGATAATCTCAACATACATCATAAACGATTGCCTTTACGATTAATATAAATCGTCTACAATTAAAAAATGAGCTCGTCGACGATCAAAAAGACTCTTTGTGAGATTCCCAGTAAGCTCCTGGGTTGAAATGAAATTTTAATAAAATATAGAGCAATTCCATATGAAAGCGATCACCTTTTGGACGACCCCTCTCCGATTTTAAAAAAAATAGTCTCAATCGATTGCCCAGCAAAAAATAATGTACCTACATTTTTTTTTTTTTTATAGTGACTGGTTTAGTGGTGGTGTACACCACTGTCATGTGACAAAATTGAAGAATTCTTCATAAGGGACCTCATTGAAAGTTGTTTTAAAAAAAAAACTACTAAAGCGATCGCAACGAGTGATAGCTCGTTGGAAAGGTATTTTTTTTTTTTTTTTTTTTTTTTTTTTTTTTTTTTTTTAAAAAGTTGTGATCGCCGTAGGTCACGTAGCGCCATCCTTTTATTTATTTATTTATTTATTTATTTATTTCATTTATTTGAAACTTCTACAACAAAACATTGGTTTTAGTGAGTAGAAATCTAATGAAGTTATGATCAAAAGTATTTATCAATAAAATAAAAATATACAAATTAATAACATAAAACAGGTATATTATTTTAACAATTAATATTAAAACAATAGTGAAATACATACTTATATGCGAAAACAATATTGAGAGCGATAATAATAACGTTAGCTATTTATGAATAAAATCTAAATAACTGTTGCTTGAAATGCAGGGCGCTGCTGGTTTCTTTAATTGTTGGGGAAAGATTGTTCCAGAGACGTATTGCAGTAATAAAAAATTGCCATTCCGAAACTAGCGTGTGGTGCCTAAATTGAATAAGATTCTTGTTCCTTCCGAGGTATTGAATCAGGCTTTAATTGAAAAATAAAATTTTCCTAATTTTTCTTAGAAATTTACCTTTAAATTTTCCCATGAAAATTAAATTTTCCGATTTTCCACAGAAACTCCTAAATTTTCCGGCTAATTTTTTTTTTTGGATTCCTCATAATTTTTGCTTTAAGAATCGGAAATAAAAAAATGGGCCCCGACTCCTTGTTTGGACAGGAGAAGAGCATTTAAAAGACCACCTTGTTAAAAATACATTTTAAAAATTATTTTACAGTTAAAAATACATTTATGAAGAAAAAATCTTTCTTATTTTGAGGCTACAGGTCATAAAATGTTTTGTAAATTTTTTAAATTACCAGGTAATAAATATTTCGCCTAAAATGACACGTGCAGAAACAAGTTATAAAACACGGATTTTCCATAAATATGGCGAAATATTTATTACCTGGTAATTTAAAAAATTTGCAAAACATTTTATGACCTGTGGTTTGCTTATTGGCAGTAACCAATTAAGTCCCTCTTTAAAAAACATTTTATGACAGGTAGTTCACGCAAATTTTCCTATTAAAGAAAAGCAAATATCGCTTATTTTTTTTACCTATTTTTTTACCAAAAAATAAATTTCAGTTGAATACTAAACGTGAAAGTGTTAAAGTGTTTTTTTTTTGTAAAGTAAAGAGTGAAGCTGTAAAGACAATTTAAAGTAAAATGAATAAATTTTGCTGCAATCCGTTTAACAAGAGTGGACATCGTTCGAAAAAGATAAAAGTATTAAAATTAACTGGTGTTTCGAAGCGATACATTAATGAATTAAATATACAATACGGTGAAGAAGCAGAATTCATTTGCCCCAATTGTAAAATCGATTTGTCTCAACAAGCAAATGCATTGAAACAAATGCAGCCACAATCCGAGAGTGAAATGACAAGTGAACAAAATGTTTCATCTGATAGTGAGGCAGACATTCCGATGGTCAATATGTCTTTGAGTCCTTTGAATGAGGCTATTACCACTTTAGGTGAAACGCCTATTAGAAAAAGAAAGTTGCGAAGTGAAACATACAGGAAAGAGAAAAAAGGCAAGGTTATGAGTGCAATCGCGACAATATTTGATGAAGGCTCTGATAACGAATGCAGTCAAGCAGATGACGTTGATGACGGCAAACAAACGAAGATAACGAACTACAGACCGTAAGCCTTGTTGTTGTCGCGGAGAGTTTAGCTCATAATTATGTGTCCGTTTATTTATTTCAAATGAAACTGTTTGAATTCTTAAGATCAAAATTCGATGCAATCGACAAAGTAACGTTTTTCTCAGACGGCGCGGATTCTCAGTACAAGAATAAAAAAAATTTTTACAATCTTTGCATAATTGAAGAAGAACACAACTGCAAGGTCGAGTGGCACTTTTTCGCGACGTCCCACGGTAAGGGCCCATGCGATGCGTTAGGGGGAACCCTAAAACGCATGGCGACTAAGGCAAGTTTGCAAAGGACATATACTGACCAGATCTTAAATGTACAACATTTGTTTTCGTGGATTCAAAGCAAGGAAATTGGCATTAACACAGTTTTATGCACTCAAAAAGAACACGATGCCATGGAGCGACGAATTCAAAACAGATATAATAATGTCAAAACTATAACTGGAACGCAAAAGTTTCATTGCTTCATACCAAATATTTCTGATATGTCAATTAATCTAAAGCGGTACTCTTCGTCTGCCGACGTGCTAAATTTAAAGTTACTTTAATTTTATAATGATGCCAAGACAATTGAAATTTTTAATAAATATTGTAATTAAGTATAAGCAGCAAAATAAGAAAGATTTTTTCTTCATAAATGTATTTTTAACTGTAAAATAATTTTTAAAATGTATTTTAACAAGGTGGTCTCTTAAATGCTCTTCTCCTGTCCAAACAAGGAGTCGGGGCCCATTTTTTTATTGCTGATTCTTAAAGCAAAAATTATGAGGAATCCAAAAAAAAAAAAATTAGCCGGAAAATTTAGGAGCTTCTGTGGAAAATCGGAAAATTTAATTTTCATGGGAAAATTTGACGGTAAATTTCTAAGAAAAATTAGGAAAATTTTATTTTTCAATTAAAGCCTGATTCAATACCTTTCCAACGAGCTATCACTCGTTGCGATCGCTTTAGTAGTTTTTTTTTAAACAACTTTCAATGAGGTCCCTTATGAAGAATTCTTCAATTTTGTCACATGACAGTGGTGTACACCACCACTAAGCCAGTCACAATAAAAAAAAAAAAAATATGTAGGTACATTATTTTTGCTGGGCAATCGATTGGGACTATTTATTTTAAAATCGGAGAGGGGTCGTCCGAAAATTTGCCAATTTTGATCGTTTTCAAATGGAATTGCTCTATAAATTTGTGTATTAAAAAAATAATTAGTTTTATTCTACTTTTAAATCAAACACTTTACTTTAGCTGCACTTTTGTGCAGGTAACCACAATTGTGTACCTGCACATTAAGGCAGGTAAATGCATTAAAGATAATTGCATTTTTGATTTACCTGCACAAAAAATCGTGCAAAGGAGATTGTGCAGCTAAGTCAAAACTACTGTATAAAGAATATTTATTTAAAATTGATCCAATATTTCGCTATCTCAATGGATAGCTTCTTCAGGGATTTTTTTGAAGAAGCTATCCATTGAGATAGCGAAATATTGGATCAATTTTAAATAAATATTCTTTATATAAAACAGACCTTGAGCTTGAGAGATTATTGAAAGAAAATAATTCTTTAAAATATACATAATGCAAAATTGAGGGTTTTATGATGAAATAAGACACATGTTTCGGGAGACCGAAAATTAGGAATCTGACAATGCTATGATCTTCCTCAGACAGAGGGCTTTAAATATAAAAAGTGTCATTAGGAAAACGCAAAAGTTTCCAGCAAAAAAAATAAGAAAAAGTGAATGGTTTATTCAATGACAACGCCCACCGCCCACAGACCGAAAATAAAAAATCGGGCTCCGTCTTGCACCAGTGGAGCAAATGAGCTTTACGTATGCCAAATTTCATCTTTCTGCGACGTCAGACGGCTTCAGAAAGCCGCGGAAAGAGAACCGGACATACATCCGGACAAACAACGAAATTATATATATAGATATATATATATGTATATATATTCAACTATTCAATTAGAATCATAATATTAGTTGCGCACGAAAGTTATGTTTAATACAATAATTTATGTTTGCTTTAAAGCACATTTTCTAAATGAGCAAACATTTATTGTCAAAACAAACAGTGTGTATTTTCCGTGCGAGAGCATCAGTTAATCAGGAAAGATGAATGATTACAAAATAAATAAAACGTTTTTCGGGGAGAAAAAGGCCACACTGCCTTGAAAAACTTACGAAATAGATTATTATATTATATACAATATATAATTATAAAAATACATACATACATTTATAAATATGCAATTACTTTGTCTTTCTTGCAGCCAACAAAAGCAACAACATTAAAACCGGCATAGAAATTTAGACGCAAAATTTTGTTATTAGCCCCGAATAATTTCTAATAAAAAAAGGTTAGTTTGTGTTATTTTAACAAGTCTTGAATGTATGTATGTATTTAATTAAATTTTTTTATTGGTTTCATTGTGAGAACCATATAACATGGTGAAAAAGACACTTTGCATGGTGTTGGGATATATAGAAACATGGTGTAAGAGCTCGTTTGCGTTTTTTTTTTTGAACATAATAACATGTTCGGGGCAATAATTAGCTATACACATTATGTTTAAACATATATTGTTACTTAAGACGTGTTTGACACAATCATAATCACAAACATTAATGATAGTTTGCGATTGTGATTGTATCAACCATGCTTTTTCTTTGCATGCATAGAACGCCTTGTAAGATCTTGCAAAAATTGTGCAATGGTAAAGAAAAACCCACCAAAAGTTGAAACACACCAATGGGATGAGACGACCATGAATTTTCAAAGAGTGCACATCGATTACGCGGGACCTTTCCAAAACCAAAATTTTTTCGTTTTTATCGATGCAAAATCTAAACGGCCGCGAATCCGCTTATTAATGGAAGCTCCAATGTCTAAAAAAGCGATATATGTATTTGCTACAAAACATTTTCACAACACGTGACCATCCGGAAATTATCGTATCGGACAATATTTAAAAGCGCTACGTTTCTGTATACAGAAAACGACATTATTCAAAAATTCATTGCACCCCCTCCAATGACAACCCCATGTAAAAGTGATAGGTCTTATTCATATAAAGTGTTAGAACTAGAACCGGTCTCTTTCACCACAGACCTATCACGGGACTACTTTGGTATCAGTTCGCTTCCCTCTAGTGTCCAAACGCTGAAAAGGAAATTAAAATCAATGGAAGATGACAATACGCCGCACTATTGGATTTCTGCTGCAAAAAAGGCATTTTATGACTATTACTTTTAAAAAATCTAATGATGCTTTTTTATGGAGAAGAGTCTGGCAAACAAAAATATGCATTTCATTTTAAGTTATATGTATATAAATTCTTAGAAAAGATCGGTTGAAATCAGGTTAATGTTGTGAAAAGGAAATATATGGAAATTTTGTTCAAATTCAGAGATTAATGTATCGAAGATGTTTCGAGCAGAAGATATGAGTGTCGATTTTATTTAAATCCGAAGCCTTGTTTTTAATTTAAGGGAAAAGAAAAAGTTATTGTGTACATTGCTTGGAAGATATGAGTGCATCAAAATTCAGCATTGGCTGTTTTCGTTGGAGAAAAAGTCAGTTAGCTCGGTTTACCTCCGTGCTCTCCAGCATAACAAAATGAAAGGTAAAAGGCTCTTCTTTCCAATTATTCAAAAAAAATTCACCAACTTTTGTCAATCTTTTGTAAAAATTCAAATTTAGTAAAATAAAGTCACGAATATTTATAATAAAACAGTTTTGCATACCTTAAGGCTTAACGTTTTAAAGAAATTTGAGTTATAAATTATAACAACAATTTGTTAATAAATTGTTAACAGCTGTTTTTAAAAGTGAATAAGAATAAAAAAAAACAAAAAATAAACAAAATCCTATGTTTTAATAAAAGAAAATGGCCCATAATCATAGTCAAACGCTAAAGTCGGTTCTATTTAAAAACAACTTTAAAACAAAAACCTACCTTAAATTATTTTGCTACCATAGTCAAAATTAAAGTATGTTTTAAATTAAACCGACTTTAACTGGGTGCCACCTCAAATGTAGAAAATGTTTTCATACAACATATAACAAAATATAAGCAAGTGGCAACTCTTAGTGCCGACATTGAAAATTAAAATATAAATAAAACACTGCATATCTTGTAAAGGTACACAGTAGGTACCTGATTTAGCATCTCAGTACACACAAGAGCAATTAATAATGGCAAGTGAAACTTCACCAGGTATAAAAACAACACCACAATCACATATTCCTTCACCAACTGCCTTAATGCTGGATGCAGAATTGTCCAAACATCAAAAATTAGTCGAGCTCTTTCTTGGATCAACTAATAGACGTGTGCCAAATTTCGTTAAATTCTATCAGCGTTTAAAAAGCTGCAGTTGAGATAGTAAAAGTCATAAGATTGTGCTGCAACTTCGACATCTTCATTTGTCATTGGACAAAAAAACTGTTGCCTTTACTTCTGATTCATTAAATGAAAACAGTCGTAGTGAAGGCAAAAGCAAAAAACAAAAAGTTGTACACAACAAAGAACATCGGCAGTCGACATGTTCGAAAGTGTTTGGTTTGACAGACTGAAACTTTTAAAAAATCCCGTAGTTACCGAAGATGGGACGTTGTGTTTTTTTTGCCGAATTTTTTTTTTTTAAATAATACCTACATGTGTACATAAATACATACATATGTATTTATTTTCATGCGTAACCCCAGCTAGCATTTTGTATCATAATCTGATCATTTAGGAATCAGCTTCAAGGGCAAAATACCCGTATATGAGGTCATTTATCAATCATAAATGATACTCTCGTTGTGAGAAAATGGTACCCTACCCATGAATCACCTGAAAGAATCATTTGTGATACAATTTTCTGATTCCTTTTTGATCATTTCAATGTAAGTTTTTCTAATCATTATTGAATCGTTTTTGTCTCATTTTTCAATCGTAAATTGCATAGTTTTTGATAATACAGTATTCCACGGATAATTACCTCGGCAAAAATGCCAAACTTTTTGGGTAATTATGCGGGGTAAGCATTTAAACGAATACGCTTAACTACCTCGTTGGGGTAATTATAAGAATACGTTTAACTACCTAATTTAGGTAATTAAGCGAATACGTTTAAAAATCTCAGTGAGGTAATTATTTACTAGGTATTTTTTACTAGATATCATAACTTTGATGTAGGAAAAAAGTGTAGACATAGGCATTTTTACATGTATCAGCTAAATCTAAAGAGAAAGCAATTAAAAGCAATGGGATTTGCTGTTTTAAATTTTATCTGTAATGCTTTTTGGGATGTCTTGTCATATCCTACTAACAAAAGCGTACTCATACATTCAAACTTATGATCATGGAAACCGTAAATATGCAGTTTCATGGTTTTTCTTGTGCGACAAATAAAGGCGGAAACAATATGTTTGTCCGTTTTAGAGCTTTTTTTGAATATTAGTATCGGTTTGTGGATAAATTGCATAATTAAACTATTGCTGCTTTTATGCACACATATTTCACGTTTTTTAAGCATATTTTAATACATGTTCAGCAAATAAAATAAATTTCTTTAAATTCTGGTTAACAGATGAATTTTCTGTTGCTTTAATTTCGCCATCTACATTTAATTTTCGCTCCACAATTTTAAGCCAAGGCAAGTTTTCGCTAAGAAGATAAATGTTATTCCAAACTCTAAATTTTTATATACCTATATGCATGTATGCAAAAATTAGGAAAAAACCAATTATATAAATTTTAAACCTTGTGGGGAAATAAAAGTTTTTAGATAATTTGATAAAATTTGGTAAATACATTTAATTGTCATCATAACGAAACCTACGAAACGCTCTATAATATCACATAGTCCCCATGCAAACTTATTTCTTTATTTCCATAAACCATTTTGTTATGTTCGTATTGAAATTAAATTTGGCCCAAAATATCTTACTGCAAATTAAATATGGTCGAGTCGGTAAATATTCAAGCTATCGGAGTCGGAATAAAATTTTCAAGCTATTTCATCTTTTCAAATGTTAATATAATTAAAAATTTAGCGACCTTTCCTTTAATCCCTTTAAGACAAAATATCTCATATACTTGGTGTATCTAGATAATATTCAACACAAATAACTCTTATATGAAAATTACCTTATAACATAACTTTATTCTGGTGAGCCCTGAAGAAAGTTTAATTTAATGCAAATATTAATTTGTGGAATATTTTTTGGCTATTTTTTTTTTAATGTTTAGTGTATATTTTCAAATTATTAACATGTAAACTTGGTTGCATTTCTTACTGTGTTGTTGCCAAATAGTACTAATGCAATTAAACGAATGAAATTAAGGTGTAATTTTGTCTTGGGAGTTTAATTTTTAAGGCAATTAACCGAATTGGGTAATTAAGCGTAAGGCAATTAAACGTGGATTTTTGTTTGAAAAAAGGAAGAAAAAAAACGGGGATTTAAAACTCAAGGTAAATAAGCGTGAAAGGCATTTAAGCGTGGGGTAATTAACCGGGTTATACTGTATTTGAAATTATTTTTAAATCACTTTCCTAATTGCTTAGGAATCCTTTTTTGATCACTTTGCAATCGTATTCTGTCTGCTTGCGAGCCTCTCGCAGCAAACATTTTCTATCATAATCGAATCATTTATGAATCAGCTTTAGGAGCAAAATACCCGTATATGAGCTCATTTTTCAATCTGAATTGATACTCCCGTTGTGAGATTGTACCCAAGAGATTGTACCCAACCGCCGAATCATAATTATAATTTATTTTGAGTTTAATAAAGTTTTTTTTAAAGTTTTTTATTAAAACGATTTCCCTAAGTCGTTTTATAAACAATTATAATAAAGTAAAAACAGTTAACAATAAAGTAAAATTAAAATTGGAATATAAATAATTAAAAAGTAAATTATAAAACCATGAATAATAACTACAATATTAATAACAATTAAGAATAAAGTAAAATAAAAGTTGAATGAAGAAAAATTTTATAAATAATTAAAATTTTCTCTATGATTTTGACGAAACGAATGAAAAGAAATTCAAATTTTTAAAAATTTTAAATTCAAAAAATGTTTAATCATTTTTTAAACATATAAATGAATCATATATGAATCCTTTTTTAATCGTTCAAGTGATAAATCCTTTTTAAATTCAAAAAATTTATAAATCATTTTTTAAACATATAAATGAATCATATATGAATCCTTTTTCAAACGCTTAAGTGATAAATCAGATTTTAATCATCAAAACTGATCTGAAAAGAATCATTTGGGTGATTTTATCAAAAACTAATCAGCGAAATGCTAGCTGGGACAATCTTTTTAATTTTTTGAAATTAAATAAAACGTATGTATTTTTGTACACATGTATTAAACAAAAAAAAATTGCGGAAAAAAACACAACGTCCCATCTTCGTTAACTTCGGTATTTATTAAAAGTTTCAGTCTGTCAAACGAAACACTTCCGGCATGTCGAGTGCCGATGTTCTTTGTTGTTTTTAACTTTTCGTGTTTTGCATTTGCCTTCACTACGACTGTTTTCATTTAATGAATCAAAAGTAAAGGCAATGGTTTATTTTCGTCCAATGAAAACTCAGAAAGTGGAAGAAAAAGCAGTTTTTTGATTTTGACTGCAGCTTTTTAAACCCTGAATCCTATGAATACATTGAGGGCAAAAATTTGTGGAAAAATGGCATTACAAGTGAGGTTCCCCAAGGAGTCGACGGATTTTTACATTATTTTAAAATTTTTTTTTCTGCTGAAAATTGAACAAGTGTGCAAAATTTCATCGTTGTAGGATCACTCATCACGCCGATGGGAAACGGGAAAAGTCCGCTCAACTTTATCTTGCTCGTGAACTACGTATTAAATTGGATGCTATTCGCCGAATGCAACTCACTAGGAACAATGCAAATAATTTTACAGTACGCGAAGTTAGTGTGGGAGAAAGGGTGCAAGTACGTTGGTTCGAAAAAACAGTTCCCACTTGGAAATTTGGAAGCGCTCCAAACAAACTAGAAAACCTTCATTATCAAATTCGACTAGATAACGATTTTATTTTTAAACGACGCATTCATCATTTTTATAATTGAACTGTACAGAACCAACATCAACCAGCTGAAGTTCAAACATCTGCGGGAAAAACTTAACCTCAAATTGAAGAAATAATTATCCATCTAAGACAACAACATCGTGTACCATAAGTCGCTGCGGAACAGCCACAGACGCCGGGAAGTGGCATAATAAGTCTAGAAGATTACCAGCTCGTTTCGGAGACCATGTCATCTATTAGTGTGGGAGATTGTGATGCCCCAAATTAGTGTTATTTGTATGGTAACATTGGCAACAGTTTACAAATGAACTGGCATCATTATTTTTTATGTTTTCATTCTAATACCAAAATGTATTAACAAAGTGGCCTCAGTACTACAACAATGAAACAATAGAAAAAACAACAGGCATTTTGTTGGTAGAATTGAGACGGCAAATGTCAAAATGCCTTTAAAAAAATGTAAATAAATAAAAAGAAATGACGCCAAACGTCACACACGAAGAAAATCACTGCAAACAGCTGCGCTTGTGAGGCCACTTTATTAGTACATTCTGTCTAACACATATATTTGAAATGTTGTTATACCTGTTTTTGCCGCCATATCTTATTACAATGTTTATAAATAATTGCTGAATGTATCCGTTGTTTTTATCACACACGTCGTATCTAGTCATTTAAAATGTTTTAATGCTTTTTAATTAAGTACTTTTTGCAATCGTAACAAACAAAACGTATTTATCAATTTCTAAGAACATTACATGATGTAAACTAAACTAAATAAAATTTATTTGTGATTTGAGTATTATAAATGAAAAATAGTCAGGTAAGATCTAATTTCATTTATAAGTTCATGGATTAGAATTAAAAAATGTTTTGAATTTAGGTAAATATAAATTTTTTATATTTTTTTGAATCAGCTAATTAAAATTCAAAATAGCACAATTAATAATGAGAGGTTGTTCACAATAATTGAATTATTTCTTGTTAATTGGGGTATTTACAAGGTGTGCTATCATGTTATATTGTCATAATGTTCTAACAATGGTTTAAAAATATTGTTGTTGCCTTGTAAACAAAAGTGTCTTAAATAAATAAAACTTTGCTTGCTATGTTAATTGTACTGTCGTAATTAATCCGAAGAGACTTGCGCTGAACGGCTGAGCCTAGCCTTATTAGTTTTTGTAAGCCGTTGCCGTTGATGGTATTATTTTATCCGGCTAACATCCGAATTAAACTTGCGGCTGGCAATTTTTGCGACAATTCACTTGCGGCGTCAAATAAGATCGGCTAAGGACTCTGCTGTTTGGTAAACAAACAAAATTTAATTGATTTCTGATTTGCGTCTGAAAAATGGAAAATAATAAGGTACTATCTAATTTAATTTATTAATTCATGGATAAGAATTAAAAAATATTTTTATTTTTAGTGACTATTTATTTTTTATATTTGTTTTAAAACAGATGATTTAAATTCAAAATAGCACACTGAATTATGAGGGGTTGTTCACAACAGTGGTATTTTTCATGCTATTATTTTAAGACATATGACTTTATGACACCTTGTGAATAACCCAAATGTTAATATCCAAAAGAAGCAGGTTTTATGTATAATTTCAAACCTCAAATCGCTTAAAACCTTCTGATGGGATTCCTGATTTTTGTATGGGATGTTCCCCATTCCGTGTTTTGGACGACTATTTTCTGCTGACAATAAGCGCTTCTTTAAACATGCATTAATATTTTTCTTTTACTGGTTGAAATGCCTTTTTCAATTATTTTCGTAAACCATAATATGTTTAATTTTTTTTCGCTTTAAAACCTGCTTCGTTGCCAGCACTTAAATAATGGCTTTTTCGTATATTTCATTCTTTATCATTTACTGCTTTATAAGAGCTCTCTTATTGAAGCGCTCGATTATGCACTTTTTCTCTTAAGTGCTTCAAAAAATCCAAATTTTTTAACTGGGTAATTGCTTTAATGCCAATTTTGGTGTTGAAGTGCTTACTTAATATGTATTAATAATATTTTGAAAATAAAATTATTTAGGGTATTCACAAGGTAGCACACCTTCCGTTGTCATAATGTTATAACATTTTACAATGATTTCAAACTATTGTTGTTGCTTTGTAAACAAAAAGTGTCTTAATTACATAGAACTTTGATTGCTATGTTTATTATGCTGTCGTAAAATATTCGAAAAGACCTGCGCCGAACGGTTCAGCCGAGCCGCATAAGAATTTAACCTGCGGGTAGCAGTTTTTGCAATAAATCAATTGCAGCGTCAAATTAGATCGGCGCAGGACTCTGTTGTTTGGTAAACAAACAACAAAAAAAAAATTATTTCTGATTTGCGTCTGAAAAATAGAAAATAATCAAGTAAGCTCTAATTTAATTCATTTATCCATGGATTAGAGTTAAAAATATTTTTATTTTTGGAAAACTTAAATAAAAGTTAACAACATTTTCCACGAAAACATTTTTTTATAAAGGAACAATAAGAACATATCGGTAAATTTTTATCTGTTTATTAGAATAACTAATTTGAAAACACACACAATCATAGAACAAAAACGGAAAAATTTAATCAAGATAATCACATGAATTAGAAATACAAATTTGGGAAATCGACAATCTGCATTCACACATTTTCAAAATGAAGGTAAACAAAAATTGTATTATTATTTTAATCTTTCACCTGAAACGGTGTTCACTCTTCAGATTGTTTTAATAATGGAAAAATCAAAACAATTTTTATATCAAATTAACCACATAATCCAGACATACCCCTCACTGTGAATAGTTTGAATTCAAGTTTTTTTTCAGTTGATAACTAAAACGATGACATTCGAAATCGTTAAACAGGCAGTTAATATGAAATATCAAGATGTGCCCTTTTCGAAATTCATTATAAAAACCCACCTGTTTTTTACCACTATAAAAGGGGTATACAACCTTTTATTCTCACCAGACTTGGGGGATTTCAATTACATTTCAATTACAATTAAATTACATGTAATTAGTAATTGATTTTTTTTTCAATTACAATTACAAGTTATGTAATTCAAATGAAGGACCAAAAAATTGCAATTACTTGTAATTGTCATATTAAAAGTTCAATTACAATTACTTGTAATTGTAATTGAAAAAAAATCAATTACTAATTGCATGTAATTGTAATTGAAAATTTTCAATTTGCCATTACATATAATTTGTAATTGTAATTGAAGGAAAATAATTGGTCAAATTTGTAATTAATTACATTTCTGAACAATTAAGTTAAATAAAATTTCTGATGTATTTAGGTAGAGATCGGAAAAAAGCAAAAAATACAATTAAATGCATTTTATTGGTTAGTAACAACTCATAATTAAGAGAAATAAAATATTCTCTTTTATTACTTTTTATTCGAAAACTTCATTATCTCGATAATAATACTATTTTTTTCGCAGAATATTTAATTGCTTTTGATCATTGGGCGATTATTAATTTACTATGTTTTACTCTCTGTATTATTTGAAGTTATTTTTTTTTTATCTGCTTAGGCCTCAAAATTAAACTACATAATATTATACAGGGTTCATGTTCGGCTGATTGTTTTAAAACGTTAACAAGTTAAATTTATATTTTTTTAGTGGATATAACTTATTTAAAGGAATATTGCACTTTCATGAAACTATTTGCAGAAATTTTAGATTTTCTGCAAGGTGAAAATGAAATTTATTACGGAATGTTAATTCCTTCGTTGGTGACTCTGAAAGTAAAAACTGACAAGTTGATAGGTGATAATTTGACATTTTTAAAAAAAGCAGCAGTTGCCGTTCAAAAAAGGCTATTGGAATTATTTCAGCAGTTTTTTGAGTTAACTGAGGAAGGTTATGATGCAATTGTTGCTTCAATGTCCCATCCCAACATTAAGTTGAAATGGTTTAAGGCATTAGCGAATATTTCAAATAAAACAAAGGAAGATGTGGAATCTATTTTTATTCAGTACAGTAACACCTATAAATTAGTTACTTCCAAAAGTGTTGTTAAAACCAACAACTCAATTAATTTATCAGTTTTCGATTTTGGTGACGACGTTAATGAAGGTACATTTGATTAAAACTTACTGCCAAATAATGTATTTTATTCAGTTATATGCTATTTATATTATAATAAATAACTCCAATTTTTATTTTATATACTGTAGAACTTCCTGCATCCAATTCAAACTTAGGATATACTGATATTGAAGTTGAACTTCGGAATTATTTGCACGACACCGATTCTTCATTACAAAGTTTGAAAAAATATCCAACAATTTCTAAAATTTTTCACCGGTCAAATACTGCTTTAACATCTTCAGCACCAGTAGAAAGACTTTTTTCCTTTGCTGGCATCATTTTAACACCCCGGAGACAAAGGTTAACTGATGACAATTTTGAAAAAATGCTTTTACTTAAAGCTAACACAAGTTTCCTTCAAAATACGTAACGCGTTCCAGAAACATGCTACAGAACAAGTACTTGTCCTAAGAAACCAAAGTGGAATTAATACTTAAACAACTTAAAATTAAAAAATTCCAATTTTTGAATATCAGATTTTTGTTTAAATATAATACTTCCCCTTATTTATAAATAAATAAGATCGCTGTTAGTACTAGAGATGAGCGATCCCGTGATTTTTAAGGAACATCGTGATTAGTGAACGTGATTTTAAAATCACTGTTATTTAAAACTGTGATTGTGATCACAACTTTTATTTTTGTTCTAGGATATTTGAAAATTTTTTGTTATGGAGTTTGACAAAGAAATAAGGCAACAAAAACGATCACCTGTTTAGTTGGACATACTTGAACAAATAAACATTGGCTGTAAAAAAAATTCTAAAAAGGAAGAAGAGAGAACAAAAGAAAAAATAGCAACAATTACATTCATGAGTGCAAAAAACGCTATTACCCACACAAACAGTGAAATATCATAAATTTGTGTATGAAACAAAATAAGAAAATAACAACTTAGCAAGTACCTGTTACTTAACAGATTTGGTCACAACTGTGATTCGTGATTTTTCAGTAACAGTGATTAAATCACAGGTACGGAAATATCGCTCATCTCTAGTTAGTACTATAATTATTATTGTTATTATTGGTTGAATTGTGTTTATTATTTTTATTGTTATTATCACTGTCGTTATTGTTATTATTATTAATTTCGTTCTTATTGAATGCTCTTTTTATATGTAATTGATAATAATTGTAATTGAATAAATTTTTGAAATTAATTAATGTTAAATGTAATGATTACAGTTTTCTTCTTAAAACCAATTCCTTTCTTCAATTAAATGTAATTGTAAGGGAAAAATTTTCTATTTCAATTACATGTAATTAGTAATTGATATTATTTCAATTACAATTACATGTAATTTGTAATTGATATTTTCTCAATTACAATTACATTTTTTTGTAATTGAATTTTTTGCTTCAGCTTAATTACAATTACATGTAATTGTAATTGAGTTTTTTTCAATTACAATTACATGCCATTTGTAATTGAGTATATAATTAATTACAAAATGTAATGATTAACCCCCATGTCTGATTCTCACAGTATGGGCCTGTTCGGAAATGCATCACTGCGCTGCATCAGAAAAGCAAACTTTTTTTAATGCCGATAAAAAATAATTTAAATTTATTTTTATTGTGACTATTATTTTTGTGGAGTATTTGACAATTTTTTGGTTCACATCTACTTCACTGATATATGTATATTTAAGCCTTTGAAATCACTGTTGCAGCGCAGTGATGCATTTCCGAACATGCCCTATATCGGACTATATGTGTGTCTCCAAAAACAGCAAAAAACTCAATTTCCAAAAATGTTTACCAAAGGCATCTTTTTAGAAAAGAAAGTTTTTTAAACTTAGAATCCCGCTTTCGCGGGAATTTAATGCAGGATTCCCTAGAAATTTTGCTTACAAACTATTTTTATACTTTAGTTAATCTATCTGGGACTCGTGTTTTTATGCTTATTTTTTGCAACGAAGTTTCAACACAATATCAATAGTTGTTGTAATTTAAGGCCTTGTTAGCTACCTTCTATAATTGGCTTTATGGTAAATGTTAGACCGATCTTATGCGAAATTTTATTCCTTAACTTTACAACTCGACTTAATTTTAAACAATATTATTATTTGTTACGTGGGTCTTTTATGGAGTTTTATTTTAAGTGGTGTGATTTATTATTCGTTACGGCTTTAGAACGTGGCTAAATTAAATTGACCATCGCTTATGACACATTTAATTTTTTTATAGTTAAACTAGAACAGAACAATTTATAAATCTAGGCACTTAATGGCTAAATTGGCAATACTGGTTAAGAAAGAATGAGAATATGAAACTTAATAAAATGGCAATAAAAACTAAAATAAAACATAAAACGAGGTACATAGAATAAAATTTAAATTTGTTTTTAAATTATTGGTTTTCGCCTCTTCACGCCATGGATGGTTGCAGCGAAACCCAGTTGCCCGCTGAACCCAATTTGGGAACCGCTGTATTAGATGATTAATTTATAAAGCCTACAACAGACTTTTTAGAGTCCATAGTAACTCAAGATTAAAAAGATAAATTATTCAAATGTTTGCAGAAGGTTTTTTTTTATTTTAAATAAAAATCAAAATGTATAAGCTAATAGTGTTATACTCTAAATTTTAAATTTCAATTCAGTTATTAAGTTTTTTCTAGTATTTATGGAACAAAAAAAAAAAAAAAACACCTAAACCAGCCAAACCTTTAAGGCAATACAGGAGGAACTTTTTTCTTAATTCTTCAAAAACATTAATAAGGTAATTTTTGGTTTTTAATATAACTAAACGGCAGTTTTATCTTCCTGCACATTTCCCCTCTTGCCCCACAGTTCTTAAGTTAGCACCGTCACATAAGCGTTTTACAGCGGGAAATACGTCTGTGAACACACAATTTAAAAATGTATATAAAAATTCGGAATTTTAAATGTTACTAATAAAAACCTTTTCCTTGGCAAGCTTCAGCCGTTAGATCACACAAGTTTGCATACACTTTACATTTTTCACCTGCAGCGTCTGTTCCGCATCTGATATCGGTTGGAGTTGATGAACACCTAGTTGACGCCGGACAACTAGAAGTACAAACTCTAATTGAGTTGGTACTACTTGCTCTAGAACATTCAGTCATATTTTGCCGAGTCCATTCTTAGTAATATTGTTGGAATGTTATTAATTTATTTTATAAAAAAAATTTGGTATATGACTTACTGCGTGAACTTTCACTATTGAGGAAGCAATTGATATTTTCCATCTCACAAGAATGTTGGAAAGTTCGGCAAAAACCATCCGTTCTTGAAGCGCAAACTTTTGGTAAGGGACACATGGCAGAATTTGCCCTGTACTCGAATAGGGATGCAGATTGGGTTAGAGCCACACAAGCCAAACTGGCAATTAGTCCAACTAAAAGAGAAATACAATATTTTCAGTTTTTAGAGTTCCATGTCACCATTTCCCCTAAATTAAAAATTTTCACTTTTTCACGAAAACGATCGCTATTTTTTTCGCCAAATTAAAAAAAAATACTGTTATATCCCTCCTTGTCATATAAAGTAAATATTAAAAAATACAGTTTTTTTCTACTAAAAACAATATAAATACCTAAAGGCTCAGTTAGCCGGGAGTAACAGTAACGTTGCAAATCAGCTGCTTCAATTTGTTGCATGTAAAGCAATTAGAACGATTATACTTAGCAGTTAGAAGTTACGTCTCAATCTGTAAAGAGTCTAAAGGCTCAGTTAGCCGGGAGTAACAGTAACGTTGCAAATCAGCTGCTTCAATTTGTTGCATGTAAAGCAATTAGAACGATTATACTTAGCAGTTAGAAGTTACGTCTCAATCTGTAAAGAGTCTCATACACTTGCAATAAAATTGCTCAATTATACGTATTGAAATGTGTGAAATGTGTTGGCAACATTGTGCATTTTACATTTTTATTGAATTAAAGTTGAACAATATTTAAATTGAAACCATTGTGCGATTTATTGCATAATATAGGACAAAATGGAAATAATATGGCGAATATCATATACATTAATATTGCAAGTATATGGGCCGCTTAAGAAATAGATTGGTCTTACTTTGTTACAGTAATGTTAAGCTCAATTCACTAATGCGTCCCGGACAATATTTTGTTTACATTAAGTTTGACGTCTTATTTTGAGAGAGAGATAGAGAGAAATTATTTTGTTCGGCAATGTTTTTCTTGAATTGGTTTAACTTAAAATCTTGTTCAGAACAAAATAGTTCTAGGATACTATCGATATTTTCTACTATCGATATTTTCTACTATCGATATTTATCGATAGTTCAGATTTCACTATCGATACAATCGATATTGCTATCGAGTGAATGTTTGTACTTGAGCAGGAAACGCCTTAACTAGTTTTTTATCCAGCTACGGTTCGTTGTTTATAACAATCACTTTATTGAACGTAGGTATGAGACGTATGTATGTTCGCACATAATTTTAGATGACAGCATTTGAAAAAATGTGCTGCTGATAAGCACCTTTTTGAAGGAACCGAAGTAACTGGAACTATAAGATATTTTATTGCAACTTTAGATAATGTTTTAAATTGGTTATAGTATATAATTTAATAAAAAAAATATATACATATTATTAAAAATAATACATTAACTTTACTTTCTTCGTTAGTTTTCTTTAAAACACTTTTAGAAAACAATTCAATATAAGTAGTTTACTAGTTGTGCTGTCATTTTGAATAATTGTTTACATCTGAACACTGCAGAATACTCTCACAAAAATATTGTTCGGAGCGCATGGATAAATCCACCTTTATTTTATAAATTTTGGATTAACACACCTTAGAGGAACCGTTCCGTTTGTTTTTGATAAATGTCCCTCGCACCCATATCTCATAAACAAACAGCGCTCCTGGCTTTTTTGTTGCTTTTTATACAAAATAATGGCCCAATCCATGCTTAATGATTTAGAATTGTAACGTGGGTACAATTCTGCGTTTTTTGGACGCCTTACACATGTTTTACCACAGTTTCTAATTGAACTGATTCAAGATTCGTCCGGCCAATGGCAATTGCGCCACTATTTTCCATAAACAGGTTCATTCCAATTGTGAATTTTAGTCGATTTCGACGATGGCTTTTTGTTAGCATTGGCACATTCCTTCAGGATCTCTTGAATAGATAGCAGAAATTTCCCAATTCTGTTTTTAGATTAAAGTTTATCTGCCGTATTCATAAAAAATTAAAATGGATTTGAAATGCATTTTAAGAAAAATTTGTATTAAAAATTTAAAATTTTATTTTTTATGAATACAGCAGTTACATACATATATGTTTATCTATTTTTTGGCAGTCTTTCTTGGTATATCCAAGTGGTATATCGTTTTTCATCCTTTCAATGATTATTCTTTCGTCCTTCGATGGAAAATTGTTTAGTGTTTTTAATATTGGCCCTATTGTTTTGCTATTTTATATTCACAACTTTTTGCAATTAAGAGAATGTTCCGAATTCAATATATTTTTAAAGTACAAATTTTTAAAACGCGATAGATTAAAAATAATTTTCTTTAAAATATATTGACGATCTTATTTACAAATTGCCAAAATATGAAAAATTTAAATTTTAGTTACCCTATTTTTTGCCATGAACGTATATATATTTTGTCTTTTTTGAAAATTGCGGTTTCAGGGTGTAAAACTTACCAAAAATATGGTTCATTTTACGTTTTTCCTTTGAACTGATGTCTCAATTAAAGATGTTATTCGAAAACTTGTTATTAAGGCACTGTATGTAGTTATTAATTTGAAGCAGTTATTTATATAAAAAGTTACTTAAATTTATTTGTTTTTCACTTTTTTTTCTCATTAATTATCTTTTGTTATACAGAACTAAACAAATAAATTTATTTACTCAGATCTAATAGACACTTTTATTAAAACCCGAAATTATCTTTAAAGCAAACATAATAAACTTTTTTGCCGAATTTTGTTTACTCATAAAAAAGAGGTCATGTTATTTTTGTTTAGCACTTGTTTAAGAATTTTAATCAAAAAATAATAGTTTCTTTGAAATGTTTTTGTAGAGCTGGTTTAGCACTTTGAGGAGTTTGATTTTGATGTTAATTAAAATGTTTATTCCAAACAATATTTTATTTAAAAAATAGTTGTATCTTTATTGAAAAAATTTTAATTAACTAACATATTTTTAGGAAATATTTTTCAAACAAAAGTTCATGGAATAATATGTTTTTTTTTTTTTTTTTTTAATATTAAACAAGTAAAAACATATCAATTCCTCCTTGTCTACATTTAGACGTTATTGCTAAGGCGAGTAGCGAACAGGTTTTTTTATTATTCGAATCGATCTGCGTGGTTGTGATGTTGCTGTTGCAAACGGGGGTTCAGGTTGTTCTACGAATCGTTCAGGTTGTTCCAATAATGGTTCATGTTGATCTGGTAATGGTTCAGGTTGTTCTTCTAATGGTTCAGGTTCTGGTATTTCCAAGGTAGGTTCATGGTGTATGGTTGGGCTGTTCCCAACATATGGTTGAAAATTGTCTATCATTGGAAAGTTTTGTTGCGTAGATTGAAACGTATCCAAAAAGGGCATAGCTAATTCAGAAATATTTTTAAAATTAGAATTACTTAATGATTTATGAATTCGAATTTGATTTACATGTCGTTTCCATATTTTGTCCTCAACTTCAACTAAAAACATCATATTTCCTAGTTTTTTTACTATTTTCCCAGGAACCCATTTATCTCGTTTCGAGAAGTTTTTGCACAATACATTATCATTAATTTGAATAGGAGGTTTTATATTATACGAGCAGGAAGTGTGTGCAGGAAATGTGGAAGGACTTAAAAGTAGAAAGTAGCGTTCGAGGTTGTCGTCCATGTAAAAGCTCAGCAGGCGATTTGCCAGATGAATTTGGACTAGTTCTATATGTTGTTAAGTAGGCAAGAACTGATGCTTGCAAACTAGAACCATCTGATAATTGTTTTTTTATTAATGTTTTGAATGTGCGTACAAACCTTTCCGCATTACCATTTGAAGAAGGATGAAAAGGTGTTTTATTCCATGTATTTCACAAAGCGTTTTAAAATCGCTTGAAGTAAATTGTGTACCGTTGTCTGTGACAATCAATTCAGGTAACCCTTCTATTGAAAATATTGTCCATTTTTATAACATATGGAAATTGCGAAAAGGAGTCTACGATTATCAGCCACATATATTTTTCAAATGGACCGGCATAGTCCAAATGTATACGTTGCCAGGGTGCAAAAGCCGTTGGTCAGGATAAAAACTGCTTTGGAGGACTTGTGGAATGTACATTACAAGCCTGACACGATGAAACAATATTAGTAATATCCTCATCGATTTTTGGCCACCAACAATAACATCTAGCAATTTGTTTCATCCTTACTATACCCCAATGGCCTTGATGTATCAGTTGTAAAACTCGCTTTCTTAATCCTTTGGGAATTACGACACGGTTAAAATTATTTAGTAAAATTATAGCATTTTCATTAAATGTTAAACTATTTCGGTGACGGTAATATAACAACAATTCGTTAGAAAAATACTTCTCATTTTCTGGCCAACCATTTTTAATATAATTTAATACTTTTGTTAAAATAATATCTTCTTTGGAAAATTTTGCTATCTTTTTAAAATTAATTGGAAAACTACTTAATTCCTCTTCAATATTTATTTCGTTAATTTCTATTTGTTTGTCAAAGTCTTCGTCTTCTTTATAAGGAAGTCTTGATAAAGCATCTGCATTTCCATGACATTTTGTGTTCTTATATTTGATTGCATACACATAACCAGACAAAATTAACGCCCAACGTTGAAGTCTGTTAGCAGATGTTACTGAAATCCCTTTTTCTGGATTAAAAATAGAAATTAAAGGTTTGTGATCCGTAAACAAAGTAAACTTACGACCATACAAGTAATCATGGAATTTCTTTACTCCATAAATAATTGATAATGCTTCCTTTTCTATTTGACTATAATTTTTCTGACTATCATTTAAGGTTTTTGATGCAAAAGCAATAGGATGTTCTGCCCCATCTGGATAAATATGAGAAATAACAGCTCCAATGCCGTAAGATGATGCATCGGTCGCTAAAACTATGGGTAGTTTTTCATTAAAATGAGCCAACTGAGTCATTTCCACTAGTTGACGCTTAAGTTCTTGAAAAGAATTTTCTTGCTCTGTACCCCAGTAAAAACTTTGATTTTTCTTCCTTAGTAAGTTCAGTGGACCACAAATAGTTGAAAAATTTTTGATAAATGAACCATAATAGTTAACTTTGCCCAAAAACGTCTGCAACTCGACAAGATTCTTTGGTCTGGGCAAATTTGTAATTGCTTCAGTTCTTTTTCCTACTGTTGAATGCCCGAAGAACTAATTATATGACCAAGATATTCTATTTTCTGTTGCATAAAAGCACATTTTTCAAAATAACATTTAAGACCAGATTCATACAAACGAGTTAAAAGAAGTTTAAGATTTTTAATGTGCTCTTCATTGTTAACCCCAGTACAAATTATGTCATCTAAATAATTAACACAGCCTGGAATACCAGAAATAGTCTGCTCAATTAATCTTTGGAAAATCGCAGGTGCACTTGCAACACCAAACGGCAAACGTTGGTACTGGTACAGACCCAAAGGTGTATTCACCACTAGAAGATTCTTTGATTCTTCATCCACCTTAATTTGCAAGTATGCATCAGATAAATCAATTCTTGAAAACAACTTTCCATTTTTCAGTTAATGGAATAAGTCACGAATTCTTGGAACAGGATATTGCTCAATATCTATTTGAGGATTAATAGTAACTTTAAAATCAGCACAAATACGTATCATATTATTTGGCTTAGGGACAATAACAAGTGGAGAAGCCCATTGGCTAAACTTAACTGGTTTCCAAATGCCCAATTTGGTTTATCTCTCGGCTTCTTCTTTAAAAATATCAAAAATCGCGTATGGTATAGGCCTAGGCTTAAAAAATTTTGGTCTTACGTGAGGTTTCATAAATATATCAGCTTGCATTACACTGCAACGTCCCAACTCTTTAGAAAATAAATCCTTGAAATCGTTAAAGATAGCGGTAATTGCAGAATTTTCTTCTAAACGAAAAATTTGCACCGATTTCAATTCATCGTACCAATTTAAACCAAATATATTACTGCAATGTTCCGAATTAACAACAATCGCATCTAATAATTTCGTTTCATCAAGAATTTTTACATTTACTTTACATGACCCCAATACTGGAATTTCTGAGTTACCATAGGCATGTAACTTAATCGGTGCTTCAGTTAAAGGTGGTGTATTTTTTAACAATTTAAAAGTAGTTAAACTTATTATGGAACGACCAGCTCCCGTATCAAATTGAAATCTTACCATTTGATTATTTAACTCTACATCTATAAGCATTTTATTCCCATATCGCTTTATAATTTCATCTATTACATTGCAATTTGAGACTTCAGTATGAACTGTTTTTATTATAAAGTTATTATTATTTGGATTAGACTTACATACAGATGCAAAATGACCTTTACGTTTACATTTAAAGCATTGTGCTGTTAGGTACTTGCAGTTCTTCTTTTCATGCGTTTTAAAACATTTTCACTCTCATGTTTTTCTCGTTTATAAAACTCATACCTACTCTTTATGACATGAATCTTGCTTGTGTAATGATCATCCAAGTTCTTGATTAAATCTTCATATGACGAATTTTGTAAATTATGTTTCCCAATTAATTTTTGAATAAGGTGAAAAGTTTTATCACCCACCCATGAAAGAAAAAATGAACGCTTCTTTTCATTGTCTTCTACTCCATATGCTTTGAAATGCTCTTGAAGTTGTCTTTTATACGAATCAAAATCGATTTGGCTATCGTTAAAATTGTGGAATTTTGGAACTGCTCCTGTAGCCGATACCAAACTAGAAGAAGGACTGTCACGATCATTCAAAAACTTTTGAAAAAATTGCTGCTGGTCAGCTAACATACGCTGTGCCCATTGTTGTTGCATTGTGAGAACTTCCATATTTTAATTAAATTATCCTCGTCGCCAATAAACTGTTTATTCCAAACAATATTTTATTTAAAAAATAGTTGTATCTTTATTGAAAAAATTTTAATTAACTAACATATTTTTAGGAAACAATTTTCAAACAAAAGTTCATGGAATAATATGTTTTTTTTTTAATATTAAACAAGTAAAAACATATCATTAATGATGAAGTAAATATAAAAATCACAAGGAAAGGAGAAGATGTAGAATTAGGAACTTTAAACATACACTATGATCACAACTACTACACATACTAACTAATTCTCATTTGAAAGTATTAACTACAAATTAAACGGAAATAGGATTTAAGCCATCAAACGCCTGTCATCAATAACAACTGAGAAGTAGAAATCCTACAAAAGTTCAAGAAATAATAAACAAAAAATTGTTATGAATTCGTATTCGTATCAAAAATCAATCCATCCGTACTCAAATCAATCCGAAGCGGTATTAATAGTACGGTGAGTATGGATTTTCTTGAATCAAGTACAGAAAGATTGATTCAAGTACGGATTTTTAATCCCAAAATACTATCCATATTCAATCCCGTTTTCGTACTTGAAATAATCCGAAAATGAGATTGATTAAAGTAAAACTAAGATTCAATCAAACTCAAAATGAACTTGATTCAAGTAATATAAAGTTGATTTTATCCCGAATTCATGATTGAAAAAACAGAAAAAAAAGAAATTACCTACAAAGAAAAAATGATTATGATTGATTAACTTACCCGTATTACACATTACAGAATGATAAAACACCAATATCATGCCCGATATGTTCTTATTTTAGAAATCTTATCTACATATTTAACCAAAAATATAATCTTAATGAGTAGCATGAGTTCAAATTAACTTTTTAACCCTTCGTTGTTCACATGAGTCTGGCCAGACCTTTTTCCATGTGTAAAGAAAATCAAAACATGCGCAAGCGGGAGGGTTAAACATGAAAATAATATGTATATGGGTAATTCCGTCGTACGCACCAAAAATGCAATAACATTTTAAGCAAAAAATATTTTTACGTTTTCTTTACCCTTAAATTATAGCTCTAAGAAAGCACTGTTATCTATGCTAAAGTTTATGGAGGGCGCGATTCTAGCTCAAAGATAATGCCAAAATAAGTAGCGGTTCGAACGTGAAAAAACAGAAGTAGGTTTTGTGGCCATGTATAAAAAGGCGTAATTCAGCGAAACCTGGCACAATTTTTAAGTCAAACTACTTTGAGAATTTTACGTAGCAATGTAACATTAAAATGTCTTGGTTTGATTCCAACATCTTCTGTATTTTCTTTTTTTTAGCTAAAGTCTGGGTCGATACGTGACATTTCGAAAGTGAAATTTTTTGAGTAATAATTAAACTAAATAATTATTAATACGATTTTCGTATGACGTGCTAAATTCCCAGTTTTTCATATTTGATAAATACACTGAAATTTATTGTTGAGGGAAAGCTAGCTTCTATGCTCTATTCTCTATTCTCTAACTACAATTCGAGTCGGAAAGAACCCGACCAATTGTAGGGGAATGTAAGAAAAGATAAACTCACTGTTTATTGTTGGTGTTTTGTTTTGGCTTTGATATTGTTACAAGTAAGACTTTGAGTGTTTATAATTCTTATTCGCTTTACGGTTTTATTTGTATAATATTTTTGGCCTTTCTAAAATCTTTGGAAAAGGTTTCCTGATGAGCTGGCCTAAGCAACCAGTGGAATGCGCATAGAAGCTAGCTTTCCCTCAACAATAAATTTCAGTGTATTTATCAAATATGAAAAACTGGGAATTTAGCACGTCATACGAAAATCGTATTAATAATGAATTTTGTATTCCCGAAAATAACTTTGGTAAACTAAATAATGATAAGTGACTTTGAAACAAATTTATTCAAAATAGTATAAAATAGATAATAGAACATAAATTAAATTAATTTTTTGAGCGAAAATGCAGTCCGAGCTGCTTTTATTCGGTCACCTTCACATGAAAATGAGTGCAGGTTTTGAATACCAGGAATTTTTTTTATATCCTTCCATTTATTAACCAATTGAAGGGAAAACTCTTCTATTTGGTCAGACGAGATGTAATAAATATCTATTCCATGAAGATTATGCCTTGCACATTCGAAAAATGAATAAGCATCAGGTAAAACTAAATTTTTTGATTTGGTAATTTGCCAAATTTTTCGTTTTAAAACTGCTCCCACTCCATCAACAGCGCCTTTTCAATGCGAGGTAGCGAAGAAGTTCCACTCCATGTACCTGCAACCAAATTGATTTACAAAATCAGGTAGACTCGAAACAATAAATTTGTTTTTGAACTGCGAGCTGCTTCCATCTAAGAACACAAACATTTTTGAGAAGCCACCATATTGGTGTTGTATCTGTTTTATAAGTTTCGTTAAGAAACAGAAAACATCATCTTTGCAGTGACTTAATTTGTCACTGACTACAGAGAAAGACTTCGTTTCTCCAAAAAACCAAGCCACACAAGTACAAATAGTTACCTGCCTGTAACTAAAATGAGCACTCTGAACCTCATTTTGTGCAATGAGCCGGTAATTTTCAGTAAAATCAATTTGCAGAGCTACTTCACCTGCCCTTATATTTTTTTTATTTCATCGAAATATTTTAGTTGGCCGGGTTTAATAAAAAAATGCAATTTAAATGCGGATAGTTGTGCTTCTAGTTCGTGAACAAGCTCAGATAATGCATCCATAGTATAAGTTAGCGAAACGCGATCATCGATTTTCCGCCAATGTTGCCATTTTACTGTTTCATCCATTTTATTTAAATTAAATAAAGGAACTAATTCATACTTTAAATCCCTTGCACAATTTTCGCTTGCTTGTCATACAATTCTCGTTATAAATATTACAGCAAACTGATTGTAAAAAGCTTTGGAAATTGTTTGGAAAAGACGGTATTAGTTTCGCGCAGCCTTTTAATAAAAAAGCAAAATTGGCATGATACATGCAAACACACATCTTATTTATATTTGTCAAATGTACATAATAAGGTCTTGATTTGAAAAATGTTGTCTTGCTTACGCTTTCGTTCGGAAAATCAGTTTTATATAATTGATAAGCCTCTGATACCGTCATCAGCATAAATCGTTCGGCAACTATTTGACCACCATACAATATCGTATCTTTCTTTCCAGCAGCTTGCACGCTAACATCATTGCTTGTATAAAATTTTGCAATGGCTTGTTGATAATTTTCCATGTTGCTGGGTTGGCACTCTCTGTTGCCAACATTTTAATATTTTTTGGTCAAAACTTCCAGAATTTTCCATTTTTTATTTATGTCCATTGCATGCAATTTCCACTTTTTTCATTGCTTTTGACAGTGTTTGTTTACACTTGTATGTTTCGACTATTCCTCTTTCTTACACGATCTTTTTCTCTCTTTTCTAAAATCATTTCTTTATTTTTTTTAGCCAATGCTTTCCATGTCGTTTTATTCTTTAACTTTAATGGATCTTTCTTCAAATTTTCTCTCCATTGTTTGCATTTTTCTTTATTCTTTTCGGCAGACTTTGCACTCATCTAAATTTATAAAAATAATAAAATCAATAATTTTCTACAAATCAACAAGCAAATTTGATACTTACGGTGTTGAACGTAGGGCATATAAAATTACCGAAATTTGCTTTTACCGGTAAACGGTAAATGTCATACTTAAAAACCGGTTTATCGGTAATTTACCGGTAATTATCGGTAATTTACCGGTAATTATTAATTTTTGATATTCTTAATTAGGCTTGAGTTCATCAAATTTAATTTTCATTAAATTATTTTCACTGAGGGAAGGAATTTTACAACTTGGAATTTTTATTAAAATTCATTGATAATTTTTCTTGGCTGAGCTGGGATTTGAACCCGGGTTGATCTTTACATGTTTCAAGAAACACCACTTTCTATCGTCAGAAGATCTTTGTGTTCTACCCACTGCACCACTGCGGTGCCCGTTAGCCAACAGTCAAACATCAATCTTTAACCAGTAGTACTGGTGGTTCGAAATTTGCTGTTATTATCACTTAAATTTCAAATTACATGTTGCCTCCTTTTTCCTCTGTTTTTCGTATTCTTTCTGTCAAGACTTTGTCTTGAAAACCTGAATACATTTGTTTATTATGTTTTTTTTGTCCACTTTCGTCGACATTTTTATTTGTACAAATTAAAGTACAAATGTAAACATTAGAGCTTGTGCCATAGCTATTTCTAAGAACAATTTTGATTTTTAGTTGAACTGTTAATTTTTAATTTTTGATATTCTTAATTAGGCTTGAGTTCATCAAATTTAATTTTCATTAAATTATTTTCACTGAGGGAAGGAATTTTACAACTTGGAATTTTTATTAAAATTCATTGATAATTTTTCTTGGCTGAGCTGGGATTTGAACCCGGGTTGATCTTTACATGTTTCAAGAAACACCACTTTCTATCGTCAGAAGATCTTTGTGTTCTACCCACTGCACCACTGCGGTGCCCGTTAGCCAACAGTCAAACATCAATCTTTAACCAGTAGTACTGGTGGTTCGAAATTTGCTGTTATTATCACTTAAATTTCAAATTACATGTTGCCTCCTTTTTCCTCTGTTTTTCGTATTCTTTCTGTCAAGACTTTGTCTTGAAAACCTGAATACATTTGTTTATTATGTTTTTTTTGTCCACTTTCGTCGACATTTTTATTTGTACAAATTAAAGTACAAATGTAAACATTAGAGCTTGTGCCATAGCTATTTCTAAGAACAATTTTGATTTTTAGTTGAACTGTTAATTTTTAATTTTTGATATTCTTAATTAGGCTTGAGTTCATCAAATTTAATTTTCATTAAATTATTTTCACTGAGGGAAGGAATTTTACAACTTGGAATTTTTATTAAAATTCATTGATAATTTTTCTTGGCTGAGCTGGGATTTGAACCCGGGTTGATCTTTACATGTTTCAAGAAACACCACTTTCTATCGTCAGAAGATCTTTGTGTTCTACCCACTGCACCACTGCGGTGCCCGTTAGCCAACAGTCAAACATCAATCTTTAACCAGTAGTACTGGTGGTTCGAAATTTGCTGTTATTATCACTTAAATTTCAAATTACATGTTGCCTCCTTTTTCCTCTGTTTTTCGTATTCTTTCTGTCAAGACTTTGTCTTGAAAACCTGAATACATTTGTTTATTATGTTTTTTTTGTCCACTTTCGTCGACATTTTTATTTGTACAAATTAAAGTACAAATGTAAACATTAGAGCTTGTGCCATAGCTATTTCTAAGAACAATTTTGATTTTTAGTTGAACTGTTAATTTTTAATTTTTGATATTCTTAATTAGGCTTGAGTTCATCAAATTTAATTTTCATTAAATTATTTTCACTGAGGGAAGGAATTTTACAACTTGGAATTTTTATTAAAATTCATTGATAATTTTTCTTGGCTGAGCTGGGATTTGAACCCGGGTTGATCTTTACATGTTTCAAGAAACACCACTTTCTATCGTCAGAAGATCTTTGTGTTCTACCCCAGCTCAGCCAAGAAAAATTATCAATGAATTTTAATAAAAATTCCAAGTTGTAAAATTCCTTCCCTCAGTGAAAATAATTTAATGAAAATTAAATTTGATGAACTCAAGCCTAATTAAGAATATCAAAAATTAAAAATTAACAGTTCAACTAAAAATCAAAATTGTTCTTGGTAATTATTAATTTTAAGTTTATCAGTAACGAGTAAAATATATGCTTAAAATTTTGTAAAGAGAAATATATATTGTTATATAGTAAAGTAATGAAACGTTTAGTGCATTGTCTAACAAAGTAATTTAAAATAAAATGTAATTCATTAATAAAACAAAATAAGAATGTTAAAATATATTATATAAGTAAAAAAAAATTTTAATTTTTGAATATTTAGATCTGCCTGTGTGTTAAAATATGCTCGCAATAGGCAAATGGTGTCAATTGTATTGTCATTAAGGCTGGTTCTAATTTTTGTGCAAATTAACCCTGCTGCAGAAAAAGCTCTTTCAGATTCCACACTCGTCGGCTTTACTGTCAAGAGATGGTTGAACGCTATCGTCAGATACTTTCCACGCTTTTGTTCCTCTTCAAGGAGTGCGATTTCTTTTTTTATTACTTTTGTTAATATTGCGGTATTGGTTACTGATGCGTTGGAAATTTTATTCAATTTTATTTTATTTTGATTTTTAATGGCCAATTGTAACCTGTCTTTCATTGTTAACTGTGTTAATTCAGGAATTTCTTCTACCTCATCAGAAGACCCATTTGAATCATTTGTACAGTAAAATTCATCTCTCATGTTCAATCGTTCTATAAGCGTCACAATAGTTTTTATCAATGAAGGTTTTTGTAGTTGAAATAAATTATAATTATCCTTTAGATGCATATTTTTAAATTCTAACGGATTATGTAAGAACTGCATAACGTCCGAATAACTTGTGCGTCGCTCTTGGATGCGTGAAATTAATTGACATTTTAATTCCCGGCTAAGAGCATTATTTTGTGCAGATAATAATAAACCGGTTTTTCCAAACTTGTGTTGTGTTGTTGTTTTCGAAAGTAATCCCATTTAGTATTGTTTTGAGTACGTTTAAGTGTTATTCGTACTTTATTTTTTGAGTTCGACTCGCACTTAAAGTGATCCCAAAAAACTTGATTTATCCCGAGTGTTTTTCTTTCCGTGTACACTCAAAAGAAAAATCAATCCATACGTACACAAATCAATCCGAAGCGGTATTGATAGTACGGTGATTACCAAGGCCCAGATTTTTATGCAAATGCATATTTGTTCTCGGCAGTCGGAGATTACCATACACAAAATATCTTTGCGAATCAAGAAATTTGCAGTAAAATGGCATCGATTTGTTAGTGCATATTTTGCTTTGAATGCATATTTTTGCATATTTTGCTGATATTGCATATTTCGAAAAACTTGTTGTAATTGCTTTATTTTGCCATGAACCCTTCTTATGGAAAAAGTCTTTTGTTAAGCACTTACGTGTGTTGCCGCATATAAAACGAATTATCCGGATTAATGTCTTCCTCTACAGCCTATAACAACCAGATGGAGGACGTGGTTGAAAGCAATTATATATAACGCTGCAAACTTTTGCCAATTCAAAGATGTTGTAAAAGGATTCAACAGTGGTGAATTTAAGTTAATTGATATTGCCATACATAAGTGCGGGTTCACACATGTCAAGTTTGATTCGTCAAGTATTGAGTTTTTAGGAGAGACGGGAAAAGAAATGGCCTTCTCCTTTCCCTTCTCTCCTAAAAGTTCAAGACTGGACGAGTCAAACTTGACGTGTGTGAACCGGCACTAAGATGTATTTTTTGGATGGTAACTTAAGTTAACAGATTCGTAGCAAGCTTGATTAAGATTAAACAAAAATTAAGGACTTAAATTTATTGTTTTTAATCCTTAACTGCTTGCATATGTAATTTAAATTGTTTTCGAAAACAGCCTAATGAAAATGAATGTACCACAGAGAAACTACCTGCATTTAATCAAGCACCTTTCACTGCCGTTTTGTTTTGTTTTGAAAAACAGGCATTAAACTTTTATTTTGAAAAAATGTAGGGTCAAATATATCTCTAAAGGCATTTAAAAAAAAACAAAATCAATAAACAGATCATTCGTATGTAATTGCGATCAGTTTCGCACAAAAAGTTTTCTTAAGTTGAATATGGTTTGACACTTATGCTTAACATGTATTCGCACAGCTGCTCAAGCTAGCTTATGTATTTTATAGTTGGGCCATTACAAGTGACTTAATTTACATAATAGTTAAGTTTTACTTTATTTTAACTTCTACTTGTGTTTATGAGACTGAATTTTAACGTTTTTTGGTTTTTTCTTGTTATTTTTATGTTTTTTTTTTATCACTAGTAAAAAATTCAAGATATAAAATTAACTGCATATTTTTTAAATTTTTATCGCATATATTTCTATTTTTATTGCATTTTTCATGCGCATAAAACGCGGTTTTAACTGCTTAAAAGTCCTGGCCCTGGTGACTACGTATTTTCTTGAATCAAGTGCAGAAAGATTGATTCAAGTACGGATTTTCAATCGCAAAATACTTAAATTATCCATATTCAATCCCGATTTCGTACTTTAAATAATCCGAAAATGAGATTGATTTAAGTAATACTAAGATTGAATCAATCTGAAAATGCGCTTGATTAAAGTTGTATAAAGTTTATTTTATCCCAAATTTGTGCTTGAAAAAAACCAAAAAAGAAATTATAAAGAAAAAAATCATTATGATTAGGTATGAAACGATATAAGTTCATATTCGATACTTTTATATAAGCACCAAGTAATCTAAATTTAGCAACCGGGTACTATGTAGTATCGCTTAAAAGTATTCGGTATCGGTCAAAAGTACTCGTTTTCACTTTGGTATTGAAATTAATCTTAAGGGCCAAATACACTTGTCAAATGCTTGTCCAGCCGGCGAGTTCAACGTGTACGTGTGCTGGACGTAATATTCGCCGTCATATCTAAATTTTTTGATTTTTCATCAAGCGTTGTCGGTGTCACACATACAAACACATTTTCACTAATACTACCACAATGCTTGATGAGTATTTTGATTAATGTATTTGGGCCTTTAAAGTGAGGCAGTTTTAATTATTTTTCAAAGATGGAGCAGCAGTTAGAAACAGTTTGACCAGTGAAGACCTCTTCTACTAGTTATTGTGCTTAACAAGTACATCGAATAATGAATTTGTTTATGAATGTTAAAATAAGTGTTTTTAAAAAACTGCAGTCAAAGTACAAAAACTGCAATTTCTTCAACTTCTTCATTTGTCATTGGCAAAAAAAAACTTGCTTTTACTTCGGATTCATTAAATTAGAACAGTCGATGTCAAATCAACTTAAAAAGCGCAAAGTTTTACACAAATTTTAATATATAAAAATATATATGGGGGATTTCATGTCTAGTGACCCACTTTTTTAATCTATGTCTTCCGATTTGGATAATGCTTATGTCGTTTCCTTTAAGGTCGTTTTTTCGCTTTTTGGGATTACTTGAAACATGAGTTTATGAATTTTTCTGTTATATAAAATATATTCTGAAACATTATAGTTAAGACATTGTAACGCAGTTTTGTCGTTGCCTGAGGTAACTCAGATATGTTCAAGGTCAACTTACGGAATCCTCGAACCTTAAGTAAAAACACAAGGATTTTTCCCATCCAGGAGGCAATTACAATCTTTATCTTTATTCAATGCTTTCTAAATAAATTTACAATACTTTTTTCTTTATTCGATTAAATTATTAACAGCACGGCAAACAGGCGGGGATTCGTCGGATCCTCCTCGGTGGGGATATGCGGTTCGGAGTTGGGTGGAGAAGCCGGCTCTGATTTCTTGTGTACTTGGCAGTACTTGGGCGGTTCGGATTCTCCTCGGTGGGGATATGCGGTTCGGAGTCGGGTGGGGAAGCTGGTTCGGATCTCTTGTGTTCTTAGCAGCACTTGGGCGGGTCGTTCTTAGCAGCAGGGTTCATTATATTACAATTTATTCTTATCACTATTAGTCCTAATACTACAATGTTGCTTAAGACTAAACTAAGCACTGATTTACCTAGAAGGCGATCGCAGTTGCCGTATCGAGACGTATGACCGAATTCACAGTATTAAAACTGGCACCCGAAGGCGCAGTACCAAACTGACACCCGAAGTTACAGTTCACTAAGAGACGAACGAAGTCGCTTTATCTTAACTGATGGCCGAGGTCACAGTATTAAAACTGGCACCCTAAGGCGCAGTACCGAACTGACTCCCGAAGGTGCAGTATCCTAAATGCGGCCGTACACGACATGTTTTTGTCATCTGACTTGTCGTGTGTTACCTTTTTAACTTTGGTTATGTAAAAGTCAGGCACAAAGTCATCTGACAAAATTTCCCGGCTAACTGGGCCTTTAATCTCATTTAACTTATCAAAGTTAGTTGCAGACACTACACCAACACCACACAAATAGTTAAAAAAAGATTTGCTTATTAATTAAATAATAATTTACATAAAATACTTATTTTATTGCGTTTATGTTTTTATAATTGAAATGCTTAAAGCAAAAACTTTTAAATAAGGATATCTCTTTTTCCAACGTTTAACCTAACAACAAATGCATATATAAAGCAATATATTCGATAAATTTGATGAAAGCAATAAATGGAAACCATCCATGCACTTTTGTGTCAGCTTTGAAGCATTGTATGTACATCTGTTGAAAGATTGATTGTACATGTTTTAAAGGATTGCATGTACATGTTTTACAATTTTCGCGCTTTTTAAATGTAAAGGCAAGATGTTTAAAAATTTTTCACAGTATAATATGAGACAAAACCATAATTATTATCCTTACTTTATTATAGAGCAATTCCATATGAAAGCGATCACCTTTTGGACGACCCCTCTCCGATTTTAAAATAAATAGTCTCAATCGATTGCCCAGCAAAAAATAATGTACCTACATATTTTTTTTTTTTATAGTGACTGGTTTAGTGGTGGTGTACACCACTGTCATGTGACAAAATTGAAGAATTCTTCATAAGGGACCTCATTGAAAGTTGTTTTAAAAAAAACTACTAAAGTGATCGCAACGAGTGATAGCTCGTTGGAAAGTTATTGAATCAGCACGCATTCTTTTGGTCGTAGGATGGCAAACTTAGAAAATCCCACTTTTTCTGCTGGGTATTTCTCATTGAACTGATGGTATGCTTTTTAAAGTTACTTTAATTTTATAATGATGCCAAGACAATTGAAATTTTTAATAAATATTGTAATTAAGTATAAGCAGCAAAATAAGAAAGATTTTTTCTTCATAAATGTATTTTTAACTGTAAAATAATTTTTAAAATGTATTTTTAACAAGGTGGTCTCTTAAATGCTCTTCTCCTGTCCAAACAAGGAGTCGGGGCCCATTTTTTTATTGCTGATTCTTAAAGCAAAAATTATGAGGAATCCAAAAAAAAAAAATTAGCCGGAAAATTTAGGAGCTTCTGTGGAAAATCGGAAAATTTAATTTTCATGGGAAAATTTAAAGGTAAATTTCTAAGAAAAATTAGGAAAATTTTATTTTTCAATTAAAGCCTGATTCAATACCTTTCCAACGAGCTATCACTGGTTGCGATCGCTTTAGTAGTTTTTTTTTTAAACAACTTTCAATGAGGTCCCTTATGAAGAATTCTTCAATTTTGTCACATGACAGTGGTGTACTCCACCACTAAAAAAAAATATGTAGGTACATTATTTTTTGCTGGGCAATCGATTGAGACTATTTATTTTAAAATCGGAGAGGGGTGGTCCAAAAATTTGCCAATTTTGATCGTTTTCATATGGAATTGCTCTATATATTTTTTATTAACTACTAAAGTCTTACTGAAACCAAACTGAAAATAAATTGACATATACAATATATGTACATATATACATACTTATTTTAACGTGCTTTTGCACCAAGCATATTCAAAATTATTTCGAACTAACAAGCTCCTAACTACTTGTATATTGATCATGAATAAACAATAAATACTGTTAGTTAAGCATATACAAATTTAGACCCTAATTGTGTAAGACGCAACGCAACGCAATGCCAAAATAACATTGAAAGCAAAAACAAAGTCAAAAATGTTTCATAATTTTGTTGTTGCTTTCTTAGACTGCCTTTTTAAAATTTATTTAAAATATATTAATTAAAGCAAATGTTGACCAAAGAAGTGCCAAATACTCTACAAGAAATTTAGTCACACAATAAAAAGAGATATAATTATTTTTTTAATTATTCTAAAGCAAACCACTTGACACAAATTAAATTAAAAAATTAAAATGAAATTAATAAAATAATAAAATAAAATAATTAATAAAATAATAAAACTTAATAATTAGGTAGCCCCGGGTCAGTCAAGAATTATAAATAAATTTTAATCAATTTCATGTTGTAAAATTCCTTTCTTCATAAAAATAATTTAATGAAAATTAAATTTAATGGAACTTTAGCTTAGTTAAAATATCAAAATTTGGATTAAAAATTAGTAATGTTTCACGCACTTTGTTTTTTTTATTCTTCATTCACAGAAAAAATGTTTGCAAAAAATTATTCAATTAAATAATTAATTGGTGTGCATTAATTATTCAATTAACTTTTTGTTTGCTGCAATTAATTTTTTTAATCAAAACCCATAAAATTAAAAGTTTTTGTATATGTGGTGTATTTTTTAGTTTATGCAAATTATTTTTTAATTGACTAATACAAATCCGTTAATTGATATGATCAATTCTTTTGCAGGTGCAAAATTAGTTAAATATTTAATTGTCTGAACGAATTGTTTAATTAAAGTCGATTTTCTATTTTTTCTGTGTTGTTATTTCATCCTATTTTGATCTTTCTCTTGGTAGAGTTGCCACGATATATCAATTTGAAAAGAGAGAAATATAAAACTGTTTACCGTGGTCATAAATAAATAAATGAATCACATAGTGGTTAGTGCAAACATCAAAATGTGTGGTTAAAGTTAACACCTTTTAAAGTGTTAAAAGCAGAGTTCAGAGAAAGTCATATGTGATCGCTCATATTCAACCATTCTTGAATTTTTTACATAAATGAAAAATGTAAAATATGTAACTTTTTTCACAGTCATAAATGAATTGTTAATATTTCGGCAAATTCATTCATGTTTTTGAGGAAAAATCCAATTTTGCCTTTCTTCAGTCATGTAAAATGAGGAAAAAAAAAGTTTTAAAAACGATCCTCACTAGTAATGTTGTTGTTGCTCGGCAGTTTGCATGACTACAGCTCGAAATGCCTGTGTGTGTATTTGTTTGTGTAAAATATTTTTGGCAAAGGCAACCAGCCAAAGTGTCTGTTGCATTTTTTGTAGGAAAAACTTATTGGAAAAAAATTAAAAGAACTGCACATATCGAGATCAAAGTACGTTTAGATTAGAATGAAAAAGATGTATTTTTAAAATCAATTCATAGCTAAATTTAATGAAGTACATATTTTAGTTTAAACCACTACTTATAAGTAATTAAAATCAATAAAAAAAATTATAAATAATAGGTATGTCATAATATCTATAACAATATAAGTTCTCCACATTGTTAAATGCATTACTGCCTGCGCTGCATCAGAAAAGCAAACTTATTTAACATGTCAACGCAATCCTTATGATGCTACATATTAATCGTGCGATTATCATATATATTTATATATAGGTATATATTCCATTTTCCGGTAATTAAACACAAATATTTAATAATTTAATATATTATATGTTTGTTTCACTTAATACTAATATACTTTCTTTTACGATATGTCTTTTTGTTTCCAAAAAATACAAATTAATATATAATAATACATTTTAAAAAATAATAAAAATGATATTTTTCTTCAAAAATATATGGGTTATCGCATTTTTATCTGAAATATTTAAAATTGATTTTAAATCTCAAATAATTAACATTTTACAAAGTTTTTTGCTCTGCATGTAAACTTATGAAATGTTATGTTATTCTGCATTTAAGATGACGATATGTGCAGTTCTTTTAATTTTTTTCCAATAATTTATGCCTGCTAAAAAGCAGCACATACATTTTGGTTCACCATGGTGCTGCAGCCAACAAATAATTTTACAAAACAAAACACACACACATGCTTTCACGTTGCCCAGCGGGAAAAATTGCCAGCGCTTTCACTTTGCAGGCCTTAAAGAAGGTTTACAACTGTATTTTTAATAAACTTTTACTTATTCCACTCTGCATTATTTTAAAAGTTCTTTTAGAATAGTTTTTATTAAATATTTTAGAAATTGAGATTTTCTATTCTAAGATAAGGCCTGTCGAAATCGTTTTATTAGTAGCTATTTTGGAATTTGTAGCAAGTTTAATTATTAAATTACTCACTTCACATTATTAGCAACAACAATAACACTGGGATAAAGCTTTATTCTTAATTATTTTTAGAAGACCTTTAAAGTAGATCCAATGACATACTGTGTAAATTAGAAATACAGTTGGAATGCGACTGAAAAGCTTTATATCGCCAATAAGGCATTCTATAAGGCCTCTTTACTTCTTCATTTTCCCGCTGTAAATGGACGGGCAAATCGCGTTTTTTTTCTTTATGAGGAATTTGAATGTGAATTTTTTTAAATTTTTCATATCTGACAAATTCACATATGAATTTTTTTGTTTGCTCATTTTTCATGAATGAGGAAATTCAAAATATTTTTTTTCCTCACCCTCATGAATGAGAAAAAGCAGTACAATTTAAAATTTTTCACGCTCGCTCATGACTGAAAAATGAGCGAACGTTTCGGTACTCTGGTTAAAAGTTAAAGAATTGCACCACAGGTCACTTTTTTCGGAGAAGATCACATATGCAAAAAAAATAAAGAGAATTTGACTTTATATTTATAAAAAACTTTTTATTTTTAATTTTGCGTAAGTAGTGTTTCTGAATTGTTTAGGAAAATTAAGTTAAGCTGTTTCTAAAACATTGAAAAAAGTTAAATATTTTTTAAAGATGCCGGTTTCTTTTCCAAACTCATTGAAATCAGCAAAGTGTATCCGTTATTTTGTCAGTTTAAGACGACCTTGTCTTGTGTTTCTATTTGTAACCAGGGTATTTTGTACCAACTGAATTTAGTAATTTTAAATTTTAAAATATTGTTTTCAAAACGTCTAAAGAGATCCAGTGTATGAAATCTTATGGGTAGGTTGAAAACGAGTTTGAAAGCTTGGTTTTGTGCAGATGGAATACCTCGTACAGAAGAACTTTTCCTACTTCCATATCTTATTGAAAAGTAAGATAAATGACTGTGAGTTAAACTTTCATAAATTAGTTTTTTTTTAGTAACAAATTTTCTCATGAATTTGTATAAAATACCAACAGCAGAAGATATTTTACTTTGAATTCCTTCAACGATTATCCCAATGTAAGTTTCTGCAAAAATGCATTCCTAGTTAGGTTACCGACTCCGACTCTTCTATTGAAACACCATCAATATGGACTGTCATAGACTGAACTTTTCCTAAATTTAACGGTCCAAATCTGAAGAATTAATTTTTATCAGTATATAAAATAAGCTTATTTAATCTTACATATTCACCTAACATTGATAAATCGTACTCCACTTGAGCTTGTTACACACGCTAATGTTTATAACGGCAATGTTGGCAAATATCATCAGCAAACATTAAAAGTTGACCATTAAATGTTATGTTCCTCAGGCCATTTATTAAAATCTTGAACAAAAGGGGTCCGAGTACACTACTCTGCGGAACTCCACATGTTCCATGCAACAAGCTGATCTTAGCATCACCATTCTGCATAAATATTACATGACCAGAGAAGAAGTCCTTAAATAAGGAATTAGAACTATTTCATACTCCAAATACACTTCAAAATATTATGGTCAACTTAATCAAATGCTTTAGATAGATCAACAAATATCGTAGCTACACTATAAAAAACCCCACATCAAGACTTTCACAAATATACTCAACAATATTAACAGTTGCGTACACCTTTCCAGAATCTTTACAAAAACCAAATTCAAACCCAATTTTTTCAATAAATTTATCAACAACTGATAAAAACGATAATGGACGATACAAATCAACCTTGTTAGATTCCTTAAATTTCGGTATGGGGACAATCTTGTGTATTTTTAGTTCATTAATGGTATTCTTTGTGGTCTATCATGCTGCCAAAAATTTTAAATATAATTCTTGAAATTTCGGTTTTCCTACATAAAATCATTTTTGGTAAACCAAAATATCTTCAAGCATTACTAAACATGATTCTTTGTTTTAACTTTTAAACCCTGACCCGTTTTTCGTACCTGTGCGCTTTTCGAAATAAGTGATTCAATTGTTAACGTCAAGTTCGACTCTTGTACACACCACCTTGGTGGGTATTACACGATGGGAAACTTGAAAATATTCAAATAAAGTTCTTAAAAATTACGACTTAATCATTTTGATACAAGGACAAGACAGTTACGAAAATCGGTTACATGTTTGTCGCAAACATATTATAGGAAAAGTTACTCTTCAAACGCCTCTTACAATAACATTATGATCGTTGATCGTTATTTTATGGTTGATGCAAGCATATTTTTGTTAAGTGGAAATATTTTTTGTTCGTGTCCGAACAAATTAAATTGTGATTTGTTGTATTTATATACACAAATGAAAATGGCAACGGTTTATATGATTGTTGGCGGTTATTTCGCGGATTATCGTATAGAATGGCATCGTGTAGAATGTAAAACATTCTTCTTTTATCTCTGACTTCACAATAAGAAGTAAAAAGTGCATCGTTGTTGAACTATTAACTCATCAGTTTTAGATTTTTAATCCCCATTGTGCATTTTATGTTACATATATGATTTCATCCATATGAAATTTATTATTTCATTTGATCAAATGCATATGGTAAGTTTGGTAACACCAAATTATATGTAACTCTTACAATAAAGTGTATATTTCATTATATTAAAAGTATTCTTAACAATTTTTAAACATGTTAGATACAAATTACCTCTTCAAATCAAAGATAAACCGCTTATTAGTACAAAATAGCCTGATTTTTTTAAACTGAGCTACAGGAGAATGAAAGGCAGAAAACCTACCTTCTAATTTTCCAATACAGTGGTGCAATTAGTCGGGCCAACTGAAAAACCGAAAGCACCTTTCTAAGTTAAAATAAAACAAAATATTGATTCAAGTGATATTTTTTGCTAAAATTAAAAGTATGTCAAGTAAATATTTGTGTAGACTCTTTTAAAACTTTGTGATTAACACGTGTCTAACAAATTACTGCTTGATTCATAAAGCATAGCAGTTCATAATACAACAACAACAAAAAATAATTATTTGATTCCTTTTTTTTTTTATAAATTATTAAATATATTAGGTTTGTTCCTGAACACAAAATTGGAATTCCAATGTTACCAAAAAGCCAAAAAGGGATACATATTATTTTGTAGATGTAGAAATATTTATTGTTGTCGTTGTGATAAGTTATAAAAAAACGAGTTTTGTTTCAGGATTGGCTTTGTATCGAGGGCTTAAAATAAAATAATGCTATAAACAATTTTATAGCAACGTGTTCCCTGACTGAATAGTCATCTGATTTAAAAAAAATATATTTCAAAAACTTTTTTTAATAATAGATTTTTTTGTTGTGCTATCTAACAAACACATTCTTTTGTTTGCTAAAAAAAAAAGTGCAATCTCACACAGAAAAAAATACCAATGTAAAATTAACATGGAAAAATGTTGATTGAGAATCATGTTAAATTTCTGCAAAAGTATTTATCATTATTTCATATTAATTTTAAATTAAAAATATTGAAATAATCCTAAATCACGCTAATTTAATATTATTCACTGTTAAAAAAAATAAAAAAAAATATTAAAATTTAAATAAATATGGATTCGATATTGAATTCATTAAAAAACCTGTTTTATATTAAAATCAAAAGTTTATCTTGTAAAATTAACATGCATACATAGTTAAGTATGTTAATTTTTTAATTTTCATTCTTAAAATATGTTATACAATGAAGACAATTCCCGTATTCTTTTAATTAAAAATATTTAGTTAAATAGTACACCAAGTTTTCAAAGTATAATGATGACAAAAACCATATCGGGCGATTCTGCTGATGCTTCTGTTGACAAAGGAGAATACAAAATGAGTGAAACATGTGTTACAGTTGTAAGTGTATTGAATTATTCTTATATAAATGTATATGTTGTCTGTAAAGCTTCTTCACACTGTTATAACACACTCAAACCAATTTGATTCTACATGAAATTCACGTTGTTTCAACTTGAAATAACTTTCATTCAACGTGATTCGGATGTTGATTTCAATATAAATGACATTTTGCTCTAACTTTACTGCAATGTTAAATTAACATGAATAATAGTTATTTTAAAAGAAAAAAATGTTGTTCGCAAGCAATTATAAAATCAGGTTGAATTAACATGAAACACGTATGAAGTGAAATCACCACCGAAAAATTTTAAATCAACCTTGTTTTCGACGTTTTTAACTTGATTTTTTTCTGTGTGCTGCATTAAAAAATATTTGTGTGTACAATAACATAATAACAATTAACCCCCTTATGCAAAAAATAAAGTTCACATTAGTAAACCAATTAAACAAAATTAAGCAAAAATTAATGAGTTTTAAGGTGTTGGTTAACTAAAGTGAACTTATACTTTTTTGCACAATATATGTATATATGTATACATATATAGATAAGTATGTACGAACACGACGTAAACTGCCTACAAGCGCTTGTTATTCGATGTCTCCGAAGAATAATAGAAGTTTTCTATCCAAACAACATATCGAGCCATAACCGCAAAAAAGCTAAAGCAACAAAAACAAAATTTTACAGGAGAATTTTTTTTTTTATGACAATATATATATTTAGTTATATACATATACATACAACAAAATGAGTTCCCTACAACGAAAATGATTCAATATTAGGCTAATCATTTAAAATTCGACATCGTTATGATTTTAACCAATAATGTACTCTTGATTTAAAGAATAATAATATTAACCACAGTGAAGTCTGTTGTCATAGCATAAGGCTAGTCCGTTTTTCTGCTTCACATCCGTGTGAAGGAGCTGCAATATATAGGATTTTCGACAGTTTAGAGTTTTGTACAATTAATTTACTATTATTCCGAATCTTAGTACGTGCTTTTTAATATTTAACTTTTCCTTAATATTTGTAAAGAACAGTAGGACCACCAAAAGAAATTCAATTACGCAACAAGATCATGACAGCAACGTAACAACAAAAGGACGCTTTAGAAAATGTAAAATTTGGTCGGTGCAACTATGTGGGTTAGAAGCTTGGACAATAAAAGCTTTTATTCTGAAAACATTTAAGGCTTTCGAAATGGGGATATTCTGTCGAGTACTGAAAATACCATGAACTGCCAAAATCTCTAATGGAGAAGAACTAAGAAGGATGAGTGTTAACCGGCCACTAATACAAAAAATAAAAAAGAGGAACATTTCGTACCTACACTTACAAAATTATTACAGTAACGGACTGTAATTTATTTAACAAGTATGCCGTTCTGTTATTTTTAAATAAATAAACATTTCAAATTTCAAGCAAATCTATTTTTAACTGATTCAAACATTTATTTAAAAAATTCCCATTTTCTAATTGTTAAAATTATTTAGGTAAATATATCAAATTTTTAAAATAAAAAAATATAATTGAGCGTTCTTCTGTTAACAACGGGATCAGTACAACAAATGAAAACCAATCAGGGGTGCCAGAAGATTTTAATAAGAAAGCGGTATATTTTCAAAAAAAAAAATCGGCATTATCGGCACTTTAAATTAATTAAATCGGCAAATTGAAAATACCTATTTTAAGTTCAATAAAATAAATTTTTAATAACAAAACAGAACAATTCAGCATTAACTTATGTTTAAAACACATAAATTAACATGAAAATCAATAAAAAAAAACTTAATGAAACGAAACCTTGTTAATTAATTTTTGAATCCCAAGAAAACTTTAATAAACTGTAGTTTATAAAAGAAATAATACAGTTTAAAAAAATATTTTTATATTTTTAGACTTGCAACAAGAAAATTTTCAATAGATAGATAATAAACAAATATATTTCATATTAAGGGTAAATTATTTTTACACAAACACTCATTTTTAAAGTTATTTTTTAATAGACAAATATTTGAGTTTCAAACTTAAAATAAGCTTAAATAATTTTTAGAAAAGAAAAAGATTGCAAATTTAAAATTTTCAAAGAACATCGATATTTTGTTTTAGGTTGACTTTGCTTAAAATCCTTTTCACATTTTCGAAAGAATGTGAAAGGAAAATACTTCTTGAAAATACACCACTTAAATTATCACGTTTTAAATCTAATTTTTTTGCCGAAAAGTTTGCTTTGATAATTTAGAGGCAAAAAATCGGCAAAATGCCGATGAATCGACAAATTTGGCAGGCCTGGTAAATGGGTAAGTAAATAATAATATTCTTTCTAAAGAAATTTCTCTCTCATTAGAAAAACAAGCGGACAGGTGTCTGGTATTTTTTTAAAAAAATCGGCTCTTTTCTGGAGTAAATGAGTAAAACCTGTGTTATTTAAAATTACTGAATTACACAAAATAACTTAATATTTTTAGATAGTTTATTTATATAAAATAACTGAATATTCCTTTGTTTTTTTACGGAATATGGGATAAAATTATTGACAGTAAAAATTAAATGAAGATGTCCCAAAATAAACGCATTCAAAATTAAATGACTATATTTATAGCTACAAACATCTAGAACTTAGTTTCTGTTATAGAAGAAGTTTTTACTGGGTTAAGTTAAAGCCATTTTTCAGTTTTCATTACTGTGATGTCGACTTTTGAAATTTCCTGATAACCTAATTTATGCAATTACTATTTTTGTTGTCTTGACTTGCTCATTTTATGAATTTAATCCAAATTCTACATATTATTTTTTTTAAATTATAATAGGCATTGCTTTTCATTTGCCATATGAAATATGAACATTTTTCCTAATTATAAAAATAATAGCTGTGGTAAACTAATCAATTAAACTAAAAATAAACGTAAAATTATTTTATTTATAAATGACATGGTCCATACTATTTTATCAAAATGGATGAGGTGGTCCAATGTTATTTGCAGGGTACATACAAAAACACCTCATCATATCTATAAGTATGTGGATTGTATTATAAGCACCATGCAAGTTATATTGGACCACCTGATCCAATTTGATTAAATATGCTACTCCATGGACTGGTCCGATGTAATGCAAGCATGGAGCATGTCACTGTTAAAAAGTGTTTGTAGTTAGACGACATGTCTTCGTTTTTAACGACATGTTTTCGTTTTTAAACGAAGTTAAAAGTAACCCTCTTGTGTATACAATGGAATAGTTTTAAAACTACTCCTTTGTAATCCAAAGCTGGGTTATATTGTCCTGCCCTAGGACATCTTAATGTTAAATAGACCATGTTTTTCCCATACGTTTTGGTTACTTGTGGAGTAGTCCTAGTCCCTTGTGGGCTACACTTTACACGCGTGCTTGGACTAGTCCTATTATTTGCAGGGCAGAAGCAAACAATCTATTCATGTTTTTTACAATCCACATAGTTACTAAAAAACACAAACTCACTCTCTTTCTCTCTTAACGGTTATATTTGGCTAAGCATAATCTACCTTTGCAACTCTTCCGGCGCCTGATGACCAGCGTTACCGATGGATATTTTCAAAAAGTTCCAAAAAAAGGGGATATTTACAAAAAAAAGTGGCACCAAAAGGGGAATTTCAGAATAAAAAGGGGCCCTTCTTTTAAAATCAGAAAAAGTACACCTAATTATATTTTTTTACGTATTTTGTTGAATTTATTTAAACCCTTCGGAGTTTTGCTATTTCTCTCCCATAGGGCGCCTCCCCGGTTGGTGGATAGGGGCACTTTCGACATTTATGTCGGATTCCGCAAAAATAAAATATGCGTAGCGTCTGGACCCGCAGCGGGCGGCTACAAAAGGCGTCTGATTCCAGAGGAGCGGCCTATTTATCGTGTGTCTAACCACGTGATGGCTCAATTCGTTTGAACCAGCTTTATGCTTGTAACATATCGCCGGAATACAGTCTTAACCAATACTACTTTCTAAAATATCATGAGTTTAAACCAGCAAAATATTGAGTCTCCAAGTGGTCGCCGCATCCCAGCGGTTAATCCACCTACCTCTGTTTTATCACAGGTAGCATGCACATCTGATTTGGAGGTGCAGAACCCATGCTTAGAAATTAATATACCTACAACTGAAACCTCAATTGAGGGCCTATGCTCCACAGGGAGCTAAAGGAAATAAGAAGAAGAAGATTTAAAACTTCAAATACCATTTTATAAATGGTAAAAAAAATTCGTGGGCTAGAGCAATATTTCACCCGAAATAAGGCGGTTATGCTAATACATCTTACCATAACTTGAGATCGATTCGACCGATTTTGTCAAAACAATTACAGATGATTATTAATAAAATTTACTTTGATCTATCCAAATACACTTTTTTATATTTTCAACTGTTTCGAAATTATTCAAAAATTAGTATTGATTAATTTTTTGCAAAATTAGTACTACATAGTTTTGTTTTAAAAAAATCCTTCAAAAATGATAAGGATAGAAATATTAAATTGTTCTGATTTTTCTGAAAGCGAATAAAAGACGGGATATATCATGAAAATCGTAGGACAAATGTTAATTTTATCTTTTACAAGCTTAACCCGGTGCGCTTCGCTACACTGGTTTAACCACTTTATCGGTTGAGAGATATTTAATATATGCATCCTATGGAAGGTAGTTCCCCCTGCGCCTACCCGCCTTATTTTTATTTTCAAAGTGAAGTATACCATAAGAGTGACTTCTACAAAGTTTGAACTTTCTCACTATAATAGTTTTTAAGATATCCGATATTAAACATTGGCGTCCTATGGGGGGTAACACTTCCCCCGCTGCTATTTTATTTAAATTTTTGGGCTCAGAAGATCCTACTATCAAAAGTTCACCAAATTCCTTGCAGCAGTGATTTTAGCTAATATCAGCAGGGCTTTTAAGACCACCTGTAATAAATTCACCTTGAGTACAATTTAACAAGCTTTTGATATTTAATCACGTTTTTAAAAAACGAAAGGTAATTTAAAATTAATTTTAATTTATTGACAGTTAATGATTACCATATAAATTTGTGTTTTATAAATACCCAAAAAAGAAATACATCTTGTATTTACATAGACAAACAGGTAAATACCCGGTGGAATCCCATCTATAGGAATATAGTGGAGGTAAATTTTTTTAAAGCTAAATTAATGCTATTTTTGTTAAAAAAATTCAATAAAAAACTATAAGAACAAAAATGATACATACATAGGTATATGTACATATATAATTTAATGAATTGAATAAGCCATTAACCATTAAAATAACTATAAACAGGTAACGCACGACATGTATGCATTTTGCAGTGGGAAATTTGACATGTCAGATGACAAAAACATGTCGTGTACGGCCGCCTTAAGCTTGCTTACATATACATACAGATATGTAACTTTCATTAAGGCTGGTGTTTAAAAAAAAACAGAAAGTAAAAAACTTTTCTCTACATTTAGTAAAAGTGAAGGCCTAACCATAATATGCACAACCTTTCTTAACCTTCTGTCAAAAATTAAAAAAAGTCTCTCAAATGTATTTAAAAATCAAAATAAAAAAACCCCCATTCACTTAGTGGAATGTGTGGGTACTCCAGTTAAAAGTAATTGTACAAGAAAAACGAAAAAAAATAAAATTTAGGGCGGACGGGGCTTTAGGGGCCCTCTGGGTCAAAAAAAGTGCCCGATCCACTCACATCTATATGTAGGTACTCAAAATGAAGGTAGTTGGCTCACGATTGTAAATATTTTGTTTTATTTTGTATTTTTTAATGTTTATTTTTGATTTAAAAAAAAAAAGTTTTGGAATTTTTTTTGTAGCTGGCCTTCGGCCGGGCGCAAGGAGTTTCTCCTCTATGGTATAACAAAAACCGGCTTCGCTAACTAAAGCTTCTCTGCATAGCCGGCCTTCGGCCTAGTGCAAGTATTTTTTCCTCTATGGTATAACAACTAACTAAAGCTTTTCTGTACCTAAAATATACTTAAATTAACCAAGAGAGAAAAATAATATGCGAATACAAAGACAAAATACACGGGTGGCATATTTTCAGTTCAGTTATTACTATTAAAGTTAACAAAAAAAAAAAAACAGTTTTTTTGCTCTGCTGTAAAATTGTGGTTTTGCAGATAGCACTTTTTAAATATAAGCCCTCGATACGAAACTAAAATAAAAAACCAAAAATGTTTTTTCTATCAGCTTAAAAAAAATGCAGAATTCTCACCGATCCCTTAAAGAAGATATTTAAACTTGTCAGTTTATTAACATGTTTAGCAGCAAACTTTCTTAAAAATAAAAAATCAACATAAAATTTAAATAAGCTAGTTAAACCAAATATTTCGTTCACCTAAATTTATATTCATTTAAAATAGTAAGTCTTATATTAGTATTAGACTATTTAGGTCAACAACATCTACTAGTAAAACAAGGGACATTAAAATTAAAAAGTTTGAATAAATTTACCCAAGTGCACAAATATCAAAAAATATGCTAATAGTTTTTAATTTTTTTACGAATGACTCAAGGATAACTTGTGCAAATACACAAATAAGAATAAAAAAATACACAAATTTTTATAGGTCAAATAAACAAAGCCTAATAACAATATACTTTCTTTGCATATTTCTTCAGTATAAATACTTGACAATAAAAAACAAAAAAATGTATTCAAACATTATTTACGTAAATAAATAACTGTTTAATCTACCTACGACACAAATTGCACATTTGCTATATAATAAGATCCAAACTTATAAACCTAATGAAAAAGTGAAAGTTAATTAGTTAATAAACTAAAGTCGACATGAACGTGTTAAGTAAGTGAAATATCATACTATTTTGGGGAACCAATAATATAACTGTATACATTTTTATTTAAGAATTATTAATAATAATTGTGGTAATTGCGGCTAAAAGTGAAATAATATTATCACAAATCGAGTCAACAACAGAATCTACTACAACAGAACCTACTACCGCAGAATCTACTACAACGGAACCTACTACAACGGAACCTACTACCACAGAACCTACTACCACAGAACCTTCTACCACAGAATCTACTACCACAGAAGCTACTACAACAGCATCTACTTTAACAGTAGCTTCTACAACAGAATCTTCGACAACAGAACCTACGACAGCAGCGCCTACTACAACAGAACCTCCAACAGCAGCGCCTACTACAACAGAATCTCCAACAGCAGCTCCTACCACAGCAGCACCTGCGACCACCAAACCACCTCCAGCATGTGTTGTACCACAACCGAAATGTTATATAAATAATAATGGTTTTTGTCGAACATTTAACACTGAGTGTGATGCCTACAACGGAAACTGCGGCATGAAAAACCCTGTCATGCGTAAGTGAAATAGCAAAATAATCAACAGCTAATAATTTAAATATTTTCCCTTTCAAAAGAATGGAAAACAACAACCACGACTAATTGTGCAAAACGTAACTTTAATCAAGTTAAATGTTGCAATGATGATTGCCCAACTTTTTCGAAGGCTGATTGCACTGGTGAACCAGTTTGTGGTTCCAGTTTATCGATGCAGAAATGCCGACTTTTTGCGAGCCTGTGTGCCATGAAGAAAGTCTCGTGTAATGATCCTAATTTAAAAGGTATTTAATGTCTATCGTATTATGGTCTTCTTAATCATTTTTTTTTATCGCTATCGTCTTAGATTGGCGTGTAGCTAAAACTGCTTCTGCTTGTAAAGGTCTACAACCTAATGCCCCAGCTGTCTCCTGTACTGTGTTGAATTAAGCAGGATTTTTTGCATATTTTACTTGCTGTTTATTTTTTTTTCTTAAGATGGTAAATTTTTATTGTAATCTTAAACTGAAATTGTACTTAGCGATTTGATTGCAATCGGTTAATTTGTAATAAATATATTTGCATAAATTAAATTCTTATTAAAACGATGTTACACACTTCTTTTAAATTCAAAATTTAAGGCTTTCGTCGTAAAATGATATTAAGAATGTAAAAAAACAAGTATGAAAGTATAGTCGGTCAATACCAACCATATGATACTATTTGGGACCCATTGCCCGCCGTATCAAAATTATGTAAATGAGTTTAAGGTTCAATTAAAATTCCTTTATGTCAAATATTACTTATTTACATATGTATCTTCATCAATATGAAATGAGTTTGCCGTTAAGTGGTTTTAGGAATGGCATTTTATATGGGACCTTTGATAAGTTTTTGGCCCGTCAGCACAACATTTTGTCATGAGATAGTAAAAGTCATTGTCGCCAATTTTCGATTGGCAAATTTAATGGAAAGTATATAAAAAATGTTGGGCCGAAATTACACAAAAATTTTATGATTCATTTTTGGGTTTTGAATACTTAGTAGAGTTTTTCATACGGGATTTCCCGGGACCAAAATGCCGCGATTCCGCACATTTTTCGGGAAAAAATCCCAGAAAATTTGTGCGGGAATTCCCGGGATTTTTTTAATTCAATTATGCGACTTTACTGCTGATATTATTGTTAATAAGTTGTGGCGAAGAATAGATCTGAGCCGTAAGGAAAAAAGGTCTTAAGACAAAAAAACGCCTTTTGAGTTTTTGATTGGCTTTAATTACATTTTTTTTCTCTTCTGTTTTATTAAAATCTTTTAAGTCTAGCACAACTGCTTTTAATCTTTTTGAACTGCTCTTAGGAAAAAAGTCCATGAAATACACCAAATAAATATTTTTCAATTTAACATTACGAAAAACTACAGTTTCTGACTTAAGACAGTTTTGCCAAACGCCAAAGAGATGTAAGTTCATATACGATAAGTAAAGGCCACGTTAGCCGACCGTAAATGTAATGTAAACAGCTGATCGTTTCTGTTATTTGCAAAGCCATGTAAATGCTTAACTGACTGTAATGTCACTTAACCGTAACGTGCCAACCTGTAGAGAATAGCATTTCAATACGATGTTACGTGAAAGTTGTAGATATTGATGGGCAGAGCTTGCATTTTAAATGGAATTCGGGTTTAATCACTCGTTATCTTTGGTACTTTTTTCAGTAATAATATCTATGAAGTTTTGACAAAATAACTAACAATACATAATTGCATACATATACACAAACAATAAAACGTCTGGTTTTTAATGGTATCGAAACCTTGTTTTGTGTATGCATATTTTCAAAATATTATAAGTGCATGTTTATGAATATGATATAAAACATATTTGTTTATTGCAAACCTGTAATATTAATATCAAATATTAAATTAGTTATGTATTAATACAGACATACATTTAATATTATTTAAATAACTTGGTACTTTTTTGCAAAGTGGTCACCATTTCATCACTGGGTGTGTTGTTATATGTATACTAATGGTCTTTTGTTTATATTTTTGAAAAGCAGCTGACATGTTTTTACATGTTCTATAACTGCACAAACGAGTCTACAGTACGTTACGGTACGTAACATTGCATTTTATTACATTTACGGTCGGCTAAAGCGGCCTTAAGGCAATATTAAATGTTTAATGCCCTGAAATTTCGAAAGAGGAAGAGTAAAAATGTACATAATTTTTAATTTGTTTAAAGACCCAGATTTATTTTATAATAACGAAAAAAAGTTGTTCCCACTTGCTTCAAAAAATGTAATGCTTCTATAAGCAGAGCAGCTGCATAAAAGATTTTATGGATTAGATTCAGTAAGAGATGACGACAAAAGTTATTAATTAGGAGAACGCTTATTCGATTCAAAGAAATAATTTTGTTTTTAAGCGAATTACAAGTTTTGAAGGAAGTACTAAGAAAACTGAAAGTGCGTAGAGATTATAAAATGATGCTTTGGCTATAGAGACAAACATCCGTAGAAAGAAAACGTGTTTTCTCATTAAAATCTTGTTGATAAAAATTAGAAATAGGTTTCAAGCAATTCAATAAATGCTTATTTTGAACTAGAATTCTATTTTAAAAGAAATATTTTGTAATAATTTGTTAAATTAATTAAACATTTTTGGTTTTATGTAAATGCTGTTGGCATTGAATTAATTATGTGGCAATTAGTGCTTTAGTCTAGTTGAATTGTATTGAGCGGGAATTCCCGGGATCCCGGGAAATTGAAAAATAATTCTCGCTTTCCCGGGAAATGAAAAAAGTCCGGGAAAAGAAAAACTCGAATACTTAATTACACAGTGGTTGTGGGTATAATAACTAAAAGCGTAAATATATGAGATGCTAGCGTGGTAGAGGTTCATCTATCCACAACCCAATAAAAATGGAGCTTCCAGCGCAGCAGGTTTGTAAGCGAGTGCACTTTTCACACTGAATTTTTGTTGTAATAGGCATTCTTAAACCCTTTGACGACGAAGAATTTTCCGCTGACAATTTTTTAAATTTTATTGCGGATTCTTACTTGGAATTGCAACATTTCAAGACTAAAGTGCTGTCAAAACTTTAAAATTGTTACTCCTTCTGCGAGAAAAACCATGGGACATATATGTGCTATTCGTCGTCAAAGATACAAATTTGGAAACAAATACATTATGCGTTTCAGTTGCTGATCGCTTGTACAATAGTTTGCATGACCATGATCTTGGTTTTATTTACATTGTGAAACACAAAAAACTGTCCAACGGTTTGCATATCGCGATTTGTGCGTAAATTCGTGTTTTTAGTTACGCTTTGAAAATATATCATTTAATTATTGGTAACTAAATATGTAGGTTTTTTTCTAAATGAGTTAATTGTGTCACCTAATAAAGTACAAAAAACCCCAAAAGTAAGGGATAGTGAGGAGGTCCCATCTGTTTTAGAATTGCTTAATAAAGTTTGTGAGTTCATCGTACTAACAGAGTTCATAATTCACCAAATAGACCTTTATTCTTAGCAGAACGGTATTATATTTTCTATAAGTCAAAAAGAGTTGAAACTATTTTTTTGGGTCATTAAGTAATGAGTATCCACAGATTACTAGGATAAGATTGTACTGGTCTAGGATGGAAATCAGTGATGCCAACTTAGTACTTTTGCCACTATTTTTGGTGCTTTTTGATGCCTCAAAACGCCAAAATTTTATCTATAGTGCCAAACTAAGAAAAAACACTAACTTGGTGCTTTTTAAATTTTTCGTTAGTGCCATTAGTGCTTTTTACAATTTTTATTTTTTTTCTACCATTTTGTCTAAACTTGCGTTTAGGCAATATCAATTGTCTTATCTACACATATTATATTTGTTGAATTTTCATCATTTTTTAAAACTTCGATAATGTAGAGGTTGATTTAGATGAGATTTGCTATTTGGGGTACAATGTTGAGAAGGCCTGTCAAGATTATAAGATTTCAAATGATAAAAAAAGTGATAAAAGAAAGTTGCATTCGTTTCACCAAAAACTTTTTTAATTAACGAGGTTAGATTTAGGCTTCCTAGCAATTTGGAAATTTTACAAAACGTTGCACATTTAAGCATTGAGAACATATTTAGAAATCGTAATAAAAACGATGTATTTGTTTTCGGTAAACATTTTTTTAAAAATGTAGACACTGTTTCAAAAATAGCAAATATCTTGAAAAAAATTTGCAATTGTGAATGGAAAAATTAGCAACGATTTTGAGTCATGTAAAAAAAACGTATTGAAAAGTTAAAAAACATGCAGTCGGAAACCGTACAAAAGAACGCAAAGGCTTTAAAAACAAAAAGAGCAGTTACTTGGTATAAGCAAAGTATTAAATAAATAAAAAACAGCTGACAGAAAATGATTTTATAACGAGCGTTGTGTAACCTACCATTTTTCATGCGCTTTAGTTTTCAAACGCACGACACTCGTCTACAAAAATCCGCGTTTTGTGCACTTCTACCTCTAGTGCTATTGCAAAAAAGGTTTGACTATTAGCATCCAAACATACATGTTTTTTCTATTTTACACCTTATGTGTGTTCTTTATTCAGAAGGGTACATAGGGTAAAATAATTGGATAATATCATACGCCAATTGCTTTATTAACATTTGCACGATTTTAATTTAGATTTATTTAAACGATAACATATTAGGGTTTTTATTAAAATATGGGCTGTCATTAAGTTTTATAAACAATGGTCGGTCATTGCAAATTTTCGGTAATTGCAGCAGCCCAGATTTTTTCGGGCTACAAAAATCGAGCTCGCACTGTATTACTTTAAAACTGTTTTATGGCCAATTAAAACTCAGCTGATAATGATACAAATGATTTGGATGATATTATTTTTATTGAAGATAATAATAATAATGCATTTAAAAATGTGTATATGTAAATATATTCATTATTTAAAATCAAAGTATTTTTCTTGGGAATTTACAAGATTTTGTTTGTCGTGCTTTGTTCGCAATTTTTATTCTTGATAAAAACAGTGATATTTATTGTTGAAGGGATAAGCTATTGATGCGCATTTCACTGGATTTTTTTGGAGGTATATAATATTCGGCTCATCCGAATGCAACTTGTTTTGTGTTTAATTAAATTGTAAAAATAGCTTAGTGATTTTTAGTGCTTTTTGCTCTCAAAAAGTTGGCATCACTAATGGAAATATATTCAGTACCGTTCATTTCCAAGGTTATGACTCGATACCGTTTTAAAAAAATTCCACAAGAATCTGTTAAACGGTCAAAATTGGAGGCGGTATCAAATTAAATTGGATATTACACTGTGTGTAATTTTTTAAGTCTTGGAAAAATAACCATATACGGACAATAAATAACCATTAAAAAAAGACCCGTGTCTGTTAATTTTGCTGAAAGTCATTCACTTCTTTTTATGGGCCCTTAAAGATTTAGGGCCTCGGTGTCATTTTTGCAAAAAAGTGATCATTTTCTCAGGCTCATATCTTGCAAACCGTTCGGAATTTTGATTAACCCTCTCAGACAAAGTTATAGCTCTTACCATAGGAAGTTTATATGATCTAGAAAATTGTTGATTGTTTTCTTGAATTTTGAACGGTTTGCTACCTATGGACCTGAACAGGGGAAAAAGGTAAAAAAAAAAGATTTTTTTTAAGTTTTTTGCGATTTTGATCTTGAAGATGAAGTTTTTTGATTTTATATGTTTTGTTCCTTATGGCAAGAGCTACAACTTTGTCTCAGAGGGTTAATCAAAATTCCGAACGGTTTGCAAGATATGAGCCTGAGAAAATTATCACTTTTTTGCAAAAATTACACCGAGGCCCTAAATCTTTAAGGGCCCATAAAAAAAAGTGCATGACTTTCGGCAAAACTGGGACACACGGGTTTTTTTTTTTTTGATCTTTATGGTTATTTATTGTCCGTATACGGTTAATTTTTTTCGTGTTGCACTGTGTTAACAAACAAGAATGATAGGAGAGCCAGCTAGCGATGGTTGTCTGCACAAAAAACCATAGGACAAATAAAAATTGATTTTAATTAACAATTAGTTGAAAAACTAATTTAATTTGCACCAGTATCACTTAAATATATTTGTAATATAAATGTTGTTAATATAAGTAAACGTTTAATTGATTAAATTTTTAATTAAAACTGATTTTGTTTTTGATTAATAAATTAATTTAAATTTTCGAGAAGTTTTTCTGTGTAATATTATGTTGGTTGCTAAATAAAGTGAGACATTGGGCACGTTCATAAGTCGTAACAGTTGTGTAACCGTTTAGTGTTTGTCTTAGAAACGCATAGTTGAGCACTTCCGCTCAACACAACAGTTGGGTATTTGAAGCCATTTAATCCATCATAAAATTTTTTAGCTACCTAAAGTCAACATGTTGTGGTCAACCTCAACAGCTGAAAATCAGATATAAATTCTGTATTATCCATACTTTTTAGCTAAACTAATAAATTTTATTATCACTTTTTTTTCAATTGTTTATATTTATCAGCTGTTAATTTTTTATTATACATATAATGCCGTTTCTAAGACGAAAGTGTTCGGCTCAACAGTTGTCAACAGTTTTGTAGCAGTTGAGCTCAACAGCTACGTCTTATGAACGTGCCCATTGCTAATTACAGAGCTTATTTTTTTTTTATTTATTTATTTATTTATTTGATGTTCCATACACAAGGCTAAGAGTCTAATATTGCAGTACAGAACTGAGCTTTTGTTAAATTACAGGTTTTGTTATTAAAAACTTAAAAACTAATAAAATAAAAATATTACATATTTATAATCAATTAAAATATTTTCAAATTGGAAACAAAAAAAGATAAAAACATAAACAAAAAAATTAAATTAAACTAAGTATAAAATCATATAATAATTAATTAATTTAGCATAACCAAGTAAAAAAGGAAAAGCAAAAATACAGTTTCTTCATTTGAATAAGCAAAGTTATATTTGTATATGTACAACTGTCGCTATAAAATGAGTTTCTTCGGGTCTTCATGCAATTTTAAGACATTTTTTTTTAGTAAAATAAGTCCAAATGCTAGACAACTCTTTAGCACCTAATTCACTTTCTACTCCATTCCATAAAAAACAGTATGCCTTTTGATTTTAAGGTTTTAAAAACTAAAGTGGAGCAGTATGTATAGCCTGAAAGTCTACCGTAAAAATGTACTTTTCTTTAGCTCGATCTTTGGTCCTTCCATTTCCTGCATCTTCCTTTTTTCTGTGATAAAGTGGTCCCGAATCCTCATTTTCCATATGGTCGGGATGACTGACGAAAAAATCTCTTACGGTATACCAACAAACTCTTAAAGTTACATTTTTGAAAATAACAGAAAAAAATACAATTGAGGCGTATGGGATTATGTGGTTAATAGTCCTTGTTTCGAATATTCTTTTTTTTTTTAGTTGGATTTTTAAAATTTGTCTTTAGAAATAATAAGGAAATAATTAATTAAGTATGTTGCAAGCAAAGCGCACGATTTTTTTTTTTTTTTTTAACAAAAAGTTTTCAGGGAATTATCTAAACGTTTTTTATTGTGATAGAAGGATCTTTGTGAATTATGTGTGAAACAAAATATCGGCAAAATGCTGGCCACGGCTTAACGTTATTAATGTGCCGAATAATCTATTCTTTAGCTCTTGAATTGTTCTTAGCTTACTGACGAATACTTTTTCTTTTAAATATTCGCAAAGAGAGAAGTCCAACGGTATCAAATCACATGACAGTGACTGCCATATTTAACATCGTCACGACGTGGACGAGATAGAACCATTATTTCGTTGGCTTTGTGGCAAGTGGCACCATCTTGTTGGAACCACATATCGTGCAGGTCTATATCCTTAAATTCTGGTCACATTAAGCCATTTATCATCTCGCGATAGAGAAAGCTAGAGTTACCATGAAACTGCTTGGCCGACCTCATTTTCGAAGATGCATCGGCTTTTCAACAATTGCTCGTGGATTCTTATGTTACCAAATGCGGCAATTCTGCTTCTTAACGAATCCACTGAGATAAAAATGTGCCTCGCCGCCCGTCACGAAGTGTGTTTTGGTTTTAGCGGCTATTTTTGTACAAGGCTTCAACTATCTGCTCAATTGTTTACTTCTCCATTGCAGAATTTATCAAATACTGTAGCAAAGAAATGTCAAATTAAGTTGGGCGACAAACTTGACTTACAATTTAAATCGTGCATTATGGTTGGACCTCCCTTTATAATAATTGGATATTTTTTCTGCATTTTTTAAGATATATGTATCTGTTAATAATTATCTATAAGAATAATATACGATTTTATAACTGACAGAAGCTTTTTTGTTGAAGTAAACGGTTTCCTTTCGGACGTAAAAAGCATTCCTGCGGGAGTACCACAGGGGTCTGTGTTATCACCATTACTCTATAATATATACATCTCCGATTTTAAGATAAGGGCTGGTAATGAAGTGGCTTTCTACGCCGATGATAGTGCCCTCATCACACAGGGAAAGGTTTCAAATACCATTGTTAAACGTATGCAAAACGCTTTTGTCTCTGCTTCTAAATACTTTGCCAAATGGAAAATCAAGATAAACGAAGAAAAGTCGCAAGCTATCTTATTCCCTTTCAACAAATCCCCAAAAAGAGTCCCTTCTTTGAAACTTTTTTTTCAGGGAACAGAAATTGTTTTTTCAAAGTCAATTAAATATCTGGGCATAATACTCGACGAAAAACTTACATTCAGGGAAAACCTGATAAATGTTGGCTCAAAAGCTATTCGATGTGGTCGAAGCTTATTTCCTCTACTAAACAGAAAATCTAAATTAAGCATTAAAAACAAACTTCTCTTATACAAATTATGTATCCGTCCCATTATTACATATGGTTGTGTTGTCTGGAAAAATTGCGCAAAGAAACGTAACCAAATAATTTAAAATAAAAATTTGAAAATCATATACAACCTGCCGAGAAGGTTTCCTACTGCAAAACTACATAAATTATCAGGACAAAAGACAGTAGACGAATTTATTAATGATATGGCCCTGTCATTTTACGATAAATGCAGGGGATCAAACTTTGCTCATTTGAGAAGTTTATATAACATGGACTAATTATCTACATACATTCTTGTATGTAATAAAGTTAGTCCTTGTTCGCTTTAACTTCCCATTACTAAATTTGTGATATTATATATAGGTTTTTTCTCACTATCTAATGATAGTAACTCTAATGATAGTAACTCAAAATTGTAGAAATAAGAATGTAAAATGATTCAATGATAGTTAATAAATAAAATAAAAATTAAAATATTAACTATTATGTGGTTATTTTATTGGACTGTGCATGGGTTTTAATCCAACATTTAATATCATCAAATTTAATTTTCATTAATTATTTTTATGAGAAAGGAATTTTAAAACATGAAATTAATTAAAATTTATTCATAATTTTTCATTCTTGACTGACTTGGGAATCGAACCCAGGTTATCATGGACCGATTGCCCTGACATGTTCGATAATAAGCACACTATCTCTTCAGAAAGGTTTGCCATTTAACACTCACCGCCCTTTGAAGACGACTGGCATTCCATAGTCGAACATCTATTTTTAAACCAAATATTTTTCCACTTGGTGAATTGAAATTTGTTTTATTTTAATTGACTTACATGTTCTTCCTTACTTCTGTTTATAATACTTTTTGTCAAGAATTCTTCTTGAAGTCCAAAGTACATTTTGCTGTTTTAAATGTTTCTTGTATTCTATTTTCTGTTAAGCTTGTCGGCTCTACTTAAAGGACAAATGTAAACAAAGAGCTCGTGCCTAAGCTGTTAGCAATAATTACTATGTGGTTATTTCATTGAACTGTTCATAGTTTAAATACAAGTTGTAATATCACATTTAATTTTAAAACCGATAAAATATTTTTGACTAGGCATATTAATCTTCACACACATAATCTAAGTGAATTTTCAAAAACAACCTGTAAAAAACTAAAAAAAATGATTTAAGCACCTTTTCCTTATTGCGACAAGTTTATAAAAAAAGTTGCTACTTAGAGGTTATAAGAGCAAGGCTCTTATGTCTTTCTTAAACAAGCAGGTTAAAAAGATTGTTTGTTAAAAAAACGTTTTACTAACTTTATAATTTTAGTTTCCAATGCTATTCAATGGACCTTGTATAATTTGCTAATTAAATTACAAGCCTTTTCAGTAATGCCGTTAACATTAATTTTATTTTCCTATAATTTTATATTCCTTTCCAAACTAATGGATTAGTTTTCTAGGAGAACTTCTTGGTTTTTGCTAACATTTCAATGTTTGAAATTGACAAATAATATTTTTTTTGCATCCAAATTTTACGATTTAAGTTTTAATGAATGAAACGTAAAACGTTCATCAGACAATAGTCTTCTACAAAACCACAAACCTAAAAATAAACTAAAAACAAGTATTTTTCCTATTTCCTTATTGAGATTAGTTTCTTTGTGAAATTTTTTTTAAAAAGAACTGAGCAACGGGAAAACAATTATTATTACAATGACTGTATTGTAATGTAATTACTTGAAAATCATACTTGAACACATACTTACACTTGCGCCTGTATGCAAAAGATGCTACTTATCTTATAATTGCAGCATTTAGTGCATATTTTCTATGCCCATTTTCTTTTATACTGTTTAATAAATGTTTCGTACACACAAATAACTTATAATACAATTGTAGCTATAAAAACCATCATCATAATCACCATCTAACAATATAGTACTCGAATATAAAATGGAAAGTATTGTTTGAAAGTGCTTGGCTTTGTGTTATAATAAAATAGGGTCCAACAACAACAACAACAACAAGAACAAGAAAAAACCAAACATTTGAGGCAATATTATTTCAATGAACCTATATTTGAGGTTTCTCTATTTTTTTTTTATTGTTGCGGAAGTAATCACAATTTAAACGGAAATGTGCCTAACCACACTTATAATATTCCACAAATACGCAGATGCATTGACAAACTAACGCACACACATAAGAGCATAAAATATATTACTTTAGCATTATAACATTGTTAAACCCATTTCAATTGGAGTGGTTATCGTTTGTAATAGTGTTGCCATCATTACATTAAAACTAATGATGGACGATGAGTAAAACGTTGTCTGTACAAACACACGACTTTAAAAGTATTGACTTAAAAATAAGGAAATAAGTTAAATGTTGAGTTCTGTTGAATACTAATATGAGTGTAGCACTGAATAGTGCAATGAAATAAGAACTGGTATAATACAACTTTGTAGCACTTGATTTACGCAGCACTCTATTATCTTCGAAAATAAACAATAAATATCGCTCCTTAGTGTTCGGTTGGGTAGATTTGAGGAAAACACAAACGCTAATAGTGTTTGTGTACAAAATCAATAAAAAATAACGTTTCCCTGTTTGTCATCATTCGAACACAAAAATAATACTGTTTTGATCCAACTCAACAAAAGATGAGAACATTTGATTCCGTTCGGTTCGGCTCATTGATGCTCGTCGCTTTTGGCTGGTGTTTTTTACACAAGCAAAATACACATTGCGAAAACAAAAACAAAAAGACTGCAAAGTAATTTTACACAAACAAAACATATACACAATTCACACAAATGCTGTTCGTGCTGCGGTCGTTTTTTATTTGCTCATTGCTTTATCAATGTAAAAAAAGTAGCATTATAGAACATTAAAATATAATGTTTGTCTACGGTATCACTACAATTGTTTTGTTCTTAAAGAAGAACAGAACACTGTATAACTTTCGGCTCTTTCTTGAAAATAGTTGCAAACGGTATTGAGGGTTGAGTTCGTCTACACAATCACTAAAAAAACAGATATCGTTCTTGGGTGTGTAAGCAAAACGCTAAATAATGTTCCGTTTATTTTCGAACACTGCTTTTCTTTACTTAAATTAATCCCGCGAAGTTCTACGCTTGTGTGTAGGAGACCAGGGTCTCTGGCGGGAATCGAACCCGCAACTGCGGCATTGACAGCTTAGCTCACTACCAGCTAGCCTACTCAACTTTTAACTAAAGGGAGTTAAACTAAATTTTATACAACTTTTCTATGTTATAGCAAGTTTTGTAAAATTTTTCTCATTAATCGGAAAATTTTGCGAGAGATTTCCTTTAAGTTAGAACATTTTGTTGTTTTTTTCAAAACTTTTGATTTGATAAAGATTTTTGTGAAAATTTTCCACATTGATATTATTGATAAGACTATTCCACAAAAAAAATGAACCTCAAAAATTAGATATTTTCTAAGATAAATTGGGGTTGCTGATCACAAACATGGCATTCATTTATTTTTTCTCAAGAAGCGTTTTCGAGATATACACGAAAATCGTGTTTTTCTGCAGTTGTTTTAGGTATTACGAAAAATCTCGAAAACTGTTCAACTAAACTGTACAAGATTTAACACTTTGCATAAATATCTCTTTTATCTTTCAGAACATATCCAAACTGTGCTGATCTGATATAGATTTACTGAGTTACAGGACTTTAAACTTAATTTTTTTTAATGTTTTTTTCCAAATGTACCATTTTAATTCGCTCCAGTAAGGCAATAAAAAAAATTTAAAAATTTTTTTTAACATAATAATAATATAATATTTTGTTTCAAACGTAGTTATCGAAAAATTATTATCTTCGGACAAAGAATTAAGAAATAACGGCATATTAAGTGAAAACATCCGAATTTGAATTTTCATAAATTTTTTTTTTTTTAAGGAAAATGCTACTGCATATTACACTGCGGAACAGTAAGTTTGCGGTTTGGAATTTGATGGCAAATTTTTACTAATTTGAGGTCGCTGATTTCAAATCTAATCTACATTTTTCTCGATCAGCTCTAGTTTTCGAGATATTCCGTTATTTCCAAAATAAAGGCACTTTCACTACAAACATTGGAATACCTTAAAGACGGTTAAACCAATTTAGTAAAAAAAATCCGAAACTTGGCAACAATATTATCTTTAAGCCCTGCTTACATTGTTTTTAAATTTGCCCTGTAGTTTCAGAGATATCGTAGAATTTTTGAATCTTTGATACCCTTCACCGACAGTTCGAATATTTCAGAAGTGATATCTATGTATATGATATGTATCTATTTATTATTAGTTATTCTTTTTAAAATCAGACGTCAGCATTAAAATTGATTGCGGTAAGCCCTATATTATTGACCGACCATCACAATGTTTTAGGCTAATTATAGCAATTTTAATTAGCTTGAGCCGAACTTTAATGATTTTCAGGCAGGGAGCCATGGTAAGTTATGAGCCCAAATTCTGCAGAGTTATTTCTGGTATTATAAAATATAAATTTCAATACAGGGTGAAATAAGTTTTAGCGTTTCAGAAGGCTGCTAAATATGGAATTAAAGGTAAATTATGGACCGTATATCACAAAATTGCATGACAATTTTTCTGGTCATATGAAACTAAGTTGGAAGAATTGTTACCACAATAAATATAACTGCTACGACTTTAGGCGTATTTAATTAATTTACCTGAATGGGCTTTATACGGGGCCTATTCTGAATTATGGACCGATCGATCATCACGAAATTTATAAGCGTGATTTCTAGTTCTATAAAATGTTATGCAGGTAGCATTATTTATTACGGTTTTAAGCCTTCTTAACAGTTTTCCGGGAGCAGGGTTTATATGGGGCCTAGGGTAAATTATGGACCGATGTTCACGAAATTTCACAGTGCCATTTATATTCCTATACAACTGTGACAAGCCAAAACTTGTTATGATAGCATTATTTTTTACGGATTTAGACGTACTGTACTGGTTTTTGGGAGTAGGCCTTATATGGCGCCTAGGGTAAGTTATGGACGGATTTTCAATAAATTTTACAGCGTGATTTCAAGTCGAATAAAACAAATTTCTGGGATATCTTATATCATTCCTTGCATTGTTCCATCATTTATGTTGGCTTTTATAACAAACTTATCAATTTTTTAAGGTGGTGGTTCCCGTTTTGATTCATTGCTCTGATCCAACTAAACCGATTTTGCTGGATTTCTATCCCAAACTGCTTACGATAACTACAAGCAATTTAAGTTTTTCGAAAGTGAGCGTGTTTTCATCAGACGGACATGGCTTAATCGACTGGGAATTACTCAAGGAGCCAGAATATACTTATTTACTTTATGGGGTCTGAGATGAATAGTAAAAAAGTTTCACACGGAATGACAAACTTAGTATACCCTCTTCACAACTAATTGTGGTGGAGGGTATAATAAGGGATAGTAAGATATGCTTAAACAAATTATAATTTTATCAAAATGAATAATTAAACTAAGTAAACTTAATGCGAAGGTGGTAATTTTATTAGACAAAATAAATAATAAATTATGTACTCCCGAAAATAAATTTGATAACACATTTGCAAGTGCCCGTGCCCGTGGTTTTTATGGATTTTTCTTACGAAAACAATAAAATTAAGCAATTTATTTTTAATTTTGTCTTTTCTTTTCACCCACTTTCAACTACAATTCGAGGCGGGAAAAAGCCAAACAATTGTAGGGGAATTTAAGAAAAGATTAACCCACTGTTTATTGTTGGTGTTTTGTTTGAGCTGTGATATTATTACGGGTAAGACTTTTGACTGTTTATAATTCCTATTCGCTTTACAGTTTCATTTGAATAATATCTTTAGCTTTTCTAAAATCTTTGGACAAAGGTTTCCCGATGATAAGGTCTCAGCAAACAGATTGATGCTCTAGAATCTAGCATTTCCTCAACAAGAAATTTCAGTGTATATATCAAAAATAAAAATTGGGAATTAAGCATTAAAAATAAATTTTCTATTCCCGAAAATAACTTTGGTAAATGCAACATTTATTTGTTACAGAAACGGGAAAGTTTTGAGTTTTGCACATGTGTGCTAATTATTACATTAAGAATAAATATGTTATTCGCAACACTCTTTAGAATCTAAAGATTGATGACCACTTTTTTCCAAAAATTGCTCATATTTGGTCATACAAAAGGTTTCAACTTTAAACATATTTTTCATTGGCCCCTCCTGCCTGTGTAACGTTCGCACAAAATTCGCGATATTCTGGTGTGTTGGAAATGTCATTGTGCATGTCTACCTTCCTGCATAGGATGTGTTTCTCCCTCTCGCCGGGTGCGAATTTAATTTGTATGTTAAACTGTTTTATAAAAGACCGTTCATATACTGTATCCGTAATTTACGTTAGTAATTACAACAGTATTTATTACAGTTACAATTGCACGTAAGACCTTGTTTATGAGTATGAGTGTATGATTGCCCAGCAAATAAAATTGGACCACCTGACCCATTTTGATAAAATGGACTACTCCACGGACTGGTCCGATGTAATGCAAGCATGGACCATGTCATTGTTAAAAAGTGTTTGTAGTGAGACGACATGTCTTCGTTTTTTAACGACGTGCTTTCGTTTTTAAACGACTTCAAAACTAATCCTCTTGAGTATACCATGGAATAGTTTTAAAACTACTCCTTAGTGGTCCAAAGGTGGGTTATATACCATGGAGTAGTTTTAAAACTACTCCTTAGTGGTCCAAAGGTGGGTTATATGATCCTCTCCTAGGACATCATAATGTTAAATAGACCAGGTTTTTTCCATACGTTTGGGTTACTTTTGGACTAGTCCTGGTCCTTTGTGGACTACTCTTTACACGCGTGTTTGGACTGGTCCTATTATTTGCAGGGTGTGGATGTGTGCGCGTGTGTGTTAAATGTTAACTTTTTCTATACTGAGAACCACATGACGTATGATGAATATTAATTTGTAGCCATATTTAACAGGAAAAACGAATTTAGCCAGTAGGCTGCTGCTGTGTATTTTATTACAAACTGAGTACTGCTTATTTTAAATCAAAATATTTTGTTGTGCGAAAAATTTATTGTTTAACTAATATTCACTTGAAAATAATATGTATAAATAAATGTTATTTAAAATATTTAAGAATCTTAATTTTTCTTTAAATATCAAAATTTATAATATAAATATAATACATATAAATTTGTTTTCCTTTCAGAGATCTTTTAATATTTATTTTTAAGAATTTACCGCAAGATTTTCCAACATAACACAATTTTAAAAATGTTTAATTCTTTTTTTGTTTTGTTTAAATTTTTGTTTGTATTGTTTTAGAAAAATGTAAGAAACAATGACAGGTTTGCCCAAGGCGAAATTATGTAAACGGTGGTGTCGATACTACAACAAGTAACAACACCAAAAACACAACAATGTATTTTTTTGTTGCTTTCGTTGGCCGATATGTCAAAAACACAAGTAACTTTTGACATTCCTCTCTATAACTAAGAAAAAAAGTAGCACAGCTGTGCTTTCAACGCAACCTGAAAAATGAATCCGCCTTGGGTTTGCCTTTTATGGTCTACTCTATCAAATTAAATCTTAAATGCCTCTCAATAACACACTTACACAAATAAAAACCTCCAAACACATTCTTCCAAATGTTGTTACTACATGTTGAATTTTTTTAACACCCCTGCAGGAAACCTGGGCTTAAGTGTCCCCAACTTTCGTTAATTATATTGGTGATTTTTTTGTAACACTGTCAACAATGTATCTATATATCTGCCCTCTCGTCTGCGTTTGAACAAAAAATAAAAAAAATGACAACGATGTAAAAATGTTAAGTGAAAGGTTGGAGTTTTTTTTTATTAAATAATTATAAATTATTGGAACACGCATTTAGATTTAATAAATAGCCTTATATAATAATATTATTAGTGCAAAAATTAAGTGAAGATACATTGAAAATTGTAGACTTAAAGTCCTGGTTCACACTCTCCAAATTTTAGCCGTCAGGTCTTGAGTTTTTAGGAGATAAGGGAATAGAGAAGGTCATTTCTTTTCCTCCCTTACCTAAAAACTCATGAATTGACGCTAAGACTTGAAGAGTGTGAACCAGCACAAACTATTGAACTCTTTTAGAAAGTCTCTTAATCCAAAGTTATATTCGTTATATTAAAACGTTTTTCGGTAGATATCGAAAGTCGAAAACTTCGTTGTTCATTAAATCATTCAACGAAAACAATTTTGCTTTCGACGCTGCAAATAACTTTAAAAAGACTTGATTTGGTGGAACAATTAATTAATTAATATGTAATTAAACTTTTTAATTTTATTTTTCTTTAATAAATTGAAATAACTTTTTTAAATTCTGTTTACCACAACACACAATGGAAAAATGTTGGTCATTTTCGGATCAAAAATCTGTAACTTTTAATGGAAGAGTATTTTTATAAGATTCTTTTCTTTTTGAATAGGTGAATAGGTGCGACTTCAAGCTTTAGTTTTATTTTCATAATCGTAAAATAAAAATCGAAGCATAAAATAATAAAGAAAACCCGCACATTTCCCGGGAAATTTGTGCGGGAATTCCCGGGGTTTTTCTTAATTTAATTATGGTAGCTTTTAGCCTTTAGACAAAAAGAAACTTATATTTTAGTTTTTGATCGGCTTTAATTCAATTTGTTTCTGATTTGTTTGGTTTAAATACCTGTAGTCTACCACAATTCCTTCTTATCGTTAACATAACTACAGTTTTTAACTTAACCCTCCGTCATGCAAATGTATCTGCCCAGATCTTTTAAGAATTTAACAGTTATTTAAGTAGATTTCTAATTTAGCTAGGGCCTCCAGGTACCCTCTACAAATATTCTTAGCTATCGTTTTATGAAAAAAAAACATTAAAAAAACAACCAAAACAATTTTTGAGGATTTTTTCGTCTACACATCACATACGTAGCGCATGTACATATCTGGCAATATACACTTGTATTTTGTATGAAGAACAATGTAATTTATTTGCATATTTTATTTTATTTTGCGTTTGTTTACTCAAATCAACTGAAACTGCATTTAATTTGTACTCTACATTATTATAGCTGTTGTATTTTTTGAATTGAAATTAATCGAAATAAACTTTAAAACCATTATTTGTTTGAAATTAATCAAGTAAGAGTGCTACATTCGGCTATGCCGAATCTTAAATACCCTTCACCATGGTGAAATAAGAACAAATCGTTATGTAAACGCCCACATTATGTCGGAAGTTGTGTTTTAATAACTAATATGCTTGTACCTAATTTGGAAACGTTTTCTCTTTCTATATATACCGAAAAATAGACGGACATCGTTAAATTAACTTCGCTGTACATATAAGTCGTTACTTTTTGTGAAAGGTATAGAAAAACAACAGTAACATGGAATTTTATGAACAAAATTAAAAGCAGTCGATCTTACCAGAGCCGATGTGACAGAACTATATAACAACCAAGTCTTCGAAACCCCCATATCGACAAACAGACGGACATGATCAATTTAAATGTACATATATAACCTTTTACGTTCGGTGAAGGGTATAAAAATAAACATGATTTGAGTTTACATTTTAAAGTACTTTACTAACAAAATACAAGGAACATAGATTTCTTTGGATGCATTAAAACTTAAATATAAATGTAAATTGTTCAATGTATATAAAAAGAATTGTTAACGTGTAGCAATGTTCTAAAGATTGGGGTGATCTGAAACTCATGTTATCGAATAACGTAAATATCTTGATAAGATTCAGCATTCTTAAGAAATTTCTAAAGCGGTAAATATTTCTTTTTTCAGAAGAAACACTGGATTTTAAATAATGCTCGAAGGCAAATTTCGATTCGGCCTCTATGCCATATTGTATAGCTATACAGTAAACAATGCCCCGCAAATTTGGGGAAATACTAAAAATTAAAAGACAAACAGTTAGAAAAATTTCAAAAAAATATATATGGGCTACTTCAAATTTTTTGAGCACCTGCTGAAACCGACATACTATGGCTCTTATTTCGTTAAGTTTTATGAATTGAAAAAAACGTTGTACAGGGTTTGGATGACTATACTTGAAGGATATGACGTGCAAAGTTTTACGTTGAAAAGTCCTCACCTTAAGAATTGGTGGTCATCTAAAATTCGAAAAATTAAAAAAACGACTTGAAACTTGCAAGAGTTTTTTCATTCATTCCGTTTTCGTTGTAATAGTTTTAAGCTTTCAGATGCAAACCCTTACAAAATATAGTCACTAGACTTGGAGGATATATCCACTAAAAAAAAATTTTGATATCGCTGCTGGGTGAAAAGTTGCATGGTGTTTTAAAGTGAAACCAAAATTTTCCGAATATTGAAATTTTTGAAGATTTTACATAGAGTTTTTGCGCCGTTCAATAAAAATGAGTTTTAAGCGCAGAATTAAAAAAACTGCGTAATTTTATAAAGTTTGAGGTGTATCAAGTATCAAGTATCAAGCGCACCAATAACGTATCACGGACATCACAAACTTAAAAGAAATTAGCGTAAATTTTTTAAAAATGTATCTTTTTTGCGTCTGACAATCTGAATTGCCTTTTAAGTTGGCTAGTGTATTGCGTGATGTGAGTAACTTCGTAAAGGGCACCTCCGAGGCGAAAACGCACTTGAAAATTTTTAAACGCAAACATTTTATGAACTTTTGAAAATTTTTGCAAAAAAACAATTTATTTTTAAGGTTTTTTTTATATCAAAACATGTCATGGGAACATGTTTAGGTATCTAAATAGATTCTTCGCGACGGACTAAACTGATAAAGTGCAAAAAAAAATAATTTTTTTCAACCCTGGCGCGTGCAGCGGCAGTTTTTTCCAAACACATTTCGCTTTGTGACAACTGAAGCGCTGTATCAATTCCGCTCAAACGTACATCGAATAGAAGACTTTACTGAGCTTGATACTTAAATTGAAAACGCACCAAAAAATTTTAAGGATTTAAAATTTTATGGAGGAAACAAAATGTTTCTAACCTCAAAAAGCATCCTTGCAAGCTAGTATGCAAATTATGTCTTATACTAGCCGTAATTTTGTAAAATGTTTAACAATTTTAAATAAATTTTTATATGCATACACGATCAAAAAAAATTTGTTTATATTTTTTTTCCAGTGTATTTTAAAAAGTATTCAAGCTTTTACAAATATTTTAGTGTGCTAAGAAAGCCCTTAAGGGGTATTATCCACACGCGTTATCCTTTTTCAATTTTAACAAAAACTGTAATTTTTATATTTTTTTTTTTAATTTTTAACTTTAAACCGCAGTAAAATTTGCGCCGTGTAATAAAAATGATTAACGCGAACGGATTTCACATGCTCAAATATCGGTTTATACACACGCAAATCAACATTGATGTCAGACAAAAAAAAAAAATTAAAAAAAAAATGTCTAGGTGTCGTAAATTTTTGAAGTTGCTCATATATGTATATATATATATATATTTCATAAATCCTCAGGTATAAACTCACGGATTATTTGCATCGGGACTAGGAACTGCAATCCAATTTGGAAAATGTCTCACACTATCCAATATAAAACCATGATGTTCCAAATGACAAGCCATATTTAAAAGTTCAACACGTTTAAAATACTCCAACATAGGTATTACAAATTTTTATTTGCAAAATCTCAGAATCCCAATTCAGTATAAGCTTAATTAACAAATTTCAATAGATAGTTCTATAAAATATACATATGTACGTAGGACTTAATTTTTTTTTAAATAAACCAAACACAATATTGAGTTTTGCATTTTATACAAGTTATAATTACCCTTACTAGCAAACATGGAGTCAACAAAGGCGCATGATTGTCTTCATTTGTTAGGTATCGTGTTGGGTTTAATGGTACCGGCCATGTTTTGACAATCGCACGATTTGAAATCGCAAATGGTGTTCTGAAACTCGTCTGTTGTGCTTACGATCTGCCATTGTTTATTCTAGATCCCTTGAGTATATTTCTGCGATTTAAAGTCTCCAAACTTTTTGCGATTGCGATTAACAGAGGGAACTAGAATATTTTGTATAAACTATTATAGTGACCCATTTGCTGGATATTGAATATACATATACCAATCAGCTGTTGTGAAATTGCGACTTTTAACTCCGTAAAGTTTTGATCTAGGTATCCAAGTCAAAAGTCCTGTGTTTTTATTTTAAATTTAAATTCTTCTACTTCTTTATAAAAGTTTTCGTTGGGAGTCCAAAAATTAATTAACTGAAATTTATTGTTGATGGGATAAGCTATTCCTATGCACATTTCACTGGTTGCTTAGGCCAGATCATCAGGAAACTTCATCCAAAGATTTTAGAAAAACTAAAGATATTAAACAAATAAAACTGTTAAGCGAATAAGACTTATAAGCACCAGTTTTACTTGTAACAATATCGAAGCTTAAACAAAAACAACAACAGTAAACAGTGAGTTTATCTTTTCGTACAGTGCCGACTACAATTGGTTGATTTTTTGTCAACTCTAAATGTAGTTGTAAGTGGGTTAAAAAAAAATAAAACAAATTACTACCACATGCATATTAGTTATCAAAGTTTTTCTTGGGAGTCAAAAAATTAATTAAAAAGGTTTCGTTTAAATGTGCTAAATTCCCATTTCATACTATTGATAAACTGAAATTTATTGTTAATGGGATAAGCTATTCCTATGCTCTTTCGCTGGGTGCTTTAGGCACTTCCTCTGTGTTGCTTATTAGGATATTTTGTGTGGTTTTGATAAAGATAATTGAAGGGAGTTAAATTTTCAAGAAAAAACCTCTTATATTAGTTTTCGTAAACTTGACGAGTAAAAAGTTGTTAGACTTTAAAGCTTCGTTTACAAGCAAAAAAACATTTTCACTTGGTGTTGATAATAGAGCAACAATTTCACACACATTTTGCATTAAGAAACCGGTTGCAAATTTTAGCCACAACAATATTATGCATTTATTATTATTTTTTGCAACAGTATGTTAAAATTTTCATTCAAATCTAAATAAAATTATTTTAAACGTCAGAACAATTTCATACAAAATGTTGCTGAAGTTAAAGTAGACTCAACTTTAGTTACATTTTTGTTCTAAATATGAAACGAAAATATATGAAATAGTTTGGGAAGAAAAAAGAAATTGTTGCTCTGATTGTGAACAAAGCTAAATACTAGCAAAAATGACAAACAACAACAATATTTCTTACGAATATATTCCGATCCTAGGGAAAAATACGTAGTATTCAAAGTCTTATAACTTTTTATCCATAAAGTTACTTTTTTTGTGGAAAATATAATTTCGTACAAGAATATGCCCATCTAAATTGTAAAAAAATGTTGTTAGTAGTTTCATTTGCAAAATAGGGAAAACAATTTTCACATGAAAATTTGTATATGGAACAACTGAAAGTCTTTGAATCAAAATATGGAGCTGATATTGTGGGAGAGCTTTTGTATGCGTATTGGCTTCCTTATATTAACTTTGCTGCTAGAAATATTCCATCATGATAGCTATGTACGATAGGATAAACTTTTGCTTAGTTTTCATTTCCATTGACATTCGCAAACACCCAATCAATATGTGTTTCTGGTTTTGTAGTTCCTTCAGTTTTTTCTATGAGGGGAAGAAACCCTTTTCCAATCAAAAATGTTTCAACTTCACTTAATTATAAAAAACACTAAGTTTTGGGATTTCAGTACTTTGGACATAACTCAGCCATTTGTAATGACTGGATGTCATTTAAATAAAAAAATAAGTCCCTACTTTGGTGGGTGAAAGATTTTTGTTCGGCCGGCGTTTGAAACGCCACTGGCACTACTATTTTATGCCGGCACTAACAAGCGCCAAGGCAAAGCACTACTTGGAGCGCTGGTGTTTAAAATAAAAAAAGAAAACAAAGAGCCAATTTACTCGGCTACGTTTCGTATTCGAATCTTGCTTTATTACAAAATTTGTCTCCTTATAAACTAAAATAACGGTACTTAAATCTAATCCTTATTCTATATATTTACATGCAATTATATGCTTACACATACATACATAAAATATTGTTTATTTACTAATAAAAATATAAACAACACAGCTGATTCTAAAAACATATGATACAGCTGATTTAACGATAATTTATTATTAGAGATGTGTAATAAATGATTGGAGATGTAATTAATACATTACACATTTATTAACCGATTTGACAGATTTATATACCGATGGCTTTAGGAATAAATTAACCATTTACTTTGTTGATAAAACTTGGACTCAGAAAGACCTAAGCCTCCCGTATATGGGTATTTTTTCAAATAAACAATTTATATTTTGGTCATAACTTTTTTGTATATGAACCAATTTTTCCGAAATTTTCAGAAAATATTTTCTACTGATCTTTTGATGTGTAAATCGTAACCATAGGTCATATGACAGCCCAGAAATTCAGGTTTTTATACAATTTTTAAAATTTTTTGTACGGGAGGTACTACGCCCACTTCTCCAATCCCGCCCACATTTTGTGGGATGCTGTATATTGATAATCTTAATGTTTGTACCTAACTTGGGAACTTAGGCTCTTGCCGTTCTCAAGATATACAGAAATAAGAAAAATACAGCAACAACAAGGGATTTTTGGACCAAATCAGAGGCAGTCGTGATTTTTTCTCATACCTCAGCCATTTTTGGACCGATCCGGCTGAATTTCAATAGCAAACTTAAACGTAGTATATGTGACATAAATATACATCAACCTAGTCCACATCATTTCTAGGGTCTTCGGAAAACCCATTTCAACATACAAACGGACAACCGGATTTGAACTTCGCTTTTCATAAGGATCCAGAATATATACACCTTAAAGGGTGTAGAATCAATATTGTGGAACTAACAAACTGAATGACAAAGTTATGTTTACCCTCTTACCTTCGGTGATGGGTATAAAAATGTATTTCTCGTTAATTTTGTTCTGGGTAGGTGGTTTAGCATGTACTAAGAAAAAAAAAACAAAAAATAGAAAATATGCATCTGACGCCAGGCAATTAATATTATTAATATAACAATGTAATATAATCACTAAAATAGCTTTTTTCATATAAATGTATTGGAATACATAGTGTATGTGGCCAGATACATGCGCTACGTATCTGACTACCGAAACATGTGCATGACGAAGGGTTATGACAGTTTTGCCAAAGAGATGTCAATTCATAACCGATAAGTAAGGCAATGATAAATGGTTAATGCTCTGAAACTTCGAAAGAACAAGAGCAGAAATGTACAGAATTTTAAATTTGTTGAACGACCCAGATTTATTTTTTAAAAGCGAAAACAGTTTTTCCCATTTGCTCCATAAAATTTAATGACTTTATATGCAGAGCAGCTGCAAAAAAGATTTTTTGGATTAGATTCTGTAAAAGATGATTACATAAGTTATTAATAAAGAAAACGCTAATTCGATTCGAAGAAAATAATTTTTTTTTAAAAAGGAATTCCAAATTTTGAAGGAAGTGCTAAGAAAACTGAAAGTGTCTAGAGATTATATAATGTTCCTCTGACTATAAAGGCAAACATCGGTAGGAAGGAAACGTGTTTTCTCATTGAAATTAAAATTAGGCTTTTAAACGATTCTGTAAATGCTTATTGTGAACTTAAATACTATTTTAAAAAAGCTTTATAAAATACATAACTGAAATTTAGCTCATAGAATAAATTCGAAAAAATAAAAAATGTTGAATATAATTAGTAACCTATGAACGGAAATAATTCCCAGTTTCTATTTGTTAGAAATAATTTGTTTAAATAATTTAACTTTTTGAGTTTTATATAAATGATATTGCCTTTGAATGAATTATGTGGCAATATATGCTTAAGCCTATTTGTTTAGTTTTATAAGAGAACAATTTAAAACTTTAAAGGTGGCTTTTGGAAATTTTATCCGAATTAATTATTCCTATCAGTTCTCTGCGCCTATAGTTTTTAACGTTGTTATTCCTAAACAGTCCTTATGCCACAGATCGGAAGTTTTTATTTTTTGCACATTGAAAAAACATAACCAAAAATTCATTTTGCTATAACATTCCCAAAAATCCTACAAAATAATTGAAATTATGCCCATGTGTACTTTTGACATGAAGATCTTAAGGGGCCATTAAGCACTTTTTCCTTTTTGCCACAGAAATTTGAGAAAGTTGAATGCGTTTATAAACTTATTTAATTGATCTCCGGAAATGCCATTTGTTTAAATAAATAATAAATAAATACGATTTTATACTACAATGTGTGAGTGTCTTTTTAGTATACATATATGTATATATTGTAAATTAATGAATCAGCTGATTTCTGTCTTTGTTTTCGTCAGTTTGAATGCTTATTGAATAAGAAAAAAAAAGAAAAAGATAAAATCGTAAATTTTTTATGTAAAATGCAATTGCTGAAATAGAACTCGTGGAGCTTATGGAGTTTGAGGATACCGTAGATACCAGTGACCATGAAACAATTGACCACATTTTAGATGAGCTTGTAGAGGACATTATTTCGATGCTTCCGTACCGCCGTGGGGCTACGAATAAGGTTCCGAAATCAATGAAGTGGTCTCTTGATATCTTAACTGAGTTAGATGACAACAGATTTTTGCAAATGGTGAGGGTTAGCCCTATTGAATTCAATACACTCGTTTCGATTATTTCTGATGATAAAGAATTTAACCAACCCCATTCTTGCGAACAATTTCCTGTTGAGTACTAGTTAGCAATAGTCCTATACAGACTCGGGTCATCTGGAGACGGAGCGAGTATAAAAAAATGCTGCGTTTTTTTGGCGTTGGTGATGGTGGCACGATTGACAAAGTAACACGGCGTATTTTTAAAGCCTTTCTAAACTTACAGTCCAAGTACATATCTTGGCCTAATGCGGAGGAAAAATCAAAAATTGTTGTAGATGGATCCGAAATACCCCTTGCTGAAACTCCAGTAATCGATGGTGTATCATTTTTTTCAAGAACACACAAATATTCAATAAAAGCCCAAGTTATTTTGTGATCACAAACTTCGCATATGACACGTTGTTGTTGGAAACCCTGGAAGTGTTCACGATTCTAAAATTTTTAAAAATTGTGGCCTTACTAAGGAATCTCAAATATATTTTTCATCTCACCCATGGATAACTGGAGATTCAGCTTTTTCTTTATCGCCAACTGTAATAACACCCTACAGAACAAATTCAAATCAAATGGACAGCAAAAAGCGAGATTAACAAAATGCGTATTAACACTCCCCAAAGCCATTTATTTTGCTGCCAATGGGTCGTTGTATGCTGCATTTTGCACAATATTTTATTAGATGTAAGAGAGGCGCAAGTACCAGAGGAATTAATTGAAAACGAGGAGACCGACGAGTAAACAGACGAAGAGCAAGATGAGTGTTAAGAAATGCCAAATATGAATTAAAACGATAAGCTATTTAGAGTATATTATTTGCTTAAATTATCAAAAACATAAAAAAAAACAAAAAATAAATAAATTTATTAAAAAAAAATTAAAGTTAAAATATTTCTTTAATCCTGACTGTAAGGGCCATATTTGTAACGCATTTTGATCTCGAGTCGCTCGATCCTCTCCTACTTTTCTATTTCTAATATGCGTAAACGTTCGTCCTATTCAATTTCTAATTTATTTAACTCCAACTTTTTATTTTTCTCTGCATATTCGGCTGCAAATTTTCTTTCATTTAGCTCAAATTCCCTTTTGAATTTCTCTTTTTCAAACTCTATTTTCATTTTCGATAAAGAATTCCTTCCCCCTTGGATCAGAGAAGGTTGATCCAAAGAGGTTTTCGGTGCAGCTCTTTTTAGCTTTGCTGCAAACTCTTGTGCAGGTTTATTTTTTGGCTGAAGTTCCTTTTCAACTCGTGATTCTTGGCGCAACGTTTAAGTTTTAGACAAAGGCACAGAACCTGCAGATAAAGAGGGAACTTCGATGCAATCTTTTTCTGTTGCCACAGCTTCTGGTTCGCCATATTGAATGATTGTTGATGAAGAGGGAACTTCGATGCAATCATCTTCTGTTGTTACATCTAGTGGTTCGGCATATTGTATGAGTGGCGTTAAACAATACTCATCCAGACTTTCGAACCCGCAAAATTCTACTTGGTCTTGAATCGTTCTATCTAAAATAGCCGTGCTATTTAGTCCCAAGGTGTTTGACGTGGCACCATCATATATTTGAAAGGGAATTCAGAGTTTTTTTACCCAAAAATTTGATTAAGTTCGTCGTAGAATCGACACATCTTTCTCAACTTATCTGAAAAAGAAATTTTTTAGAATCATGCTTTTACATAATATTAAACAGTGGAAACGCCGTCAGTCTCAAGCAAACCTGATCCGATGTCTCTGCTTTATTGTAACTTGTTTTAAGGTTCTTAACCTTCCAACGTACCATATCCCAAGATGCGTTGGTTTGGGGCTGATTCCAAAAACTTTCTGTAGGAAATTTGGGCCGTGGGCTTCTAAAATGTAGATAATAATAAATATAAATTTATTTACCTCCAGTTCTGAATGCTTTTGCAAATATTCTAATAGCTATTGAATTTCATTATCAGTCCACCTTTTATTAAAACTTTTCTCGTGTTTTCTTTTTAAGTTGAGGTTTTTATCCATATTTTACTTAACTCTTTTAATAGTTATCACAAAATTTAAAAATATTTTTCCCGGCAAAACGATCAGCTGTTTTATTCCGGTAAATTCTCACACTTTTTTCAACCACAGCGTAGTAAATTTTAGTCTAATACATTTTGTTGTTGCAGTGTTGTAAATGTTAGTACTTTTACAAAATTAATAAGATTAACAAAGTCTACAAGGCGCTTTACTATCAAGGGTGAAACCCGCTTATATTAAATAATATTTTGCTTCGATTTGTATTGAGCGGGAAATCCCGGGAAATATAAAAATAAGTCCCGCTTTCCCGGGTATTGAAAAAGCCCGGGAAAAGAAAAACTCTAATAACCATACATTTGAAACTCTGTTAAGATAAATGTTTTTAGACCAAAACTGTAATTTTTGTCGCAGTTTCATTTTTTATGAATTTTTAATTTTTTTCTTTTCAAAATTATCTTTTTTTTTAAAAAAATTCAACGATATCTCTGAAACCACAGGAAACTAACGTCAAATATCAGTTAAAATATAATAACGTCAAAGTTAAAATTTTTTAAAATTAATAAAAAAAAATATAAAATAAATTTGCTTGTAATAAAATTATTAAGGCGAATTCATTTTCAGGTGGCATGAAAGCACAGCTGTGCTACTTTTTTTCTTAATTAGAGAGAGAAATGTCGAAAGTTGCTTATGTTTTTGACATATCGGTATACGAAAGCAACCAAAAAATACATTGTTGTTTTTTTTGGTGTTGTTACTTGTTGTAGTATCGACACCACCGTTTACATGAATTCGCCTTGAAAATTATTTTAACAAAACATGAATGAAAACGGATAAATATTGATTATTTTTCTACACAAATATATAAGTTTCTCAATCTTTTTATACATAGGGAAACAGTTCAAGTTGCCTAAGCCACTGTAGCACACCATTCTGCTCTTATTTTTAGTACCCACACTACTTCACCTACACTCTTCACATAGAAGAGGATATTATGTGTTCGTGCAAATGTATGTAACACATTTAAATATGGGTTCTGGACCCACGTTTAAGTATGTATATCCATTGACTCAAATTCAATGTCAGAATCCATTTAAAGAGGCCCGACTTTCTATCAGGCTGGCTGGTTGTCTGTCCAAGAAAACCTTGTTTGCAAATTAAAGGTCGCAATTTTGGTAATAATTTTATCAAATTCGGCACATATGCGTTTTTTGTCACAAGGTCGAAGACTTTTCAAAAGAGGAGAAGCATTTATTTATTTTTTAGAGCCCGCATGCAAACTTCTTTCCGGAATATGGGTTTGTGACCATTAACCATTAAGACATTTGGTTTTAATTAGGTTTAATAAAGGTTTACCAAACAAATTTTTTATGAAAATTTGATTTAATAAACGTTTGTTAAATTTAATAATCGTTTATAAATACGGGGGTTAATCGTTTTCATTTTACAAGAACTTTTTTTGTGTCGTTAGCTACCGACATTGTTAAAATTGTTATAATTTAATTTCAGAATTACTCTTAACGACAATTTTTTTAGCTAACGAATTTTAACTACTTAACGACAATTTTTTTTACGTTAAAAATTTCAGAATTTCTGTACTGGTCAACCGTTTTCAAGTTATTAAAAGAAAGTACCTTAATTTTGGACATAAGGGTATATCTCGAAAAGTAGAGCTGATAGAGAAAAATGGAGATTAGATTTGAAATCAGCGACCTCAAATTAGTAATAATTTGCAATCAAATTCCAGACCGCAAAATGACTGTTCCGCAATGTAATATATATTTTGTCTTTGATATGTTTGCTAATTGGGAAAAATATTTTGTTTGATATTGTCCTTTTATTATTTTTATTGAAACAGACGACCCTTGAAAAAGTAACCAAAAAAGCGACGAAACGTCGAATGAAATGTAATAAATTTGTTTTTATTTTCGTATAGCTCTAATTAGCTTACAAAGAATCAGCGTTGCCAGAATGAAGATTTTATCTTATTTTTTAAATTATTTGACCAAAATAAGATTTGAAGATTTGTTTTCTCAAAAGAAGATTTTTGAGTTTTAAAAATAAAAGGTCAATTGACACCAAATCAAAAAATATTATTCTCCAAACTGTCCGATTAGCCCATATACAAAACTAAAAATAGAATTTGGAGAATATACCCTTTCCCACAAGGTATTACAATCCTAAAAGATATTTAATTAAAAAGAAGGATAAAGTTCAATGTAAACAATACTTTATATACCTGGGAACGGTATATATTAAATAAATAAAATTGAAATTGAAAGTTTCTACTTTTTCTTTTGGAAAATTGTCAAATTTAATTACAAACATACCAAGGCCCATTGAAAAGGTCTGCGCAAGAAGCCTGATGATCATTGTTAATGTTCTTTTTAGTTGTCAAAAGTTGTTTACATTTTGCTTACATGTGCATGTATACGTTTATAGTATGCCACACATACACGTTTTTTCCTTTTGCTTTGTATATGCGGTAGTAAATGTTTGACAACTAAAAAGAATCGTTTTTTGTTTTTGTACAAGTAAGCAGACCTGATAGATGGGCCTTGAAACATACATTTATATTGGATTTAATGAATTTAAAGCAAAGTCAATTGTGCTAAATTTTATAAAGTATTCACATAAGCTGGCATTTGAAGTCAAGTTTAATAAAATGAAAATTCAAGTTTTTTATAAAAAATTCTAAAATAAAACTATACGGAAAATGGAAAGGGATAAAAAGTAACGCTTTATATTTACTCTGTCTAAGGCGCATTAAACGCCAAATGTGGACACGTGTACGTGGTCCTTCAAGAAACTATGCTAAGTAGACCGAAGTGTTGTTTGTAATATAGCTAAAACTAACAATCTCTATCAAGACAAGTTGGTCTGGAATCTCAACCCCTCAAACCCCTAGAGGAATTCTCTTCGTAACAATACCACCTAGTCGCTTGGGCTTTAGTTTGAATAATTGCCTTATTATTTATCAACTATTTTTACAAACCAAATGGTTTACCGCCAGCACCAATCCAATCAGTTAATCAGGTAGTAATTAATCGGTTAACCGATTAACGGTGAATGAATACCCTAGTTAGCAGTACTGGTGACAAATTCATTAGAGAAATACTACAGTTTCACCTTTGACATTTTCTACAGGGATTTAGGATGTTTTGTTTCTGTTTTCTCTTCCTTTAAAGTTTCTTTATTTTCATTATCTTCTGTCAATTTCTGAACATACGCAATTTTTTTTTTCTAAACACTTCATGTAGTTGGTTTTGCGTATTTGTACTCATGTCAATTTATAACACATCTCTCTTTAACGACTTTGTAATAAAATTTAAAGATTTTATTTTCAGGTTTTATTTTTCCCTAAAGAGTAAAAGTACCTGGGGAATGTAAAAGAAAAAAACATAATAATCACTACATAAAAAGAAATGTTCAATATCTCGTAGAAAAAGAAAAAGTTAAAATAGCATTAAGTGCCAAAATACATTCTATAAAATAATACTTTTTTTTTGTAAATCGTCTTCTTATTGCAAACGCATTAAAGACCACAAGAAATTTAAAAATCCGAAAGAATGGTGCGATTTTTAATGTTATGTACATTTGTATGTAGAAGACACAGAAGACACATATTATGAAGAGTCTTCACTTATCGATTTGGTTTGATATTTTTTTAAGGGTGACAGCGTATTTACTAATGTAAAAAAAAAGTTAATTTGTGTCAATTTGGTAATAAGAAAATAGTATGGCAAGTAGGGTTGAATAACTTTTGATACTTTTTCTGTGTGTAGTTTAACTACAATTTCTGTTCGATTGTTTCGGCTGAAAATTTAGGTTTAAAAACAAGAAATAGTGCTATGTTCAGCTTTGCCGAATCTTTGATACACTCCACTGAGTGTTTGAACATCTTAGTAGTGTGGCCGAGGCAACGCAATGAGCAGTAAAGCGACAGACCGGCAGGTTTGACCGGCGAGTAGCTTATTACTGAGCGTCATTTCTAAGCGGTTAGTTTCTAAAATGCCATTGTCAAGAGAAGTTTGTTTGATGTTATTACGCGAAAATCGTATTCATATTTATAAAAATTTAATGCATATTTTTAAGATTTTAATGCGTTTAAGAAAAAAAAGGGGTTTAGAAAAAAAAGATTTGGCGTTCATCCTATAAATCAAGCAAATTACCGGACTTATTTTGGTCTGTGAAATCCTTTGATTTTCTATTGCAAAAAATTAGCAGCAGATTTTGGTAAAAGTTAACAGAAAATTTTCTAATCTGTCTTGCCATAATAGCGGTCGGCTTTGTACAGATGAAATTATAAGCTCCACATTCACTTTTGCCATGTTTATTCTTTGCCGCTCAGAAGACAACTAAAAATTAGAACAAGTTATATTTCTACTGAATCGCATTTGCTGAATTTTAATCTGAAACTGCTTAGGAAAACTAAAAGTAATTTGACTCACATATTGTTATTTCTTAGTGTGTTTTCAACAGACGGGCAAACAGATTGTCAACACGTTATTAGTTTGATCTACCGTCCATTTAAAAAAAATATATTTTAAATACCCACTTTCTGAATCCAAAACCGGTTTCACAAAATTTTTTATTGTTTCTGAGATAATAAGCATTAATTTTGTTCCGTATCAATTATTTTAAAGTTTATTAAGTATTGTTTTGCTTTACACGCCACTGTTTGGTGAATGCAGAAAATCCCTCATGCAAAAACGTATAAAATAAATTCCGCTCTTGCTTTGCTTTATTGCCGTAAGAAAAACAAGGAGTTAAATCGAACTCAAAATAAAATGACAGCACGAAACAACTCAATACACACCAGTTAGTACACGTAAAGCTCCTTTTTAGAAATAAATTTAGAAAAGTAGCTTATGCGGCATTAAACAATAATTTTCTCTTTCAATAACTATTAACTTCTACGATCGTTCACAAAAATTAACATTTTTCTTCAAAATAAATGCCAGAAGCAGTGCTAAAAATGAAAAAAAATCTAATGCATGTAAACCTTAATTGTTGTTTTTCTCCACTACGACTTTTTGGCGCATGGGCCAAGCCAATAATGAGCTGACGAGATGGACATGGATAAATCAACTCAGAATTACTCAAGGATCCAGAATATATGTATATCTTTATGGGTTCTTAAATATTATAACAAACTGCGTATACGCACATTCACCACTAGTGGTGGTTGGTGTAAACTTAACACCAATCACTGTAAACATAACATTGATCTAAGTATTGATGTTGCCAGATTGCATCTCAAAACAAAATTCAACCTAAAGTACAAAATGCGCTTAACTGCCAATTCCCCCTCTTTTTCTGGACTAGTGTTTGAAATGCATATTTCTTAGATTTTTTTTACTTTTGTCCTTTTTTTTTTGTTGTATGTAAAAACTTGCTTAGGTAATCAAATAATTGCTTATTTCTAAATAAAGTTTGGAAAAAGTTCATTATTTTTAACAAAAGCTTAACTATGAAATAAATTTCTTTGCCTTTTATGTACATATGTCTATAAAAAGAAACTAGCTGCTTTTGAAACAAATACCAATCACCTTTTCTAAACACATTATAACAGAATGTTTTGTTTCCCATGTTTATACACAAAGGCCGCGAAACACGCCATTCGTATACTTGGCTATGCTTCGTTTTTGTTTAATTTTGATTAATTTATTTCCGTCGTTCTGATTTCAGTTTGCGTTCGTTCGGTTAGCATCGTTATGGCGTCGTTGTTGTTTGCATTTGCAGAGTGCCTGCAGAAAGATATGGAGATGCTTAAGTTGGCCGAATAGAGGAAGAATAAATTTAAAAAGAATTAATTAAGGCTCAACTATAATATTCGTTATCTGGTTAAAGCAACTTGTTAATAAAACTTGTTAATTATATGTGTAAAACCAAATAAAGTGATCGAACGTTCCGTACGAAATGAAATTTTTTTATACCCACACCACAATAGTGGAAAGGGTATCGTACATTTGTGCTGAAGTGTGTAACATCTTAAAATATTGCTTCTTGAACCACATTAAAGTATACTGAATGACTCAGAATCACTTTGGTATTCTCACACTTTTAAACTTGAAGGTGACTGTAGGAATATTTGTTTTTATGTATAAAAAAAGAGGAAAAACAAGAACTAGAGAACAAGACTGTAATCATAGTCTGGATACAAATTATTTCAAACTATAAAAAATTGTATCAACAAAAATTGCAAGTCTGGACGATAGAGATGACGATCGCATCTAAAATATAAATATTTTATTTTACCTTCTAATTTGAATATTTTATTTATTTTCATGAGAACCTTAACGATTACTCCAAACCGTTAATTTTATATGTGATTTTTTTTGTTAATAAAACAGATTAAAAGAAACCAGTAGAAATATACGATGATTAACCTTACGTCATTTTGGTTTGCGTCGCATACATTCGGTTCTTATTAAGAACGTTAATCAAGGCCTTAGTGTACAGTATGTATTTATTTATTTATATGTGCTCTTTAATAAGCCTCATTTTTATTTAGTAGTAATCTTTTACATAGTTGTGGTTTAAGGACTGATTAGCTGGTTCGTTAGACCACTTAAAATAATTAATGTTGTGCTTAGTTTTGTGTTCTTTCTCATTTTGTGGCGAAAGCTCACTTAAGGAAACACATTTTTAAGTGGTCAGCATCAGTGTCAAACAAAGTTCAAGAGGCAATTTTTGCTTTTTTATTCTAGCTTTTTGCTATTGTTATCAGTTTGGTAAAAACGCCCTAGAAAAGAGTTTTATATATTGCATATACACCTACTAATTCTAAAATATATACTTTCAAACATATTTATAAACCTTAAATAGTATGTATAGAACAAATCGACTAAATATTTAGTTGTTACTGTAGAGAAAAAGAATAGTACACAGAGTGTAAAATAGAAAAGTTTTACAAAAAACAACAAGAGTTTTAGCACAACTTCTCCAGCTGTTTTACCTCCCTCACAAAAGACAATAATGCATTTTGGAAGAAGGAAAAAGATGGAACCCAGCCCAAGATTTTTTTGTTTTCTTCTTTTCTTCTTAATCGCATTCTTTGGTCAAGTGATGGAATTGCTAATGAAAGTAGGTAAGCATAGCCAAAGCCATTAACAGTTTCAGGCATGAGGTCATTTGTATTTTTAGGGACCAGTCATTAAGTGTAGGGGCGATTTAAGTCGAAATTGTAGCCAGTTTGCTATTAAGAGGGGTGAAAAAAAATTACTACAACTCAAATATATATATGGGGGATTCACAAGGTGTCATAAAGTCATAAGTCTTAAAATAATAACATGAAGAAATACGACTGTTGTGAACAGTGATGTTAACTCTTACTTTTTTATTACCTTACGGCCCTCTAAACATTACCGTTTTTGAGAAGAAATAGCCCTACGCAAAGATTTTTAATCAAAACATTAATGTGCTGTTTCCAAATGACAGGTAATTGATTGTTTCATTTGTCAACAGAACATAAGAGCATTATATATAAACCATTAATTTAAAATGTGTTTTAAGAAAAATGTGAATGTAAAATACATTTTTAACCAAAAATATTTGGGGTGTTCACAAGGTAGTCATAAAGTTGTAAAGTCATATGTTTTAAAATGTTTACAATTAATATATATGACTGCTGTGGGCTACCGCGTATAATTTAGATTTCTACTGTACAGTTATGACGAATTGTTGTGTTTGTTTGAAAAAGGTCAACAAGAAAAAGAAAGACAAAATGAAAAAAAAAGAATGTACTTTGGTCTTCAAGAAGAATTCTTGACATAAGTACGGAAAAAACAGAAGTTAGGAAAAACATGTAAAATCAATTAAAATGGATAATCATTCAAAAAAGCAAATTTCGATCTACCAAAGGTTAAAATACAATTTGGCTTAAGGATTGATGTTTGACTATTGACGTCAGCAGTCGTCGATGGCTGCGAGTGTAAGACGGCAAATCCATCTGAGGAGATCAAGTGGTTGTGATCGAAACATGTCATGGTAACCAGCCGCCTGGGTTCGAATCTCAGGTCAGTCAAGAATGAATGATTATCAATAACAATTTTAATTAATTTTCATGTTGTCAAATTCCTTTCTTCATAAAAAAAGTATATTAATAATTATTTTCAAAAGTTTGTCATTTGAGAAGGGGCTTGATGTCAAATAATTTTCAATTTACAGGCAAACTTTGGTGCTTGTTGGAACATTTTTAATCTTCAGCACATTTAATTAAATATCAGGTGTAAAAAGGGCCAAATTAACCACACAAACGCTTACAAAAACATATTAACAAATTATGGAGCATAAGTATTAAGACCCCTTTCACAGTCGGCAAGTAACTTGGGCAACAACAAAGTCTGTACAAAATTTTTTTTCCTTATCCCGACCTTACCGCTGACATCTACAAACCAAGAGTTGCGCAAGAGACTTGCTCAAGTAAATTGTAGAGTGTGAAAGGGGTCTAACAATTTTTAATAGTCACTCAAACACATTGTAGCCGGAATCCAAATTCAATTTTACACAGACAAAGAAAGCATCCAAATTATTAAATTACACAAAATAAATTCAAATTCTGTTAAGGAGTAACGCTTTTCTTAACTTACCAAAAATGTATAATAGATAGGTTGTTAATTCTATCAATACATATTGGCAATGGAGAAAGAGGTCTATATCTTCTAGCGTACATAGCGATATATTTTCCGTGCAAAATTTTTGTGATTAAAAATCTATTTACACCAAGCAGATGCAGGGTATTGTATGATCTGTTTGTACCAAGTTGACATACTTACTTGTTAGTTAAGGCCGTTTTACACTATCACACAAAACTTAAGTATTTTGATGAAAATGCTTCCCTGATCTACTTATTCACCTCTATCGTGAATAATATTTCCCTCGTAATTTTTTCCCGATTTAACGTATTTGCGATGATGAAAAATTCCCACGAAAAAAATTAATTCAAAGGAGAATAATAACGTGAAAAAGCGTTTGCAGCAAAAAATTCCCCTTATCGTGAAAAATTGCTTCCCTTGTAATTTTTTAATTTTTCCCTTTGATTTCTTACTTTATTTTTGCGTGGGAACAGAACATTTATTTAAGTAGTTCTTCTTATAATTTGAATATTAAAGTTTACAAAATTAATTTTAAGCTTAAGATCCATTAAAATGGCACAAACTTATATATTGCTCAACATACTGCATAACAACAGTTTGATTGCGAGGGGATTTGTGAAAAGTTAAATAGTGCAATAAACTAATGTTGCAATCAAGCTTTTACTGTAACACAATATATTTTAATTTGGTTTATTTTTAATTTTTAAAAAATAATAACTACTAATCATGATAGGACTGTATTTTCCTCAAAATACGTACCCTTTATTATTACACCCTTAACCGCCAAAAGTGTTTAATAAGGCTATATGTCTGTTGCAATTAATAAAAATGGCTTAAGTTGACTTAGGTTCTTTTTCATTTTATTACATATTTTTATTCTCTTCTTCAAGATCTATCACTCACCTAAAGTTCAAGTTTAAAATGTCATCTACAGTCGACTCTTGATAATTTGAAATTCGTTTACTTAAATCTCGCAAATTATTGAACTGTTTTCCAGGTCCCTTGAAAAACATTTAATAAATTGAAAAAAATCTATGTAATTTGGTCCCTTCGGTAATTTGAATTTATTTGAATGGCATATTTATCGCCGACACGCTATAATTTGAATTTTTTGGCTCTACGCACTATAATTTGAATTATTTTAATGTGCTGTGTTTTATGCAAAATATAAAATAAATAAAACAATGATTCAAATGACCTCTTACCTGACAGCGTTCTATAATTTGAAGTTTAGTTTTTTAAACTCTACAATTTGAATTCGTAATGTGATTTTGTTTCTGTTTTTAAAACAAAAATTAAAATCGTTTGCTACCGCAGAGAAATTGTTTCTAATATGTTGGATAGCATTGAAAAGTGTCAGAAAGCGGTCATAACACTTTTAACAGCTATAATCATGATTGAGACAGCCTGGAAAAATATAAATTCCACAACCCTTTTTAACTGCTTCAGAAAGTGCGGTTTTACGAAAATGTCTTTAGCTCCATTATCAGAGCCACCAGAAGTTACGCACTCTCATCCAGGATGGAGACTTCTGCCTAACTCTGAAGAGGTGAGTTTTGAAAACTATGTTCAAGTAGACAATAATATCAGTGTCTATGGTGCCCTAACCAACGCTGAACTGTTGAATTTGACTTCTTTGGATGAGGAAGATGAAGAAGACGAAGTTGAGCAACCAACAATTCCAATTTCATTAAGTGAAGCAATGAAAAGTCTTACTACATTACGCTCCTACGCTCTCAGAGCGGATACAAGTGACGATTTCTTTTCAGCTTTAATCACAATTGAAAATTCATTGGACAAAGCCAGATTGAATTCGTTCACTCAAAAGAAAATTATGGACTTTTTTGATTATAATAACATATGTTCTTATACATATGTATGTATGTAACTATAAGAAAGTTCACAATAAAAAATCTAAAATTTTGATTAAACTCTTGTTAATTTGAATTTTTTTCTATCTCCTCTTGTTAATTTGAACTCTCGTTAATATGAAATCTCGATTATTTGAACTTTTTCTCTGGTCCCTTGAATTTTAAATTATCAAGAGTTGACTGTATATACATATATAAAATTGTAACGTTACTGACTGATTCATCATCGCACAGCCTAAACGCCTAAAGTTCGAAAATAGTTCGCAAGATATTGGAAATCCCTACAGATTTTTTTAATAAATATCCGCGCTTTACGAATGTGTTGGAGGAGTAAGTGAGAGCCAAAAATGTTATGTACAACTTATGTGTTGCTAACGATAGTGCCGAAAGAAGCATCAAATTAATTCAAGAATACCATGACAAAGTAACACAAGACGAGGAGCAGGATCAACGCCTAATGAAAATAACAATCTAATTTTGTTAATAAATTTTTCTTTTTACAGGTGATACAAAAATACAGACAGCAGTATTCGAAAAATGCTAATTTACAATCTTTACAAAAAGACTTTGGTCTATAAGTTATATTTGTATAAGTGCTAAAGATATGTTAAGATAAGTAAAAAATGGATCTTTGTATCATAGATTTAACAAAACTCTTAGAGCGGTATGTATAATGAAAAGTTAGCCACAGTTTATACACTACGTACAACGAGCTGCCAACTAGAATACCGATTAAGCTTAGCAGCTTGTTAGCAATATGTTCATGTATAATATACTTTTTCACTGGTGCAAATTTTTAATAAATCAACTCTGATATATAACGATGCCATACTGTATTAAAAAAAAAAACATTATTTTTGCTGAAATCATCCCTGATTTTGACATTTCATACTGTTTTCATACAGCTGATTTTTCCAAATTAGCAGATATTTGGCAACTCACTAGTCAGAGTTTAGCAGTTTGCTATCCACAGTCTGTAAGTGTATTATAATTCAACTCTGTGCTAACTTCTTGCCAATTTTTCATTATACATAACGCTGTTAATATCCACCTAATAATGAAGAGTATTAAAAAGCTTAGCGATAAAATAGTTTTGAGGGTCAATTAGGTGGCATGTCATAACGTCCAGGGTCATAGTGTCCATGACACTTTCAAAAGTGTCACAGTGTCCATGGACTTTATGATACTTTTAAAAGTGTCATAATGTCCATCAAAAAAGTGGCATAACATCCACGGACGTTATGACACTTTGCAAAGTGTCATAATGTCCACAACTTAACTTAAAACCAGAAATATTTTTTCCTCTATGGTATAACAAACACCGGCTTCACTAGCATGCCTTCGGCCGGGCGCAAGGATTTTCTCCTCTACGGTATAACAAACACCGGCTTCACTCACTAAAGCTTCTCTGCGTAGTCGATCTTCGTTCGAAAACAAGGCAGATTTTAGAAGCTTAATTGGCGAAACCGGTCTTTGTTATACCGTAGAAGAGAAAATCCTTGCGCCCGGCCGAAGGCCTGCTGTGCAGATAAGCTTTAGTTAGCGAAGCCGGTTATTTGTTTTACCATAGAGAAAAAAATCCTTTAGCCCAATAGTGTTTTCGTTATATATTTAATATATACACCCGGGGAAAAGCAACAAAACCATTTTTAAAAAAAATTTAACCAAATCATTGTAACCGACAACCATATTATGGTTAAATTAGTTTCTTTAAAAATAGTTTTGTTCCGTTTTCCGTTTTATTGTCCTTGTCGTTCAAATAATAAATATTCTTGTCGTGTTAAACTTATTTACGAAATTAAAGAGTTTTACAGTCTTATTTCATATAAAAAAATTTGCTCACATCTGAAATCGATTGCCACTCAAATATATACATATCGCTCCTTTATTGCAACATAGTCATATCTCAAAAAATCAAAAATTTTTAGTTACTTAAGCAAATGTGTTCTTAATACCTTCTTTATATGTCAACAAATATTATGGTATTCACAAGGTGTGCTATCATGTTATATTGTCATAATGTTCTAACATTTTTCAATGGTTTAAAAAGGTTGTTGTTGCTTTGTAAACAAAAAGTGTCTTAAATTAATAGAACTTTGCTTCCTATGTTTATTGTGCTGTCGTAATTAATCAGAAGAGACCTGCGTTGAGTTGGAGGGCCGAGACGCATTAGTTTTTGTAGCCGTCGCCGTTGATGGTATAGTTTTATCCGGCTTATATCCGAATTTAACCTGCGGCTAGCAATTTTTGCAACAAAACGCTTGCGGCGTCAAATTATATCGGCTTAATACTCTGATGTTTGGTAAACAAACAAAATTAAATTTATTTGTGATTTGCGTCTAAAAAATGGAAAATAGTTAGGTAAGATTTAATTTCATTTATTAAATTAATGGATTAGAATTAAAAATATTTATTTTTTTTTATATTTGTTTTAAATCAGCTGATTTAAATTCAAACAAGCACACTAAAGTATGAGGGGTTGTTCACAACAGTCTTATTTTTCATGTTATTATTTTAAGACTTATGACTTTATGACACCCCAATTATATATATCTTAAACTGTTATAGCAAAATTAATTTTATTTAATCTTTATATACATGCATATATGTGCATTTTGAAAACCTTAATCGCATTTTGACAAGTTTGATTCTTTTTTTTTTAAATACGACTGTGTTGCAATAAAGTAGCGATATGTACATATTAAAGTCATATTTCTATTCTGTTTACAGTGTATTTTCTAGTTATTAATCCAGTGAAACAAAAAATTTAAACCTTTATTTTATGAATTTTCGCAAAATTTAAGATAACAAACAACGTAGAATAACTATATTCGGCTGTGCCGAATCTTTGATACCCTACACCGGGACTAAGAATATTTCAAAAGTGAGATTTATATCGAATCTATAAGTTCTAAACCAAAATTAATAAGAACTGCCTCATAGTGTCATATTCGTTGCGGTTCCAAAGTACCCGTAAAAAAGGTTTTAGGAGGACTAAAGTGTTTTCCGACTATGGGAAAATTTTGATTTCTACTCATATAAAATAGATTTTTAAGAGAAATATCAATTTTTAAGGGTGGGTGTTTGAAAAACTTATTATGCCCTTATTTACCACAAGTGGTGGAGGATATAAAAATAGCATTAAGCCGGTGCACTGCGGTGTTATACTACCATTTTTCATAATGATGAGCTTCATACGCCTAAAACCGTTACAAATAAAACTACTGTCAGGAAGATGAAAACACAATTGCTTTTTGTCCTAAGAAATTTCGATGTCAACTCGCAAACAATTTTAACTCTTGTTGTTGTAGGAGTTTGCACATCCGAATAAAGCATTCTTGCTGGTTTTTTTATATACCTTTTAAATTTTGGCGGATTTTTATAAACGTTCATTGTTAATAATTTTAATTTCGGTTATTTACACTTTAAAATTTCTCCTCTCAAGCTTTGTGCATACAATAAATAGTCTGCTTTTCTCTGGGGTTCCTTTTCTTATATTTAAATATTAGTTGAGCAGATTGTCCTTCTTTCGAAATTTAAGAAGCTTTAAATATATAAAATTATGTTCTGTAGAGGTACTTACCCAGAGAATGCGTTAATACACAAACAATACATATATGTATGTATGTATGTTTCTATATGCAATACAATTGCATGTGTTCATTCTAAAGCAGGGATGTCAGCGCCTTGCACAATTGTGCAAATTAATTCACATGTACGCTTACGCTCTTTTATTTTGCGAGCGTAAAATATAATTGTTTACTGAGAAACACTCTCATTCAGCGGGAAATATCGCAAATATTGCAAGGCCTGTTTTGAGGCCTCTAAATATATTTATGTATATAAATAAATATACAATAACTGTATGTAGGTACATCCTTTTTTTGTTTTATTATCTTTTTTATTTTATTTATTATCTATGTTTTTGTTTTGTTTTATTTCTGTTTTCGACATTGTACAATGATTTTAAAACAGGGATTTCCATTTCTTTGCACAATTGTGCAATTGTGGTTATTTTTTAAGATAGAATTTTAAAATTTTATAAAAATATATATGTAAAGTGAATCCTAATCAACAAAAATTTCAAATTTTCAAAATAATTGTTTTGCATTTAAGCTAACGATATGTGTTTTGTTCGTGAATTCGTTGATGCCTGTAACAGGGTCCCTTTTTCTTTCGTTAAAAAGACGTACCTAAATGCAGAAATTATTAAGGATACAAGCAGTATTTTAAATGAGCTAAATTTGGAACTACAAGGAAAGGGAAACAATTTAAGTGACATACATATATACGATTGTTTTTAATTTTAAAACCAAATTATTTTTATTAACAAATGAAATAAATAATGAAGATTTTTCCAACTTTCCTAAAACTTTGCTTATTTATGACAAGGAGAAATATTTGAAAAAATCTGAGTATTTGGCAATTTTTGAAAACCTTTTTTACAACTTTCAAGATCGTTTTCAAGATTTTGAGGATATAAAACCACTACTTAACATATTCCAAAATCCCTTTAAGTGCGACATTGCGAGTTATGAATTCAGCATCCAGTCGGAACTAATCATACTTAGGAGCGAAATTGATCCTCCAGACAGGGAAAATATTATTGAGTTCTGGAAAAATTTAGACGGGGCGCTATATCCTATATTAAAAAAAAATTCCTTCAAATGTTTGTCGCTTTTCTCCTCAACATATCTTTGCGAACAAATATTTTCCGATTTGAAATACATTTGCTCAAAACAACGCAATAAATTAACATCCGCAAACCTAAAAAATGTTTTGTTGTTACGAAACTGCAATATAAATTTAGAAGATATTATTGGTAAATAAAAGTATTTATTATAGGCGTGTAAAATCTTCTCTTTTTATAATGGTGGTAAATACTTACAGAATATTTTTAAACTTAATATTTGCATTAGTATGAGCAAATGAATTTTCATTGTTAGAATTCGCCAAGGTATGTTGAGCAAAAAACGAAAAATATTGGAAAGAATTGTATTAGGTTGTAAAAAGACTTCAAATATTGTGAACTGCGCAATTTTTCCAAAAAATAAGCAAAGTTCTGAGGTTCCAAATTAAATTTATTTAAATAATAACTGATTCTGTCTGTCCATAACTCAACATTTTTCGATAATTGTATTATTATTTATTGCTTTTAAGTCTTCATAGCAGTAAATGTAAGTTAACTTTAAATGGTCTGATGAAAAATGAATGGAAAGCCTGAACTATATTTCCTCGCATAATGCTGGCCCTGGTGTTTGCATCGCCCTTTCATGAAAATGTTTTGTAAGTTTTAATACCTTACCTGATTCCCAACAATTTAATCGAACATAGATGACCCTTAGAAAAGGTCTTTAATAAGGCCTCGCAATAGGCCTCGCAACCGCATATTTCGCCCGCTGGGCATGTAAGAGATAAGACCCAGCAAATAAAATTGGACCACCTGACCCATTTTGATAAAATGGACTACTCCATGGACTGGTCCGATGTAATGCAAGCATGGACCATGTCATTGTTAAAAAGTGTTTGTAGTGAGACGACATGTCTTCGTTTTTTAACGACGTGCTTTCGTTTTTAAACGACTTCAAAACTAATCCTCTTGAGTATACCATGGAGTAGTTTTAAAACTACTCCTTAGTGGTCAAAAGGTGGGTTATATACCATGGAGTAGTTTTAAAACTACTCCTTAGTGGTCCAAAGGTGGGTTATATGATCCTCTCCTAGGACATCGTAATGTTAAATAGACCAGGTTTTTTCCATACGTTTGGGTTACTTTTGGACTAGTCCTGGTCCTTTGTGGACTACTCTTTACACGCGTGTTTGGACTGGTCCTATTATTTGCAGGGGAGTAATCTCACCAACACAATCATAATTGACATCACTGTTCTAAAGGCTGTGTGCCTGTTAAGTTTGTGCATGACTCTAGTGTTTGTTTGTATTTGTATTAAGTTGGACGACTTCCGGTTGTTTTTTAATATTTTTGTTGAGGTCAGTTTTCTTGTTTTTCCTCCTTTTTGTTGTTTTGGTTTTTTCTACTCTTTGAGAGACTTGACTTGTGACATTAACATGTTTTTGTGGGTGGATAAATGTGTGTGTTCTTTTATACATTAGTTTAAGTATGTTTAAGTTGGTGTTAGTTTTGTTGTTTGTTTATTTTATGTTCTGTACAAATATGTCGTCTACAAACAATTTTAAGGACTTATGGTTTTTGTGTGTTCTTGTTTCAAAGTTTCTTTTTTAGTATGTGTAAAGTTTTTTTTTTTTTGTAAATTTGTAAAGTGTTTTAAAGTTAAAGTGTTATAATTAAGATTAAATGGAATTATTTTAGATGTTTTTGCATAGGTATAAAGTAAGAATACAAATAGAGACCAATAGTTTTAAATAAAAACAAAACTAATTATAATTAAATCAATATTAAAAGGAAAAATCAAAGTAATTTTGTGGGAATACAAAAATGTTTAATTCAAAAGATTTTGATTGCCGTGCTTAATTCCCAAATTTTATTATTGATAAAAATACTGAAATTTATTGTTGAAGGGATAAGCTATCACTATGCGCTTTTCACTGGTTGCTTACGCCAGATCGCCAGGAAACTAAACAACTAAAAAATTTAAGCGAATAAGAATTATAAGCAACAGCTTTACAATATTAAAGCTTTAACAAAAACAACAACAATAAACATCGAGTTCAGGGTTTAAAAAGCTGCAGTCAAAATCAAAAAATTGATTTTTCTTCCACTTTCTGATTTTTCATTGGACGAAAATAAACCGTTGCTTTTACTTCTGATTCATTAAATGAAAACAGTCGTAGTGAAGGCAAAAGCAAAAAACGAAAAGTTGAAAACAACAAAGAACATCGGCACTCGACATGGTCTGAAGTGTTTCGTTTGACAGACTGAAACTTTTAATAAATACCGAAGTTAACGAAGATGGGACGTTGTGTTTTTTTCCGCATTTTTTTTAATACATGTGTACATAAATACATACGTTTTATTTAATTTCAAAAAATTAAAAAGATTGTTAAGCGCCCTACAAATAATAGGACCAGTCCAAACACGCGTGTAAAGAGTAGTCCACAAGGGACTAGGACTAGTCCAAAAGTAACCCAAACGTATGGAAAAAACATGGTCTATTTAACATTACGATGTCCTAGGGCAGGACCATATAACCCATCTTTGGACTACAAAGGAGTAGTTTTAAAACTACTCCATTGTGTACACAAGAGGATTAGTTTTAACTTCGTTTAAAAACGAAAACATGTCGGTAAAAAGCGAAGACATGTCGTCTCACTACAAAAACTTTTTAACAATGACATGGTCCATGCTTGCATCACATCGGACCAATCCATGGAGTAGTCCATTTCATGAAATTGGATCATTGGATTGGTGGTCCAATAATATTTGCAGGGTCATTAAAATAAATACATATGTATGTATTTATGTACACATGTATTATTTAAAAAAAAAAAATTCGGAAAAAAACACAACGTCCCATCTTCGGTAACTACCGGATTTTTTAAAAGTTTCAGTCTGTCAAACCAAACACTTTCGAACATGTCGACTGCCGATGTTCTTTGTTGTGTACAACTTTTCGCTTTTTGCTTTTGCCTTTACTGCGACTGTTTTCATTTAATGAATCAGAAGTAAAGGCAACAGTTTATTTTTGTCCAATGACAAATGAAGATGTCGAAGTTACTGCACAATGTTATGACTTTTACTATCCCAACTGCAGCTTTTTAAACGCTGAGTGAGTTTATCTCTTCTTACATTCCCCACTACAATTGGTTGGAATTCTTTCAACATTAATTATAGTTTTAATGTTTTTTGTCCCTAAAATTTTCTCGAGACATTCTTGCCCCTTATCACCATTTTTTAGGGGGGCTCCCATACAAATATTGCGTTTTATGAAAGCAAAGTAATTTCAATAAACTAAACCGTTTTTGAGTTACGCGAACCTCCTCCAGTTTTGAAATAAAGGTATATCTCGAAAACAAGAGCTAACCTAACAAAATGGTTAGCACCATTGGATTCAGCGTACCCGAATTATGTTAAAACGCCATGTCCCCGGCTTGCTTGTTTTTCCAACTAGCACATTGTAATTAATTAATATTAAAAGAAAAAATGTAAATATTTGATTGAAAAACAATTTATAATCATCAAAATAAATTAATTTTTTTAGCTTTAAAACCTGAAAATTTGGTAAAAAAATCAATTATAATATAAAAAAAATATAATCTTATAAAATCTCTTAAATAAAAAGACCCAAATATAAAGAAGTGATAGTGCTATATTTGACTTTGCCGATTTTTATGTACCCTTTACAATAGTGCGATAAGAAAAGAAAGTTATATATAAAAAAAAACATATACGTAGGTATTATTATACCCGGTGCGCTTTGCAACCCAGAGACTACTCCAGACATACAATATTTATTTTTGCTGCCTCTGCCCAATGCTCCAAGTCTTTTTTGGATTTCTCGTATTGGTATCGAAGATATTTGTACTTAATGTTGTAACTTCTACTGTAGGTTATTTTTTTCTATTTGTATGTGGGGTGCCACGACCACTTACCCATTTTTTTGATGGATTTTGTGTACAGATAACCCGGCTATGTTGCCCAAAATTGGACAATTTTTCTTCTACCGCTCTCCAGATATAAATAAATTTACTTTATGCCACGCCCACATCTCTAATCCCGCCCACATGTTGCCGAATGTTGTGTATTGATGACCAAGAAGCATGTACCTAATTTGGGAAACCTTGAATCTTTCCGTTCTCCAGATATACAGAAATCTTAAATGTCTTTATATGGAAGGTGTCCCTCCCACTTCTGCAATTTCGCCCAGAGGTTGTGTACTGCTTACTCAGATGTGTGTACCTAATTTCAAAAATGTTTCTCTTACCGTTCTTAAGATATTAACAAATCTATTTTGTGGCACGCCCACTTCTCCAATTCAGCCTACATTTTTAGGTATTGTGTTTTGGTAACATACATATTTATATACAATTTGGAAGCTTTAGCTCTTGTCGTTCTCCAGATAATAGATATCTATGCCGTCTTTGTATGGGAGATGCCACGCCAATTTGCAGACCATCATAAATATACTGAAAAACTTCATAACACAGTACAACATTTTTTAGACGATTGATTCGGGACTCAATTCTGATAATTGCTTATAAAAGTAGACCCAAATAGAAGAACTTCTGCATCATTAGTTTGGTCATGGTACCTAATAAATAATTTAAAAATTAATTTGAAGTTAGTAAGTATCGTATAGGGGCATTTGTCACGTTTAAGGCTCTTTAGTTTGTCATAACTCGAGAACCACTAGTATAAGCCGAAACAAATTAAGAATTACAACTCCTTTAATCTGTTCATACAACGTTTCGCTACATAAGCAACAGTTTCGCAGTTATAAATAAATGTATGAGGAAAAAAATATTTTTTGCCCAAAAAATTGAAATTTTTTATTTTTAATTCATAAAAAATCCAAAACGGTAAAAAGAAGTGTCAAGTCCTATTACTTTCACGTAAAGTCGCATAACCTTTGAACAAAATTACACATAAATCATGAAAATCGATTATTCGCAATTAATTAAAGGAATGCATTTCAAAAATTTGCTCGAGCTATCCACAAACTTCTTTGAAACATTGATGACTTTTTTTATGATTCTCAGAATTAAAAAAAAGTAATAAACAAAAGGTTATTTGATTTTTATGATTGCGGTAGCAAAGTAATAAACGTTAATAAATGTGAGTGGACAATTAAAAGGAAAAAAGGAAAGCGTAATTTTTTAATTATTTGGGGGTTTCCGCTAGTTACCTGCATTATTTTTTTAACCGAAATTGCACCCACATTTATGAGTGCTCATGTTTTGGAACGTTTCGAAAACATATTTCATAAGTACCTTCCAGTAAAATATTGAAATATTTGTAGTATTTATAGGTGCTCTTTGATCGATTTTGTTATTTAACAAGAGTCGACGAACGCGACAAGTACAAGTAAATTTTTCTCCGGTTTTTAAAAGTGAATAACAACAAAACATATAATATATTTTCCAAATATAGAAAATAACAAGTGCACACAATTGGATAATTTTTGTTAAGTTTGTGGTCATATCGTCCCAAAAAGAGGCCAATGGGATTCAGCACAACTATGAAGGAAACGTACGAAACTTTGGAGAAAATCAACTACATTGTACACAAATGGAAGATTTCGTGCGATCTTAAGGTTGTCAACATAATACAAGGCATTGTATTAAAGCTCGGTTTTCCAAAATACTTCTGCTTCCTTTGTAATTGGGATTCACGATACACAGGAAATCAACATCAATGTAAAGATTGGAAAGCAAGAACTCCCGAGCGCGAGAAATAATTAAAATTACGGAATAAACCTTTGATAAAGGATCTAGATGATATTTTGTTGCAATCGCTCCACATTAAATTAGGAATAGCTGGGAAATTCATCGAAGTGGTAGTCAAAGATATTGATGACGCCTATGACTATTTGATATCCATCTTTTCAAAACACAGTGAAGCTAAAATTAGAAAAGGTACGTATCGTTGTCAGTATTTTAATATTGTCATAGGTATCTAAATTTGTTCACTTCGATGTATTCGCATTACCAATAATTTTTCGTAAATGTTTTTTTTTTATATTTCAGACAGGTATTTTCAATGGACCGGATGTTCGAAAATTAATGAAAAGCGAATCTTTGTGTTGTTTTTATTGCCAACATTAAACGCAACTATTTCTTAAATGTTACTACAATAAATGTTTTTTTTTATAAAAATATTTCTTAAAAACAACACTCACTTAAAAAAGTTTTTATTGTTTTGAAAAACATTTTTCACCAAATTCTATTGTTGGAACAGATCCCTACAAGAAGACTACCAGTCATTTTACTAGTTATATGACCGGTAGTGTTGACCAATATATTGGGTAAAGTTTCTATTAGTTTATTAAGAGCAAAATGAAAAAACTAACCGAAACTCTTGTGTACAAGTGATTTTGCCTCCCTTTCTAACTAATGAATTCCACTCGACTACGGAACATATATCTGTACTGCTTACTCACCTGCTTTTTATTAGTCAATGATAACCAAAATAGTGGTTAATGCTAGCTAGTTAGTCATAACGTAAATATCGGTTATCACTAACTAGTTATTTATAACGTAAAAATTGGTTAGTACTAACCTGTATAAAAAACACTTTTTTTAATTTTCCTTTTAAATTAAATTTTTTATTAAAAAAATATAATCGAAGTGCATTAATAAATTACAGTCAGGAAATTAAATTTCAGAAAAGTAAATACCACGTACCATTATTTCTGTGGCTGCTCTTTAACGTTCCACTTCTTCCATGGGTCTGGAAATGTAGCTAAACATACGTGTGCCCAATCAATTAATCGTAGATCTTAAAAAGACATTTTATTTTGTTACCAATTTGTGTGCAAGCAATTAAATACATACTTGAAAAGCCTGCAGGATTTTTAATAATTCTTTTTGTTCCTTAATTATCTGCACCAAATCTTAAACGATTATCCTGGCCACAGCCACCACCCGAATGACCGCTACCTGTTGAACGAGCACTCCTTTCAAAACGACCTTTTCGCACATACCTCTGTTGTTTCCTGATAATCCAGAACCACGTCCTCTGAAGCCGCCATCAGTACGCCCTCTACCACTAGCATTCTGATTACATCTTTTTGGCGGTGTCACTTTTTTTATAGTAATTTTTTACTCACTACTTTAGTTACAAATTAAAAATTTAATTTAATTGATTTTTTTCTTTAATACCAATCGCAAATATTAAATTTAAGAAATTCACAAATTTTTACACGCGTATGTCAAAAATATATTAAAATATTGGCATTATTTTGAAAATGTTAGTTGTACCATTCTAACATATATGTTAGAGTGGAACAACTAAAGTAAAATTGTTGCAAGTGTGTTAGTAATTTTTTTAGTTTTAGTTATGCATTTCTTGTAGGGATGTTTATCACTTTGTTTATCATTTGTAGTAAATCAAGTAGCACAGAGCTGTATTTTTAAGACTTGATTTACATGTTTTGCCGATTATTATTTTCAAACTAGCGTTTGATTTGTGGAATAGTTGATATGGCAATATAGTCATTTGATAATAAATAAATAAGTGCCGGTTCACACGTCAAGTTTGACCTGTTGAGTTTTTAGGAGAGAGTGGAAAATATATGGCATTCTCTTTTCCCTTGTCTCCTAAAAGCTCAAGACTTTACGGCAAAAACTTGAAGAGTGTGAACCAGCACTTATTAGTACTCTTTTAGCTTAAATTCAAATTTTCATAATATTAGTTTGGATAAGCTAAAAGTAATATAATATTAAAAAAATATACATATTTCCTTATTATTACCCCAAAATAAGACCGGTTTTATTTTTCAACATTTAAATTGGACCAATCTAAGTATAGAAAGGCCAAATATAAAAGATTTAGAAAAAGTGTAGCATTTATGTTATAAAAGCAATCTTGAGCGTTTTAAGAAATATTTATGTATGTATGAATGAGACGCCCATCTTCAATATGACATGACTAAAGGCCCAACCAGAACATGCATGTATTAGCTTAAGCAACTGTCAAAAATTAACGAAAAGTCTGTCAAATGCACAAGCAAATAAAAAAAGACTTTTAGGTGGCCATAATGTACTTAATATCTATTTAACCATTGTTGCATATTTGTGCAATATTTTGTTTTTTTGCGAGTACTTTAAACTAAAAGTACCAAAAAGTCCAATCGTGCATTTGTTTATTTTATGCAATTTAATTTGTAAAGAATTTAAAAATAAATAATTTGTAAGTGTCTTAAAAAAATGGAAAATAAATTAAAATATGTTAATTCGTCTTCTTTGTCCATTTTAATTTATTTCATTTTTTATTGTTATACATACACAGCTGTTTTCGTACGGAATGTGCGTTCAGTTTGGCACTTTGCTTAAGCAAATGACATTTGACGAAACTTGACGAAAAGCATCATTAAGTACATTGTAGCTTTCCATATATGTTTTATATGTATTCGCACAGCTACTTAAGTTGACTTAAGCGACCTCATTCATGTTCTGGTTGGGCCTTAAGAATTCTTTTAAATATTTTTCGCGTTTCTAAAAAAATGCATAACTTTACATATTTACTTATCTTAACAACAGTTAAGTGTTGTTAACTCTCCCTACTGCAAGTATCAAGCATTTTATTTTCCTTTTTAGCATCTTGTAATAAGCTTTTAAACAAACTTTATGCAATACTCCCGAGAACGTTTATATAAAATGTAAATACATGAAACGTATTCTTAGCAAATAACAAGAAAAATAACAGCGAGCACGACAGCAGCTATTTATAAAAAAAAAGATTCATAAAGAATAACAGCAATAACGAAAAGTGACAATAATACTTCAACATCAACTTACGAAAATTAAAAAAAACAATTTTAAAATATTTGCCCGTTAGGAAAACGTTTTATATAAGAATTAACATTATTATTTGTTATTTTTTCTTGAAATTTGTTGACTCCAGAAAGAAGGAAAGTGTATAATGCTGACAAAAATGCACATAAAACTACACACACGCATCCATATACAGAAAGACTTGTTGTCATTTTGATTATTATTGTCATCCTGCTATTCCTTGGTAAAACTTTTAAGAACAAAAAAAGAAACATAAATTTGCTCCAACATACTCTGAAATACAAGAGCAATTTCCCACCTTAGCAACAACAAATTACAACAAAATTAAAAAAAAAATAAATACATATAAGCAACAGCACCAATAGAAAACCAGATGAAAAGTAATGTCGGTTAATCCCCAACCATTTGATTCCCTACACTACAAAACTGAGAGACAAATTTTCGAGAGCGCACCTTATTCGGGACCCTTGGCAATCATTGACCCGCCAGAACAAAATTAAGTAAGGAGCTTAAGATCCATGTTAAAGTTCTTTGTGCCAAATATTTACCCTTATCGTGGTTGGCGAATTTTAAATACGCCTGCGACTGTTTGGTAATAGATTACAGGAAAAAAGTTAACTTTCTCTTCAATCTATTATCTACCAGTCGCAGGCGTATTTTAAATTCGCAAACCACGATAAAGGTGATTATTTTGATATATGTATTCATCAATATGAGATGATTTTAGGATGTACATACGTTCAATTCTACCAAAACAAAATTTTGACACGGCATAGGACTCATCGCTAAAGTTACTGTCGCCAAATTGTGTATCACCAATATTTATAAGCAATTATTATAATTATTAGTATTTGTCTGGGAGCTATAGTCACCCTGCAGGAAATGTCACAAGTGAATCTGTACGGATTATTATACCCCAGGAAATGTAATTTACTATAAACACTTAACACGTGCGTGCCATTGGAAATCTACTGCTGACGTTAGTACTATTGACTAGGTAGTTCTTTTGGGAACACATGTATGTAGACATTGGAACCATAGAATAACTAGTACATTTTTGTAAATCTAGTCATCACTTTTGGCACAGAGTATTAACAGAACTTTAAAAAGTGACGTGTGAAAAGGACCCAAATCAGTTGCGAAGGCAGCTTTCGAAGAAAAAGACAAAAAGCTCTTTTTGGTAGTAATTGCCACTTTACTGTGTACGAACAGGCCGCAACAATCAACACAAATGGCGTGATCAAAACATAACAAAACACAAACCACGTTAAACAAATGCATTAGTTCAACAAACGTTTGTTTTGTGCAGAAAAAATTTATTTAAGGCCATGGCACACTCTCCCACAAATTCTTACGTATTTTATGAAAATGCAACCCTGTCATGATTAGTTTTTATTGTTTTTTGAAAATTTATAAACAATAATAAGAACAGGGAAGCATTTTCATAAAATACGTAAGACTTTGTGGGATAGTGTGTAATGGCCTTTAGTAATACATATTGTTTTGTTTAATATAGCTATTTACTTACTGAAATGTTATTTACTCGTGTTGTGGTAAACTTAAAAGTTCATTTTTACAACAGTTTTGCAAATAAATCTCAACTTACATAGTAATTTTGTGTTCATTGTATTGCGGCATAAAAGATGATGCAAAGAGAAATGCAAAAGGGCAGCTTTCTTAGAAATAAACAAAAAAAACGCAAAATCTTCCGTCTCGTGACGCTGATTAGCGGTTGAAAGAGAAATATACAGCGAAACCACGAATGTACCGTTAACTGATAAATGTGACGTGATAGGAGATAACTGAGCTTATATTCCGCTTCAGCATGCCAAAAACCAAAAAGCTGGAATGAAAACAAGTAGGACTTATGTAATCGTCTGTACCGATTCTTTAGTACTCTCCACAAAGAGTTAAAATTTTTATGTTATTTGCGATAAACCTCATAAATTTTTATTTTTTAGGCTGGGTTTTCGAGATCTCAGTTAAACTAAGCTTAGTTAATATGAAAACAGATCTATATCGCCATTACCGAGTTCGTATACAAAATGTTGGCGGAACTGGAGGTTGGACCTCATTTGGGTTTAAACCTCCTGTTCTCTCGAACCGAATGTTATGGCTTTCATGCTTAAGGCTGTCTTATATTATCATACATGTCTTACGTTTTTTGACAAATGTTAATCGCTACTCTAATTATTTTTTGAATAGTTTCAAAAAACAATAACAACTTATCATGACAGTGCTGTATTTTCCCCCATATACGGCAGACTTGTGTAAAGTAACCTTTAGGAAACATGAAAACAATTTTACACTAAAAATTTTGTTTTCTGATAATGGCTATTTTATACGATCAAACAAGTCGTACGTATTTTAACGAAATTGCATCTCTGATCTAATTATTGTTTGAAAATTTTCGAAAGATAATAACAACTTACCATGACAAGGTTGAATTTTCCTCAAAATTCGTACGACTTGTGTGATCGTTTAAACTACCCTTAAGTAGATCCAAAGTGACCGTCTTCAACAAACGCACATTGACACTTGGGACAACTTAAATGAATCTATTAAAAAAGTATCAAACGGAATGACAGACTAAGTATAACCTCGTCCACTACTTCTGGTGGAGGGTATAAAAAAACGCCAACTGAAATAAAGTAACATGTTTGCAACAAACAAGTTGAATGTTATTGTTGATTATCTCATCTCGTGTATTACAGTAAGTTGACATCCGTTGACAGGTTTTACATCCTTAATTTAAAAAAAAAGTGACATACTAAGAAAATACTGGTGCTACATCAGATTGGGTGGCTGAGAGTAGAGAAATGTCAAGACATTATAATAATAAAGGGTGTGGATGACACTCTTAGTGTTTATTCTGGAATTTTTTTCAACTTTTTTCTTACATCCTTATTATGCAGAAAAGTGGTTAAAAAGTTTTAACATACCTTAACTTATACACAAATACATATGTATACCACTACAAGTAAACAAGCATATAATACAAGCACTATGTACTGGTTTGACAGTTATTTATGTGTTAAATTATAATCGCGACTACAGGCTACATTATTCGGCCTTATTGTGGTTGTCGTTGTCGTATACGACTGTGTAATAGATTAAAGTAATACACAACATGTGTTCTTTAATCTACTACAAAAAACGACACGTTTTTTTGCGAAAACGACAACCACAATAAGGCTGATTATTTTGTTGACATTTTGCAATATTTAATTCATTTAGAGCTGCTCTATGGTTAAAGAGAAATAATTTGCAATCCTGTTTCAATGAAAAGAATTAAGAAAGAGAATGAGTAGTGGATCATAAATATTAAACTGTTCGAAGAATAAAAAGACACATTTTAAGTAATGCCATTAGTAACTTTAAGGTTTGAATTTAAATATTAATTTTAAATCTATAGCAAAATATTGCTTCTGCCAATTTTTTTTTGGTAAAGTGTACAGTATAAATAAGTTGTCGATACTTTAAAGAGAAAAATATTGTCAGTTTTTAGCTAAATCCTTTAAATTAACGAAAAAAAAAAAAATTGTGTTCCTTAACGCATCTGCCCGCTTTATGAGTGACATTCGCCATTGCCACATTTCACTATCACACCCATTGCGCAAACCAAAGTATTGTAAAGTAATAAGAATTTACAATGCCAATGTTGATAGTGTAAAGTTGTCATTTTTAATGAACGTACAGCAAAATAACATCAGAACACGAAAAAAAGGTTCTGTAAAAACAGAGGAATATGAAAATCCTGCAACATCATTAACACGATTACAACTTGGTATGAGGATAAGTGACGTTATTAACAGGACAAATTTTTAAATGCACAAAACATTTAAAAATATGACATCAGAAAAGCCTGCGTGTTCAGGCATTATTTACATTTCCATTACAGCTGCACTTTTAAATCGTTTAAGAGCACCCGGACTTATGAAAAGCCAGTTGAAGCCGAAAAATTTGTTTGCATGTCTAAAGTTTAAACCAATGGTGGGCGCTCCATAGCACAATTGTGCTGAGGGAGTTCACACGTATTCTTAGCCTCTTTAGTTTTGTTTTTGATGAGACACATTTTCTTATATTTTTTGTATTTTTTTCAAGAGAATTTACCCAGCAAACACAAGTGTTTTTTTTAAACTAGTTCATTTTTAATGAGACAGCAACGAATGCACATGAAGCGGGTGCTTACATATTACGGCCATATGCTAGCAACCATTCTTTTATTTTTCCTAAATAAATGTATTTATATTTATTTAAAAGTTCTTCCCTTTCTTTGCTCCGGTATGCTCCATCAAGCATACATTCTTTTATTTTCATTTAGTATTTTTTTATTTTTTTTTTACTAATTAATTTTTAATTGAACCTTTGTTTTACATAAATGAATATGGTTTTTAATGTTTTGAACTATTAAAAAAATGTTTTATTTTACTTTAAATGCGTAAAATATTAAATAAAGAAATATAATGCACCATTATATTTCAAACGCTTGGCTTTGTGTTTGGTGGGTAATTCTGAAATCTCACTAATACTAATAAACATCAATACAAGCACAGTTTTAATTGTGCCCACTTCTGGTTTAAACGCATGTTGCCAGAAAGATGACAAAAAGTCATAATTGTACTTTTAATAAGCTTATAAAACGTCAATGTTTCATGGGGTATTTTAGAGACCTGTATAGTGGCCAAATTATCAAAAATGCACTGTGCAACTAATTATCCACACTATAAAGGACATGTCAAACATCTAGATGTTGCACCGGGACATTGGACGCTGGGTAAACATGCAAATTGACTCGAACTTCCCTTGCACAACTATTATCACCACAATGAACTACTATAAACTTCAATAAAAAAAAACGGTCTCCCACATTCTCCGGGAATGCCAGGGTTTAGCAGTCAGCAAAACAGATTCCTGGGCAACTAGAGGCACTAACAATTGTATGATTTTAAGTTGACAATAATATTTGCCTCTGATAAACAACCATTGCTGATGCAAAAAAACAAAAATTGCAAAATATTCAAAAAAGCATGAAAAACTTGCCCTTGTTATAACATTCACCCCAATAATGATGAAATGCTTAGAATTGCTAACTAAAAATACTAAATAATATAAAATCTGATCTGATGTGTATTTTTTTCGCAGTTTTATTTTAACTCTTTTCTTTTTATATTCTAGATGCAAGTAGATAGTTGGCTGCTGTGTTACTCCATTAAAATTCTGAAAAATGATGAGTATGAATATGTGTGTGAGAGGGAATGGTAAAGGAAAAAAATTTGTGTATAAAAATCACGCAAAGTTGTGGCAAATTTCCGGTTTTAGGATAACGCTCTATTAAATTCTTAACAATGTTTTGTGGTGCCATTTCAGTGAAAATATTTTTCTTGTTTTTTTTCCTACAAGTACTTTAAGAAGTTTTAATAGTTAATGGTTAAAGATATAAAATGTTTACAAGCAAAAGTTGTTACAAAACTTTAAATACTCGGAGAACATTGTAAATGATGAAATTGCTTTTTATGTGCATGTATAAGATTTTGTTTGCGTGAGTTTTATCCCAGCGGGAAAACTCAGAAGACCTCTTTACTTCAGCCCTTTTTAAAGGCCTCCTTAATATTTTTTTTGTTTCAATTACTATTCTTATGTAACTGCTAAAGAATGCCTCATAGAAGGCCTTGGCTCTTTGGTATAAAAGATAAGATACACCTTCCACACTCGCTTCTACACTGAAAGAATTTTCTTCACAATACCAATGAATTTGGACATTAATCCCATGAAAAATTGCATTAAAAAGGAACCTATACAGCGCTTCGTTGGAATGAATCATTGGATGAATAAATATATTTTTTATTGAATTCAATGATTTTATTTCATAATGTTCATGAAAACATTCATTAATATGATGATAAATATACAAGATTTTAATGACACAATTTCATTGATAATAATATTTTTTATCACAATTTTAATGAAGACTTTTTTTTTAATGATTTTATTTTTTTTTTTATTAATTTCCTAAGCTATCCCGCGAAGCTTTACGCTTGTCTGCAGGAACCAAAGTGAGTCTCTAGCGGGAATCGATCCCGCAACCCCGGTGCAGATGGACTAGCTCACTACCAGGTAGCCTACCGGGGCAGTGTAGTTTCTGAATAAAAAAACTATGGTTTTTGCCATTACTCAATTAAGAGCGTAAATATGAGAATAAATTTTCCATAACTACAATAACAACGTTGATTTTTTTGCTAGCGCATAATAAAAAAAGACCTTAGGTGACAACAGTTTACAATAAGGGGGTGCTTTTTTTAAAGGAGAACATTTGTTTGTTCATTACATATTACATATTAAAGAAAACTAAAAACATACATATTTATGGATTGAAAGTTTTTGTTTCCTTAATATAATGACATTTTTCATTGTCATAATTAACATTTTAAATTATGTAGGCATGCTTTTTCTAAATATTTTTTGAATGTTAAAAATGTTATATTTTTTTTAAATTATTAAAATATGTTGCTTTTATAAAAAAATTTCGATTTTATAAATTTAATGACATATTACATTAGATGTTTGAAACAATTAAATCTTACATTTTTTAATTAACAAATAAACATTTTTTTAAGGAAACTATAATTTTGTAATAATTTGTTTATTGTATTTTTATGTTCCCAATTAAATTTTTTTGTTTAACTTGGACAAACTTAAGTTTTCATATATCCAATTAAAATTTTTAAAGTAATTACGAAATCCAATTAAGCGATTTTAACGAAAATACTTCATTATAACTATGAAATTCCATTTAGATAATGAAAATTTTCATTTAACCAATGAATTTTTTTTATGAAAATGGTTCATTACATATATGAAGCATTTTTCTTTCAGTGTATGATAAGCGAGAAGAGAAGGAGTTACATTTTTTGTTTTGTGTTTTTGCACAAACAAAAGCAAAATAATTCAGATCCTTTTACAAAAACAAAGTTACATACATATTAAAACACCAAATGTAGACAATAATGTAAATCATTTGGCCAGAGTGATGAATTTATGAATTTTATTTTTGTCAAGCTAAATGTAATTTTAGTTTAAGTTAAAAAGAGTGTTGTTTCTTCAAAGCAAAAGCGAAAGAAAGTTGTCGTTTTCCTTTCTAAATATTTAAGTTGCAAAAGTAAATGGCAAATTTGTCCCTTTTTGTACCCCCAGTTATAATTGGGGGCTAAGTACTTTTTTATGCAAGCAAGTATTTTTGTATTAACTTTATTGTTTTTGCGTAGAATTTGTGTCGTTTTGTGATTTTTGGTTATATTGTGATGGATATAAAAACTTTTTGTTTTTCGTTCGTTTTAATTTTATTTAATAATTATTTTTTTGGCGGAACATTTTTAACTACAGCTGACTTCAATTATTAAAATCAGTGTTGTTAAAGCTTATTGGAATTCAAAGAAGATTTAATGTTGAAAATTTCTACAACCGGAGTGAATATCTTTAATTAGTACAAACTTTGAATTCAATAGATAACACGCTAAATACACATTGGTGTTGAGTGTAAAACTAAGATATTGTTTGGTTCCATTGTAATTTAGAAAAATTTATTACTTTGTAAGGGTACACGCACCTGATAAATACTGGGTGATAGGGACTCATGCTAGGAGGATGGGTCTTGCTTATAACGATTATGATGAGGAGGAGGAGGAGGCGGTATTTCACTTTCTCTGCCGATGCCACGGTCTAGGGAGCATTAGGCTTAGGCATTTTGGAAGACCAGAATTGCCATGTCTGGACGATATGTCCAATGTGGGACTGAAATCGAACTTCCTGTTCTGCAGATTTTATAATTTGTCTGATGGTGTGATGGTGTGAACACAAACTGGTATGTTTAATTAGATTTTTTGACAGTCGCTACAAAACTCATTATATTTCTATCTCACAAAGTATTATGGAAAACGTAAGACTTGTGAGATAGTGTAAACTAGCCTTAAGTATGTATTCGTTATCTAAAATAATAAACTCTAAAGCCTAAACTGTTTTTGTGTCTATAAAAAATACCCATTGGAATTTAAATTTTATATTTTCTTCTCAAAATATTTAAAACATCCATATAATACGTGTAATTCTCATCGAATATTTATTATCCTTCAAATCACCCTCACAAAAACTTATGCTAGTTACCCTCTCGACTGGTTTTTGAAACATATGCAACGTCAAGAAGTTTCTTTAGTGTACCTCAACATTTTTTTTTTGTTTATCGTGTAAAAATGATTCCTTTTGTAATACAGGAATGCATACATATGACGAAATCATTTACAATAATTCAAACCATTTTCACTCGGTACACCATATGATATCGCCATTACAAGTACATCGAAATCGAAATTGATAACACTTTACAAAAACTAGAACTATCAAAATTGTTCATGATGTTATAATCACATAGATATTGTTGTTGTTTTTGTAGCAGCAAAACCTGAAGAACAGGTGTTGCTGAGTTGGCAGTTTTGGGTGAGTTCTACGCGCCATTCTTGTAAATTTTTTGGTAACGATGTTTAGTATACCGATCAACTTAATATCTCTTTCTGAGTCGATTTACTATGTCCATCCGGCTGGCTGGATGTCTGTCCATGTAGCCTTGAACGCAAAGTACAGGTCGCAATTTTAAAGGTAATTTGATGACAGTTTGTAAATACGTTTCAATTCATAAGCGCTAAGCCTACTGAACATGGTGAGAGTCGATCCATAATTTCACATGATCTTCAAACAAACTTCATTCCGGAATAGTGTTTGTGCCTATAAACAATCTTATTATGTTGGTATTAAGATTACATTTTGAGCAAACTTATTGCAATTCAAATCATCTTGCTAAATTTTTTTAGAATTTGTCCATGTTTGACGATAGCTCCAATACAAATACAAATATTTCGGAGTAATAAAGCTTTTAATCCTAACTTACTTATAAATGTTGATACTGACATAATTAACGACAATAACTTCTACGATAGCTACTTTATCATTACAAAATATGGTGCTGGTAGGCCCAAATTGAACATAGCTCCCATGTAATCTCCCTTGTTAAATCACTTTAGGACGACCAACTCGTATAGAGATGAAATAATATTGCTCTTACAGGTCCATGACTGCCTATGGGTCCCAACTAGAGTATACACAAGAAATTGTTTCCTTATAAACTGTGGTGTAGCATATCAAATGGCCAAGCTTAATCGACTATACTTTCTTAATTGTTTATTATTATTATTAATATTTATTTAATGCAAATTTAATTTACAGAAAATGTAAAAAGAGAAAAGGACTGGCTGCCTTTTTATTTTATAGCCAACATTTGGTACGACTTATGTCAACTTGGTACAATTTTTCAATTGAGACGGTACAATTTAAGAATTGTCAAATCCCAACAGTGGTATGTGTGTAAGGGAGAATTGTATGAGTTTCGCTTTCCATCTCGCATACAGAAGACATGCTTTTTATGTGGTGAGTTCCCACTCTGAAGCAATACATTTTTGATACAAAAAGCCCTTGATTCAACGTATATAAAAACTGGTCAGTCAAGTAAGAGAATGCCGTGGCATTTGTAAAACATGTTTAGAGCAAGGACCCTAAATAATAATTATGCTAATTTTTCAGGTACCAAATAATTTACCACTTTTAAGAAATATTCTATAAAAAGTGCTTTGTTTAACATAACTACTATTATTAATACGTAGACTATTCGCAAATAAAAATTATTTGCGATTAACTAACTTACTGTTTATTTGTCTTTTTTTGTTACTGAAAATTCTTTTTTTTATGTGATGCCGGATGGAAAATTTATGCATTTGGTAGCACTGTATGTATAAAAACTTTTTATTTTTTAATGAATACTGAAAAAATTAAAAATTTTTGTGGATATGTGAATTTTATTACCACAATTTTGAATTAATTTTACTTTTGTTGTCGTATGAATGTGCCACATCGAAATAAAAACGTAAAACGGTTATAAGTGTGGCAATGCTTTAAATCTTATTTGTAAATAGTGTCGTTAATCAGGAATTGTTTTTGTGAGTTAGCTATTCGCAAATAAAAATTTAATTCACTGTTTATGCGGCAATTTTCTTTATTTGCAATATTTTTATTTGCGAATAAGAGGTGCGTATAAACGTTGTATATGTCCAGTCAATATCTTTTTACATTTGCTTATAACTTTTATGATCGATAAATATTTATTTCTCTTACAGATAAATATTACTAAAGATTTTTATTGTTTTTATTTACTATAATAATTATTTTGAATATTTTCTTGATATTAATTGTTTTATTTTGGCAGGTTATATACATACATATTAAAATCAGTTATACCGGTTATGTTATTTCTTATTCATAACTATTTATAAAAAGTTATTAGTAATATATCTATCAAATAGTATGTTTGAGAAATACTTTTATTTGATGCCCATAATAGTTATCGTGAATTTTAAAAATAAAAATTGGAAATAACAATTAATCTTTGGTTAAGAGTTCGTTAACTGCATTTCTGTATTTATTTTTGCGTAGCGAATAGTAATTGTGGGCTTACTTTTTTAAATTTAAGTGCTTCGTAAAATTATTAAATTTTTTATTGGGAATATTATCAAAGAAATTAATATAAAAAATATTTCGTATATACATACATATATGTATGTCCCAAGCTCACATTAAAAATATAAATAATGTGTGTATTTTTTGTTTCCACTCCCATTGCTGCGAGTATTTTTCATTCCCTTATAAATTTTTGAAAGTATTTTTGTATCCGTACTTTCACTATAGTAAAGTCTTTTGTTTTTTGGTTCTGCACCTTCTCACGTTAATTGGTCGTGTTCACTTCTCATCAGTATTTATTTGTTTAAGTGACATGTGTTCAAATGGAACTATGCAGCCTTCTACTGTTAAGTAACTGGAGATTTATTTTCCTTTTTTCCAATTTAAAAAAAACCATATTGAAACAAACAATGTTTTCCCCATTGTGCTTTCCCCTTAAAAATATACAAAATTTGTAGAGCATTTTACTAAGCGTATTTTACAAACACAAATCTTCTTATTTCTATTAACTTTACTTAAACTGAAAAATAATATATTCCACCTTTTGCTTGTAATATCATTGACTGACTTTGATTACATTGTTAACGTAACGTACTTTATTGTATTCATCATTTTGCTCCCTCTGCTACTTGACAATCACCTCAACATATTCATAATGTTATCACGGAAAAAATGCTTTTCAAACTTCTAACGACATTTTTATTAAAATAATAACATTGTTATTGTTCTCTTTTTTCGTTTTTATTTCTTTATGTTCTGGAGACAGACAACAAGTTGGGAACGAAATATGATGACAAAAGACATATTCTTGTACTGTATGTTGTATTTATGTTTAAGTATGATACCAAATATAGGAAGTTTTTTTAAGCTGCATAAGAACTTAAAATTATAAGAAAAGACATACAAATTGTTGGAATGAAATTTTTTTGTTATAATCTGTAAGATAATTTAATGGCAATACATTTTTAATTTAGATTTTCGGCATATGTCCGCCGCGACTACATGGTTTATTTGTTCAGTCCAATTTTTGACAACTTTTTCCAATAAATCCAACTGAACTCATAATTTTGATTTTTTTGAAAAAACTCTCACAATACCAAATTTACCTCACGCGAACTGTTTGAATCACAACGTTGAACTAAATTTATTATGAAAAAACAATTAACGCACACAGCGTTGCCAGAAGATTTGGAAGGAAAATCTTAATTTGGCGAAAAAAAAATCTTATTTTTAAGAGAAAAATCTTGAAATTTTTTAAAACAAGGGCAAAAAAGTAAAAAAAAATAATTTTTTTAAAACTACATACTTCTTAAAATGGAAACTATTTAAATCGAAATACATAATTGCGTTATTTATACAAAATTAGATAGTAGGTTTAAATTGTGTTTAAGCTATATTTTGTCATAAAATTCTTTCTAAAATAAATTTTTAATCCATATAATTTTTAATAAATAAGAAATTAAAAAAGTCCATCTAAATAAAGAATTTCATTCAATGTAATTAAACTCTAAAATTAGAGATATGTACGTACATACATACATTTTGAGCAGGAAAATTTTAGTTTCATATGGAATTTTAAGGGTTCTTAATTTAATATTATGTTTGTTGACACCAGTGCCGCCAATTTAAACATTTAGTGGCTAGATTTAGCAATTTTTCACCCTGTTTAGCCATTAAAAAATGTTTAGCCATTAGCCACCCTTTTAGCCATTTTTCAACTTGTTTAGCCATAAAATTTTTCTAGCCGTTTTTCTTTTAAAAGAATAATGTTTATTTTGTTATAAACATTTATAAAAGCAAAATAAACATTTTTAACAATTAAAACGCCTTTAATTTAAATCACAACTTTTACAAATTTTGAAAATCGCTATAAACGATGATGATGGAACATCTTTCAAAATAAAGGAACAGTATTCCAATATTAAATTTATAAAATGGATCAACACAAACATCGGTGTTTCTTTCTGGTTGCAAGTATTTCAACAAATTTTTTTCAGAAATTTCAGAATTAACTATAAAGTTGCTCTCACTTCCATGATCTAATGATGAAGTAGAGAGGGTATTTCACCAAGCCAACATCGTTAGAAGTAATTTGAGAAATAGGTTACATTTAGCAATCGTTAATTCATATTTATCAATGAAATATTTATACCAACACCAGAATAGTGGAGAGGGTACTATGCGTTTGTGCTGATGTTTGTAACAGCTTAAAATATAGCTCCTAACCCCACCTTTTCGTATACCGATTGACTGAGAACCACTTTCTGAGTCGAATTAACGATGTGTGTCCGGCTGGCTGGCTGTCCATGCTAATCTTGTGTGTAAAGTACAGATCACAAATTTGCAGAACATTTAATAAAATTTGGTACACAGGTTCTAATGAGGTAGAGGTTAACATATAGTCGGGGCTGACCTACTATATTTTCTTACTTGTTTTTTATTGTAGATCTGGAATCGAAAGGTTGTGTAAATGTTATCGTGATTATGATTTACCTTCAAATTATTTCAAGCTAATATACGACATAAAATTAATCGTTGATATAATTTTTTAAATTTCTTTCACAATATTAAATAACGTTTATTCTTCATTAAGAAATTGATCTTAACTTACAATTTCATCGTAAACAACTTTAAATGAATTATTTATGTTTTGTTACTGAATTTTAATGTGTTTTTATTTAAAAAAGCTTTTAGCCATTTTTTAGCCCATTTTTAGCCATTTTTTAGGCATTTTTCCCCGAAAATTTAGCCATTTGTGGTCTCCAAGTTTTGGCAACACTGGTTGACACCGTTCTTATGCGCCCCATACACTTTTCAATTCAATTGTCAACTGAGTCTTTCAACTGAATTGATACTTGGCCACACACTTCTTCAACTGAATTGAAAGATTTTAATTCAACTGTCAAATTTAGATTTTTTTACAATTTTACAAAAATTTATTTTCTCTCCAAGTATCCATGTTTGCCACCAATGTCATTTTTTTATTTAAAATTTTATTGAAATTAAAGACAATTTTAAAAATATTTCACTTTTTCTTTGCAAAAAAAAATTACAAACATACATTTTGACAGCTGATCAAGAGACTTAAGCACACACAGTACAATCGAATTGAAAGACTTGGAGTCAACTTGAATTGAATCGTGTATGGCCTGCTTTATATGGAATGCATTCCGAAAAATTGCATTTAAAAACAGCTCATTGAAAATAGTATATCCTTATGGTATTGTTATTAAAATAACGTTGGTACACCTTTTAAAAAGATATTCTTAAGCACTTATTTTGTTTAAAAATTATCATAAACATGGTATGTGGAATTTTTAAACTAAAATCTTCTTAAGTTCCATTAGTTTTACCCTTTGGTACTAAAAACCTGAACTTTTTTGTTCTTTAATTTATGAAACTTTATAGAAATGTGTTTTTTCTTTTCACAAATAATTTTTTTTCATCAGTATTCCACAAATGAACAACTTCTAATTTAAGATGCTTTTTCAATATTTTGTATGCCCAGAAATAATGATGTATTTTTGTGTATGCCAGACAATGGGTTCAAAAGTGTGCAAAACCAACAGTTAGACAACAAATATGATACAAAACCTCATTGTTTTAAAAATTTGCTGCTTAAAAAACTGTAAAAAATTATGTATTTTGTACAAACTTAAAGTTAATTATCTTTACTTCTTTAAATAAAAAAATCTTAATTTGAGAAAAAAAATCTTAAAATCTGATTTTGGTCAAAAAATCTTTAAAAATAAGATAAAATCTTAATTCTGGCAACGCTGAACGCACAAGACAATTAATTGTCTTGGTTTATTTGTTTCTATGCAATAATAACGGTGCACCAGCCACTTAAAACTGCCAATGTTTTTGTCGTCATATGACGACACTAGGAGAATTCGGGTTAAATACAACCCCATTAACGAACGAGGGGCCAGTGAACAGGACCACTCCTGGAAATAAATTGATATTGCAATAAATCGATTGTTAAGCGCGCTGTATTGTAAGTTGCGCCGTGTTGATTCTTTTTTTTATACAATGGTGATTCGTTAACGGCTTGAGGACTTTCGTTGCTCCAAATACGGAAATTTTGCTTATTGATGAAGCTATTTAACGAGCAATTAACTTTGTAAAATGGACGTAGTGCTCTATGAACTTCGCAAACAGATTTATTTTTTTTAAAGTCAATTTCCACAGTTGTACTATCGTTAAACGATTCATGATGACTTGCCTAACCAGACTAAACAGAAATGTCAACACAGTTTAACATTCTCAGCTGCTAAAATATAGGTATCGATATCGAAAGTTCTCATGCAGCTAAAAACAACACCCGATATGTATTAAAGTACTTACTTGTATTATAAATAATGTTAACTGAGAGCATTTCAGATAAGATATAAAAAGGAAAAACAAAACTTAACTATTATTGTCAAGCCTGTACCCATTTTTCGTCCGTTTTCCAATAAAATCTTTAACAGATGCATAACCAGGACTTATTGCGAACATTTTTGCAGCGAAAACATTTATTCTGGGTCCTTATAAGTAGCGAATTTGATTTAACGATGTCCGTATGTTTATCCGTTGAAATGGGTTTTCAGAAGTCCCCAGATGTGATGGAAGTTGGTAGTTATATATTTACGACTACCTCTAAAATTTAATTTAAGCAAAATTCACTTAATGTTGGTTTTTTTAATTTAATTTTTATGTAGACCAAAGCGGTCCATTGTGAATCCCTTCAATAGAGAGGGATTGGGAAAAGAGAGAAGCGAAGAAGAAAAGAAATAACAGATATATAGAATTATGGAAGTAACCAAGTACTACGTAAAACAATTACCCCTCCACAGTCTCCTCTCCGGAAACAACCGTCCTATTTACCTGACAAATCCCAGTAGATCAACTGGATTACATCCAGCGATACCACCCAGTTCGTAGCGAAATCTATATACTAGCCATTTCTGACTGAGAACCTGCATCCTAGAACAGCGGCACACTTCATCCTCAATCGTCCCAGAATCATCACATCATCTGCAGAAGTCCGGTATGGAATTGTTTTACCCGTAAAAGCCCAAACAGAACAATGACCCATCACGAACCCTATACATTTCCTAAGACCACTCCTATCCAATCCTAGTAGAACCCTGGTTGCCCCTGCGTCCGATCCGGGCCATAGTGCCCTGAACACCCAACAATACGCGATTACAGTAGTAACTTAGGGGGGCTTCAGCCCCCGTCCCTTACCACTAAGTCCAGACTAGAACGGTCTTTCGCGAGTTAGTCCGCCACCTCGTTTCCATCAACCATGCAGTGTCCGGGTACCCAACACAGCCTTACTTTGAATACCTCCATGAGTTCTTTCAGAGCATCCCTACACCGATTACTTTCTGTTATTTTCGCACCATGGTGAAGGGCATTAAAAATTTGGCATAGCCGAATATAGCAATCTTGCTTGTTTACTTTATTCTTGTGTTTGCGTACAATTGGTTTTATATTGTTAAAGTGTACTTAACATACATATATAAGTACATCGAGGAATTTGAATGGGAGCTTTGCTCAAATGTTGACCGATTTCAGGAAAATGATAACTTAATTACAATTAAAAGAGTTTGAATCAAATTTAAAAAAAGAAACTGGCTTGGAGGCTATGTTTAATTACTAGGGTATTAATTTAATCGACGTTTTGCTTTAATCGGTTATGCGGTCGATTAATTAACCGAGGTTTTGGTTTAATCGGTTAATTTTGTTTTTGACCGGTTAACCGATTAATCAAGTTTTTTTTTTATAAATAAAGTTATTTCAATATATACAAATGCATTAATTGTTTATGAATTGGAGTTTATTAGTAAAAAATAACAATAACAAAAACAATTCATATATATGTTATATGCATTTTTCAATTAATGAAAAATTTGGGATTCACAAGGTATGCTATCAAGTCATATGGTCATACCCAATAAAAAATTGAGCTTCCAACGAAGCAGGTTTGTAAGTGAGAAACATAAACGTTTCGCTTACCCATGCGCAGACGGAAGACATGAGTTTTATATGGCGAGTTCCCACTTTGAAGCAATACATTTGTGACACATAAAGCGCATTATTCAGCGCATATAAAAATTGTTGTATGTAACGTTCGCCCTTACACACTGAATGTTTTGAAACAGTTTTTTTAGTATTCTCCCTTGCAAACCTGCTTAGCGGTAAGGGAATACCGTAGCACTTGAAATGTTATCTTTTTTGTTATAAAAGTTTTTGAGAGTTCTTTCACTTACTTTACTGCATTTCTGTAAGTCTTATTACGTAGCGCATAATTGTGCGCTTATTTTTTTAAATGTACCATTAGTGCTTCGCAAAATGATAAAATTTTTTATTGGGTAATGTCCTAAATAATATTTTACAATTGTTAACAATAAATATTGTTGTGTTTCAAACAAAATAAAAATTTTAATGCTGTGTTCATTGATTCGTCATAACTGTACAGTAGAAATCTAAATTATAAGCGGTAGCCCACAACAGTCATATCGTCGGCTTAATATGCAAACCTGCTAATTCCCTTTCAGCACATTTTACAGAATAGACAAAAAACTTTTTATTTTTTCTGAAAATACAGTATGCTTTACACACTGCACGCCGATGCGTATTTTTCTCTATCATACGGCATCAAAATCACAATTTACTTAAAAAGTATTAAGCCGTCGATATATATTTCTGGTAATTATTTTATAACTTTATGACTACCTTGTGAGTCCTCCAAACATGTATTTTTTATAAATAGACTTAGATAATTTTATTAGTTATTTAAAGAGTTAATGGAGATCTTATAAATTAATCTTATAGAAAAGTAATTTGGTTGAAATGTTTAGGATTAAAGCGATTCTTTTCATACGTTTTGACAAAACTTTTCTCAGTCCTTTTCGAGGATTTCTCTAAACTTATACTTTAATTTTTTTTTAAATTTTTAACACTTCTAATTGTTTCGGTTAATTCCGTTAAAAGACTGATATGAGAAGAAACAAATAACTAAACAAATGCCACATTCCTGTTGATCGATGATGAAAATAAAAGAAAAAACATTGAAAAAAAACGAGTAAGAGTGCTTGTAATTTATATCACCGGTCGGCGCAAACTGGGTTAAAATAAAGAACACTGAACACCTTCTTTGTTTGTATGAAACATATTTTCTAAACACATACCTTTTGTATATGCGACGGAACAAATAAATTAAAACACTAAAAATTTTATAATACAACAAAAATTAAAAATTGTATTGCATCGGATAATCGACTGAAATTAACCGGTTTAATCGTTAATCGAAAAAAGCCAATTTGAAATTAATAGATCAGTTAATCGGGTGGTAATTAATCGGTTAACCGATTGACGGTTGCGAAGTTTTAGGAACAAAATTAAACTGTGAATTTTTTCCTTTGAAGGTGTGTAGTAAATTTTGTCCACAAGTTCCAATTTTTCCAAAAGAATACCAAAATTTTTATAACAAAAATTCGCAATTTAGAGATCTTGCTGACATTGAAATATTATAATTAAACAAAGGTTAAAGTATCAGCGATTTTGGGCAAATTAATTGTACATCATTGCCCCTATAACAGTTTGCAACTCAACTCAGTTGGGTTGAAACTTAAATAAACAACTTAACTTTACAACTGCTAGTAATAAGTTGTTAATATTTTATATATTTGTTAACCGTACTTACACAGAGTGTTTAACAATTATACAAAACCGAAAATATAAACTGCACTAGATTTGAGTGGTAAACCGTTACTGGATCAAATTGGTTTTTAAGCTACCTTTACTTAGTGATTGGTTGATGTGTTTAATGGTATGTGTAGCCGTCTAGCTGACCGATTGATTGTTCACTCGATTTCATTAGCTTGAAGGATTCAAATATTTTAGAGTTGTTGTAACTCCCATCTTATGTGTTATTAAAACAATTAAATGTGTGGTATTAAGCTTTTACAAATTGTCAATTAAAATTTTTTTTCCCCTTTTAAACTTTCTTCGTAAACGACAACTAAACCCGAAAAAAGCTATACTATGTAGACATGGAGTTTTTTTTTCTTTTTGGAATTCGTATTTAAGTATTGTGTATAAATAAATGTTGTGCTAAGCTGAAACATTATGATGACATAAAAATGTCATTAAGTCAATGAAAAAATTTTTTTTAAGAGAAAAACAGACAAAAATTTCTTCCCCGATCAAAAAAAAAAAAAAAAATGCGGAATGAAAAAAATAGAGTTATCAGTGTGAAAAGGCGTTTAAATTCGATTTTATGTGAAGAGGTGAGACTTTTAGGTAAATAAAAACAGCATTACAAAATTTTTATGCTATCAACACATTGTGTCTCAAAAAAAATTTGTACATATGTATGTACGGATTTATGTGTATGCATTCTAACATAGACGGACTGCTATATGCACTAAAATTCTTTTTTTTTTTCATCCATTATACGGCATATGAATCCAATATAGTCAACAAAAATTTAGTCTGAGCAAATTGAAAAATAAGACAAAATCAAAAGCAGATGTTTGTGATAAACAACGATATTTTTTCTACAGAGTCTTACAGAAAGAGGTGTTAAATTTGGGGTTTATAACTTGAAAATGGGATGTACATTATCTACATAACTTAAACGTTCCATTTAAATAGATTCCTGTGCTAAGGCTATTTAAAAACTCATCATAATGTTCTTTTTTTATTACAATGTTGTTAGTTAGATCACCGTTAGATCAACCTTCGCTGTTTAATGCCAATACAAATTCCTAACACATTGGATTTTTTTGTCATACACCATTGACATAAGAATTTCGATTAATTTATCGTGTAGGACAGTGTCGAACCTTTTTTTTAATCAATGAAACATATGTAGGTATAAAACATCTTTATTTACGTTTTGACATTTCTTGATTAAAACAAGTGTCACACGTGTTCTCATTCCCTTCTCAAAACCAAACTAGGCACAGTGGAAAATTCTGGCCAGTATCGCATCAAAACTCTTCCACGAATAAACTGTAAAATATTTGCTGTCTTTTACTTGAATATAGGCAAATTAAAGACAGTTATTTTTGTCAGAAAATAGGTTTTAAATTTACTGTTATCACATAGTGATGACCAGGGCAAGAATAATGGCATAAAATGGCAAAAATAAACTGTTTTTATTTAAGAAACATTTATTTTATGGAAAATACTATTTCAACAATGCCAGATGTAACTAAAGCAGTGTTCGAAAATAAGCAGAACATTATTTAGCGTACATCTCACACAGCTAGGAACGATATCTATTTTTTTTAGTGTTTTTTTAGTGATGCTCATTCAATCAAACAATTGTTTAGAAGCCCCACCCCATTGTTTTTTACACTAATTATTTTAGTTGCACATGTACGGAAGCTGTGTTGATCTTTATTCTAATACAGTGTGTAAGATAAGTAATGAAATTAAAAAAAAAAAATTTTAATACCTACTTTCACGAAACTGTCATAAAAGCATAAATGTAGAAGATTTTAGTGCAGTTTTTTTAGATATAATTCTAACTTTTAATTTCCAAACAGCATGTGCTTTTTTTTTAATGGGTTTATTTGAAAATTTTCAATGATGCGCGGAACAGCTTTACTCGACCCACCGTAAAGTATACCGATAGCCTCAGAATCACTTTCTGAGTCGATTTAACGATGTCCGTCCGGCTGGCTGGCTGTCCATGTAGCCTTGTGCGCAAAGTACAGGTCGCAATTTTGTGGATAATTTGATAATATTTGGCTTAAAGGTTCGTATTGGCACAAGGACAAAGCCTTTTGAAAATGGGCCGAATGGAAGGACCACGAGGGGAGATTTATGCCTCTCAGAAACTATTAAACTGATTTCCACATTTAAATGGAGAGTCCCGAATAGGATGCTCTCTCTGTGTTGTAAATACTGTGGTGTAGGGTATCTTTCTTACTTGTTGTTATTATTATTTATTTGTTTATATAAATAAAATACAATAATGGAAATGTTAACTTTATCCAAATCTATTTGAATTAAATTTTTTGAAACAGAGCGAGTTAAAAACTAAATTTTTTGGAAAATATGGTTTTAAATAGTTATAATCAACGATGTCCTCAGGACATTTTTGAATTTGTCGCCTATATAACATTGATGACGACAACTTAAGTAACAAAACGTGAATTTTGTCGTGTTTAAAATTAAAATACGACTTTTTGGGTACATTTTCTTAAACGTGCCTTGAATAAAACTTAATTGTGGACCAAGTAATCTACCAGTGCCTGCATTTTGTTGTGTTTCAAACCACATTGACGAAAAAAAAAATTAAAAACTGTAAATTTGTATGCATGTATGTAATTTAAAATTAAAATTTATTATTTTTCACAACAATAAAAAAAATAAAACATTATAATAATCCTGCCTGTTAAAAACGTTTTTTTTTGCTCTCCTGATTTGTTACTGACAACGTAATTCGCGGCTGTGCTTCAACTGTGAAATTAGACATACTTGAATCGATGGGCCAAGAAGCAAAAAGAAGTGAATGCTCCTGCTGAATACATTGCCATATGTGAAGTTAATAAATCAAAAGCCTATCGGAGGTTTGACTATCTCTAGCATACACCCACTACATACTCTCCTAATATTTTCCTTAGAGCTCTTCTACAATAATTCACTAGTTTGTAATTCACCAAACATCCAAACAAGGCCCTTAGAGTTGCCCATATACTGATTTTCGGGCCCCAGCAATGGTACCCCTTGCCAATTCTATGGCATTCAAAATCCCTAGAAACTCCGCCAAAAATATAGTGCGGCCGTCAGCGAGCCTATATGAACTTTAAGTATCTATGTATATTCTCAAGGTATAACTCTTTACCCGTGCCCCTTTTGCTGGAAACTTCAGGAAAAATAGAAAATCTCACATACAATCTGCCCTGATCTAACCTGCTCTCCATAGACGTAATCCGTCAACCCGGCCAGGCCCAGGCAATAAACACCAATGACATTATAAACTATATCGTGGCCCATTCATCGTCAACGATAGTGTCGCCCATATGATCGTCAACGACACTGTCGTCGTGAACGATTTTCCGGAAACTTGTGTAAAAAGTCGTCGTCGTTACGTATGTCTTCAAACCATGGCCAACTGGGCAATAACGAAATAAATACAATAAACAGTTAACTCTAAAAACATGTTGTTATAAACGAATATGCAGCTAATTTTTATACAGCATTTTACGCATATTTTAGCTTTAAAATTGGTGTACATATGAGCTCATAGGTAAGCGTAGCTAATAATTTTAATCCTTACCATAGTTTTTACACGCAGCCAAAAAAAAATTACTTATGTTCATCATTCAGATGATTAAATTTTAAATGTTTTTGCAAATAAGTGGACAGCTAAAAACAACATTGTAATGTAAATTATTTTTAAAATATACCCTAAAATATCCTTAATTTTATGGTAATAACTCTTTTTCTTAAAGCGATGTAAATTCAGTCGATTGTTCCGAATATTGGGCATCAAAAGCTGCCCGATTTTATAATTTTTTCAATGTATTGTTTATACATACATATGTATATATGTACACTCAAAAGAAAAATCAATCCATCCGTACTCAAATCAATCCGAAGCAGTATTAATAGTACGGTGAGTACGGATTTTCTTGAATCAAGTACAAAATGATTGATTCAAGTACGAATTTTCAATCGCAAAATACTTAAATTATCCATATTCAATCCCGTTTTCGTACTTGAAATAATCCGAAAATGAGATTGATTTAAGTAAAACTAAGATTGAATCAATCTCAAAATGCACTTCATTCAAAAATTATAAAATTGTTTTAATCCGAATTCGTACCTCAAATAATCCGAAAATGAGATTGATTTAAGTAAAACTAAGATTGAATCAATCTCAAAATGAGCTCGATTCAAGTAATATACATTTGATTTAATCCCGAATTCATAACTGAAAAAAACAAAAAAAAAAAGAAATTACAAAGAAAAAATTATTATGATTGATTTACTTACCCGTATTACACATTACAGAATAATAAAACACCAACATCATGCCCGATGTGGTTTTTATTTTAGAAATCGTATGTACATATTTAACAAAAAATATAAACTAAATGAGTAGCATGAGTTCAAATTTAAAAAAAAAAATTTTAAAATTGATTGATTTTCGAAAGTAATCCCATTTAGGATTGTTTTGAGTACGTTTAAGTGTTATTCGTACTTGAATTTTTGAGTACGCCTCGTACTTAAAGTAATCCCAAAAAACTTGATTTATCCCGAGTGTTTTTCTTTCTGTGTATAAGATATAATTAAGACAAAATAGTAGAATTTTAAGTTCAGATAAAACACCCTGTTTTTAATACCCTTTGGATGAAGCCATATGCAGACATCAATTTGTATATGAATGGCAATCTCGCTGATCCAAAGTGTCACTGTTTATGGGTGTGTAGGAGAATGTAACGAATGAGACATCATACATATGCTTACGAAATTGTTGCCACATTCAATTGACTACTTTTTTTAAAAGGTCTTCTTTTGTAAAAAGGTGCTCTAACTTCTATCCAGCCTTTCACTTCCATAAAAATAGAAAAATAAACCTGACTTTTTAGCAATGCATTTGTAAAGACAGGAAAATAAAACACATTGAGTTTGTCAACAACAAGAATCGGAGGAAAAAAACTCCACAATGACGCCGTTTTTTTTTTTTTTTTGAATGAATGAATAAAAAAGAAGAAGGACTTAAAACGGATATTGCTTAAGATTCAAAATTGTTTATTTGTATGTAATATACTCTTTCACATCCATATACAAGTAACTTGTGTATGTAAAAATCTATGTATGTATGTATGTGTGTTTATATATCTATAGGTATTTGCACGTATATTATGTATGGTTATTTTCCGTTTTTTGTACAATCATATGTAACCAGCGGTAAAAAAGAATAAGTAATGAGGCCTAATAGAAGGCCTTATTTAGCACACTCTAGCACTCCTTGCCACATTCAATAGATATTTAATATTTATAGAGGTTGTCTTTGGGGCCCAGCTCTTACACGCTCTCTTCTTTTTACAAGGATTCTAAAAGGCTTTCAGATAAAGAAAATTGCGGTCGACTTCGATTGTTGGAATTTTCTAAAAATACGTTAAAAACGCCTTAAAAGTAAGACAGTAAATTTTTAAAAATTTTGGTAAAAAATAAATATTAGCTTTTGTTATTTGTGCGTTTTGTGTAAAAATATAAAAAAGACTTCAAGTAACTCGAAGTAATGTTCGCTTTATCAATAAACATAATCACACATAAAGTTATTTGACAGCTAATACGTAAAAACGGAGAATAATTGCGTTACGCACTATAGGCACTCCTATATTTTACCACATTTATAGAAGAGCCAACATTAAGAATGTATATAGCAAAGAACTTACAACACAAAATAGCAGATTTGATACCAGCGTTTACGCAGCGGATAAAAATATAGACACAAATATGAAAAAATATTGGTGGCTCAATGGATAATTGCCATTATTTTTGTTTTATCTTTTGACTTTAGTTTTATTTCTCTAAAATATATAAGTAAGGTTTTTTTCAAATTTTTGCTTTGCATTTATTTTTATAGAAATACATAAATCGTATCATTAAGAATAAATATATATTATCCAAAAAATTATGAAATTATAACATATAGAAAATACTTGAGAGCTCGTTTATGGGACTTTGTATAATAACTAAGTTATATTTCTACTATTTGTTTATTTATAGTTAATTATATGTTTTTTGTTCAAATAAACGTTAATAAAAAAAAAAAAAAATAAAAAAAAAAACAATAAATTTCAATGTTTTTATCAAGAATACAATTTGGGCATTAAGCACGACAACAAAGACAAAGTCTGTAACTTTAAAGAATTTTGTCTTCAATGCATAAGTGAACATGTTTGCTTGTTCACACATGTTTGCTTGCAACGGTAAACAAGAGCGGTTAAAAAAAAATAAAGATAAAGTCTGTATCTTTAAAGAAATTAGTCTTCAAAGTTAAATTTGTATACGAATGCATAACGAAATCGCCGATTGATTACAATATACATATGTAAAAAAATAATCGGCCATAGCCGATTGATTACAATGTACATATCGCACTCGTTCAACAATACTGTATTAACTCAAAATTTTTATTTTTTCACTTTTTGGAAAAAATGGATACGTAATATTCATATCTACCCACTGTAAAAATATTGTGCAATTTTGTCCACTTTTTTGTAATGAAACGGCTGCTTTAAAAATTCTTTTTCATATGCCTGTAATGTTAAATTGAAAATTGTTTTGCTTCTACTGAAAATTTTTAAATTTTGAGTTCATACAGTATTGTTGAACGGGTGCGATATGTAAAAAAATAATCGGCCATAGCCGATTGATTACAATATACATACGTAAAAAATAAAAAGAATTGTTTTCGTGGTTGAGATTAATTGTAAGTCAGTCGATAGGAACGCTCAATTGTGCATGTGCTGTATATGAACTATTTTTTATTTTTATTACATTAAACTAAAATAAAAAAATTTTATAAAAATGCTGTGTTTGGTTTCATTAAATATTTTATTTTGCAGAAAAATTTTAATTTTTTAACACATTTCTATAGCAGATTTCCAAAAAAAATTGCCTTTGTTTCTACATATCAGTCTTTAGTATTTCAAAGAATTATTTCGTTGAATTTAATTGCGTTTCTTAGTAATAATGTTCAAATTACGTCTTTGTTACAATGAAAATTGTACTTAAAATCAAAAATTTAAGTCTTAAGACTAACGAATGAAAGTCTTTGTGCCAAAATACTTTTTCCTTAGTTTAAGGACTTTTTTCATGTGTTTCCAAAGACGTACATCCTTGCCACAAGATTTTAAGTCTTTGATTTTAAGTATGTATTTCATGGGAATCTAAAGATCTTTGCGCCTTTCCGGTAAAGATGTTTTGTCTTTGGGCACAATCTGACCAATAAAAGTCTTTGCAACAAAGTGTATTTTCTTTGATTTTACGATTTAATTTTCTCAGTGTAATAGCAAATAATACTAAGTAACACGACTCTTTAGCAATCCCTCTCAGCAGGTACCTGAAAAAGTAAAAAGGCTACTAACAATTCGACTAAAAGAACCAATGAATTTTACAATGGAAGTCCCAAAATGAATGCATTAAAAAGTAAGTCATTAATATACCCTTCACCACAGGTGGTAAAAAAAGGGTATATGTATGTATTTAAGTTTGTCGTTCCATTTGTAATTTCTACAATATTGATCTCAGACCCTATAAAGTATATATGTACTGGGTCCTTATGACGAACGAAGTTTATTTAACAATGTCCGTCTGTGTGTTTTTGTGAAATAAGAGTTATCCTAAATTTACACATTACAATAACCATAACTTTGTTTTTGAAATTATGTGTGGAACAATGTAATTTTAGCATTTAAAAGGTTTAGGTAAACTTTGTCAATTTGTATTTTTTATCCCTTTTTTCAACACATTAAAACTAAAATAAGCAACTCTGATAAACTAATTTAAAATCTACCATAAAAAAATTGCACGTCAAAAATTATAATTTTTTTTTATTTGTGCAATAAGAACTGATTTTATCTGTTAAAATGTAAAAAATATTTATAAAAAATTAAAATAATTAGATGTGTTATAATAAAAATCTGGAACAATCCCAATTTTCCAAAATATTTGACGCAAAAATTCGTGACATTTGTTTTGTTTTCGTTTCTCTCAAGTGTGTTGAATTCACACAGGACATGTACATGTGTGAGAATATAGTTTAAAAAAAGAGTCGTGTTACTTATTATACTTTGGTTAATAGTAACTAAAATGTGTTTAACAATTATAAAAGCGTGTTTGTTTTTCAACCAAAGTATGTTGTTGTTGGAAGAGATGAAAATACTATATTTAGTTGCAAAACAAATTATTGTCGTATTTAACCATAATAGTTTGGAAGCAACCATAATATGGTTATGGCTTCATGATGGAGGACTAATTTAACAATAATATATACTATTATACGGTTTAACTAAACATAATATGTCTATAATGTTCTTTAAACATAGTTTGTTGAAGGTGACCACATAAGAACATGTTTTTTCTCTGTGTGTAAGAACAAAGAAAAAAAATTCAAACTGAACAATTTCGTTACTCCGTTGTTTCAGAAAAGAGTAGCGAATGTGTAATTAAAATTTTGGAATGTAATTTTAAAAGAAAATTTAAGGCTTCTAGAAGGCAGGAAGGATATCATATGAATAGAATCTTTTAGCAAGGTGTACATAGGGCTTCGGAAAGCCCTGCCTATTGCATTCCGTTCAATATTTTCCGCTGGGTATTACAATAAGTGCTTCATTTTTTTATGCCTTAATATTTTTTTTTTATTGCATGTGTCAATATAATATTAAAGGACGTTGAATGTTGAACAAATTCGCCACAGCTGAAGAGGAGGCTCATTGATATGACTAACTGACAGTCAGCCAACACAAAATATACAAAATAAAGTCAAATCGCTGTCAACAATTTCCTTCAAAAGGGTTAACTGCCATCAAAAATATGAATTTTTCTTCAAAACAAAGTATGTATGTGTGTGTTAGTCAGAGTTGCCAACTTAGGGTTATTCCCCTCAGTTTAAGGGAGTTTTATTTAACTTAGGGGGGTCTAAAGGGGGTTCACTATTTGCTCCTCTGTGCAATAACTAAGTAACAGGTTATTTTACAGCATGTTTTTGATTGAGTACAAACCGCTAGATTAGCGATATACGTGCCTGAAAATAGCTAGATTTCTCGGGAATACAGCTAAATTACTATCTTTGAATATAGTTTGTCTTCTTACACTATCACACAAGTCGTACGTATTTCGACGAAAATGCATTTCTGATCTAATTCTTGTTTCAACATTTTTGAAAAACAATAACAACTTATCATAACAGGGTTGTATTTTCCTGAAAAAACGTAAGAATTGTGTGATAGTGTAAGATAGCCTATATAAATATATATGTCCTTTATTTACAACTACAGTTAAACCTCGATTAACCCGACCTCTATTACTCGGTAACATCTATTAACCGGCATGCGGCTCTTTTTATTTTTTCGCTCTATTATCCGTGATTTACCTCTATTATCCGTGTTTTAGTTTTAGACCTCTATTAACCGCTCTTTACATACATCTATTATCCGTGCAGCATTCAAATGTTTTTTATTATTCACATATATCTTAATCCGGTGCTTCCCCTTTTAAGTTCATGTTTATGTTTAAAGTTCAGACACGTACATTGTACATAGTTTGATTAACCAAAGCATAATCAGTAAAAATCCCAATTTTAATGTTTTTGATGATGTAACTCATAAATCTTATGTTGAAATAAAAAAATATATTTTTCTTTATATTTTAATATAACCTCTATTAACCGTGTATTTTGATTATCCGTGCTGGTGCCGGTCCCACGAGAGCCGGATAGACGAGGTTTAACTGTAAATTAAATTACATAGCATATAAAACAATTGTAAAAAGTTCAAAGTAAATAGGGCAAAGCCTTTAGTAGATAAATTAGTAGCAACGTTTTAAAAGTTTCTTCTAATGATTAAAGCTTTTTAAAATATACATTTTTTATTTTAAAATCTGTCACAAAATATAACATTTAAGTACTTTTTAACTATATGAAGATTTATGGGAATGTTTTTTAGCCGTTTTGCAAAAATAGTTCAACGAATATACAAATTAACAAATGAGCATAAAGGGGAAAAAACAGAATTTGAACTTAATAAATATTTAATGCCAACTGAATGTCTAAAACTTTGTTAAAGCTTTTCCAATTTCACCTCATCGATGACAATACAATACGCTATAATCATTAAAGAAAACTTCAAATCGTTTTAGGTTACAAAACGACTTTCAGATTATATTTATATATGTAATTAAGAATAAATCACCGCCCTCCTATGAAAATGCACAAAAAAACAATAAAGAAAACCAGTTGTCGAAAATAAACAGAACATTATTTAGCGTTCGGCTCCACACCCAGGAACGATATCAATTTTTTCGTATTTGTTTAGACGAGCGCTACCGTTCGTAACTATTTAAAAGAAAGAGCCGAACATTATATAGTGTTCTGTTCTTCGTAAAAAACAGAATAATTGTAGTGGTGCAGTAGACAAACATAATATTTTAATGTTCTATTGTGTATATGTTTTGTTTGTGTAAAATTATTTTGCTGGCTTTTTGCTTTTTTTTCGTATGTGTATTCTGTTTTTGTAGAAAATTTTTGGTTTTTTTACCAGCCAAAAGGGAACTAAGCACAAGTAAAACGGACACTAACACTAAAAACCCGTACGGAATTAAATGTTGTCATCTTTTTGTTGAGTTGTGTAAGGACAGTATTATTTTTGTGCTTGAAGCATTTGTGTTTTCCACAAATCTACCGAAGCGAACACTAAGGAGCGATATTTAATGTTTATTTTCAAACACTGATCACAACTAAAACGAACAAACACTTATGAGCTGAAGGGGATACAATTAAGTTTGTGTTTTTTTAAACCGAACGGAATTAAATGTTCTCATCTTTTTGTTGAGTTGGATAAGAGCAGTATTTTTGTGCTCGAAGATGACAAACAGAGAAACGTTAATTTTTTATGATTTACTACATAAACACTATAATCGTTTGTGTTTTCCACAAATTTACCGAACCGAACACTAAGGAGCTATATTTAATGTTTATTTTCGAACAGTAAAAAAAGCATCACCAGAATCGTAGTGCAATGCTCAAACCATTTGAGAAGAGTGGAAAAGTTTGCATTTTATATTGTCCAATAATTCATTATTTTTAGAAAATGTTTGGTATGAAGTTGGACACAAAAAAAGGATGCTGGTGACAATCCAAGGTCTCAGAATTTGCTAATAAGTATTATCTTTATTTGTACATATATATTCAAATTCATTAGTTGAAAGGAGCTTCTCAATGTTTAGCGCTGTAAAAAATAAATTTAGAAATATAATGGATATTTCAAATGTTGAAAGCGTTTAAATGGCGAAGTATTTAATTACTGATACGGGTCACAACTTTAATTCAACTCCTAAACTATTTTTGTCTATGATATGTACAAAGTTAACGAAAATGATTTGGCAACACTAGATATTTTTGAAATAACTGGATTTCAATATTTATTAAAAAAACAGATTTCTACTGACTCTACTTTGATCAGACACATACTTATATAATTTAAACATATGTAATAGGATTTTTAAAACTGTGTAAAAATTGTTATTTAGATATTTTATTAAATAAAATTATTTAAGAAACTAAACAAAACTATCTTTGCGGGAAGTTCAGTAAAATGTAAAAAATTTGGCGATTTTTGCTTTAAATAGGAATCAATATTAGAACGTTAATTAAAACTTTGTCTAGTAAATTTAATTGAAATTAAATATACACCCATGTTCTGTATATCGAATTTGAGTTAAACTGAAATCGAACAAATTTTTAAAACGATCCTGTTTTAAAGGTTAATAAAAATATTCCGTTCTATAAAGGTCATACATTGTGTACCATTTTTTTTATCTTTTTTTTATATCTAAAAATCATGAAAAATAAAGTCATTTTTTAAAAAGAATTAACTGAAAATTTCCTTTTACATTAAGTTTACTCGATTTCGATCATCTAAACTTTTACATTAATTGGGATCGAAATAAATTAAATTTGGAGAGGGTTTTACATTTTTTCTTGGTGAGTAAAAAATTACCTGGCAACACTACTGCTAGCCAATATTTTCCATTTTTTTTTTATAAACAAACTCAAACTTTGTTTACCATCATTTTAATAAAAAGTTTAATCATGCACAACGATTTTTCTATATACAGTGCACTCTGGAAAACGTCAACTAATTAAAACCGCGGGTGTTGACGTTTAACAAATTGTTGACGTTTACAAATGTAAAATTTTTAAATAAAAAACATATCGATAATGTGCTTTTAAACGTTTTTATTAATTATAAACTAAATCCAAACATAAACAAATTCAAAAAGGAAATAAAAAAGGCATTCAACCTGACTAAAACCATAGAAGACAACTGGAACTAAAAGAATACATTTTAAATGAGATCATATTTTTAATTTTACATGCACACATATGAATTTAAAAAAAATCTGTTATTTTTTTCTGCTGTTTTTTTCTATCCAACACTTGGAAGAGAGCCTTCTCTCTTAAACGTCCTAATACATTTAAGTCATTTTGCTCAACATTCTCGCATTGAACCCAATCCAAAGCCCTGTTAAATATTTCGACGGCTTCGCTATGTTTTATTGTCTGCACATTTGTATCTAAATCGTTCTCCTCATCATCGATCACTTCCAACTCCTCAATTTTACACGAATTAGAAACATTATCCAGGCGGATCCCCAATTTCTGAATTGATTTCATAAAATAAATGTGTGTGTGTACAAATGTGTGTATTTTAACTGCTGCTAAATTCGAAATTTTATTTTATTCAGAGTTGACGTTTTAGAGCTTTATGGTTGGGTTGACGTTTTAGAGTAGGCAATGTAAAAAAAAAAGGGTTGACGTTTTGGGATGTTGACGTAAACGAGTGTTGACGTTTTCCCGAGTGCACTGTATTCATATTGGCTTGTCAATAACAAAAAACTTCCCTTAATAAGATATCAGGTTAAATGGGATACACTTGCGATGAATCATATTTTAATACATTGACTTTAACCGATTTTTTAACATGTTTTCTATTTGTATTTTTTTTATCTGATGGAAAATGTTGGTACCTTAACTGTATGCAAACAGACTTTGCATACAGTTTGTCATTTGTTGATTTAAATTGAAGGTAAAAGTGTTAAACAAAAGTTTAAATGAAATATTAAGTTTTCACCACAGTTGACAAGGGTACAAAGATTATACAATCTCTGCACCACGTTTGCATTAAATAAATTGGCATAAAGTGAACAGAACTCAGATATTTTTGTTTAATGAAAAGTAAGTTTTAGAAATTAATAACATTTTTAAAGATTTAGTTGTGAAGAGGGTATATTAAGTTTGTCATTCCGTGTGAAACTTTTTTATTATTCATCTCAGACCCCATAAAGTATATATATTTTGGGTCCTTGTGTGATTCTAAGTCGATTTAGCCATGCCCGTCTGTCTGTCCGTCTGTTGAAAACACGCTCACTTTCGAACAACTCAAAAGAAATGAACCAACTTGGTGCCAAATTGCTTATAGTTATCGTAAGCAGTTTGGGATTGAAATTAAGCAAAATCGGTGCAGTAGGACCAGAGCTATGAATCAAAATGTGGAACCACCACAATAAAAAAAATTATAATTTTGTTCTAAAAAATAACATAAATGGGGGAACAAGTCACGGAATGAGATAATATTTTGCAAAAATTTGTTTTATTCGACTGGAAATCACGCTGTTAAATTTCGTGAAGATCCGTCCATAATTTACCCTAAACCCCATATAAACACTACTCCCGGAAAACAGTTTAGTACACCCTAAGCCGTTCTAAATAATGCTATCAAAATTAAATTGAATACTTCACTACTCACACTAATAAATTTCGTGATGCTCGGTTCATGATTTACTATAGGCCCCATATAAAGCCCACTGAGCTGTCGGTGCAGGGTATCAAAGATTCGGGACAGTCGAATATAGCACTCTAACTTGTTTTATAATGGTGTATGCCACCTGGTGAGTGCCAATGCTAAGATGCACCCGATGAAAGTATTTATTCTCAAAGTTTAGAGAGGTCGACATTAAACTAAAAGCTGAGCTTAAATTTCAACAGTTAAAATATTTAATTTACAGAATTCAGTACGATTTATTTTTACATAGTAGGGATAGTAACTTGAAATTATGTACTTTTTAGACTGTCAGATTACGAAATACAACAAAATAGTAGTCTTATAGCCTTTTCAGACTTGTCAACATTTAACATCTAACATTAATTTGCGAGGATGTTGAAATTTTTCCATAAGAAATACATTGGGCTAAAGATCAAATTTTTCAACATCTTTACAAAAATGTTCATAATTCATTGTATTCCATTCTACATCTTCCGATTATTTAAGTGTCATCACTATAAAAGTGGCAATAAATTCTTTTATTATTGTGGCATCAGTGACAGAATGGCATTTGCTTTGAAAGCAGCGTTACTATTTCTCAAGTTGTTCCTATTTTGTAGGCCTTATTTTGCTTAATTGTTTTTATATTGTTAAACAAAATGAATTCTAAATTAATTTTGGTATTATCTCTTAAATTTTTTGGCACTTTTGTAGAAAAAAAGTATTAAAAATAAATAAAGTTTTTTTTCAAAAATAGTTACATTTTTAATTGATAGTAAATGTTAGATAATTTAAGTCTGAACGCGTACTTCACATTTTCAAGATCTTCCATGTGTTCCTCCGAAATGTAAGCAAGTGTACAAATGGTATTAGTCCATATAACGTACTCCATGTGTACATACATATGAGCAACTTCAAAAATTTACGACACCTAGACATTTTTTTTTTAATTTTTTTTTTGTCTGACATCAATGTTGATTTGCGTGTGTATAAACCGATATTTGAGCATGTGAAATCCGTTCGCGTTAATCATTTTTATTACACGGCGCAAATTTTACTGCGGTTTAAAGTTAAAAATAAAAAAAAAATATAAAAATTACAGTTTTTGTTAAAATTGAAAAAGGATAACGCGTGTGGATAATACCCCTTAAGGGCTTTCTTAGCGCACTAAAATATTTGTAAAAGCTTTAATACATTTTAAAATACACTGGAAAAAAAAATATAAAAAATTTTTTTTTGATCGTGTATGCATATACAAATTTATTTAAAATTTTTAAACATTTTACAAAATTACGGCTAGTATAAGACATAATTTGCAATATTTTGGGAAAAAAAACTTTTAAAATGTATAATCTGAAACCAAATCAAATATTTCATACAAGGATGCTTTTTGAGGTTAGAAACATTTTGTTTCCTCCATAAAATTTTAAATCCTTAAAATTTTTTGGCGCGTTTTCAATTTTGGTATCAAGCTCAGTAAAGTCTTCTATTCGATGTACGTTTGAGCGGAATTGATACAGCGCTTCAGTTGTCACAAAGCGAAATGTGTTTGGAAAAAACTGTCGCTGCACGTGCCAGGGTTGAAAAAAATTATTTTTTTTTGCACTTTATCAGTTTAGTCCGTCGGGAAGAATCTATTTAGATACCTAAACATGTTCCCATGACATGTTTTGATATAAAAAAAAAGCTTAAAAATAAATTGTTTTTTTGCAAAAATTTTCAAAAGTTCATAAAATGTTTGCGTTTAAAAATTTTAAAGTGCGTTTTCGCCTCGGAGGTGCCCTTTACGAAGTTACTGACATCACGCAATACACTAGCCAAGTTAAAAGGCAATTCAGATAGTCAGACGCAAAAAAGATACATTTTTAAAAAATTTACGCTAATTTCTTTTAAGTTTGTGATGTCCGTGATACGTTATTGGTGCGCTGACACCAACTTGATACACCTCAAACTTTATAAAATTACGCAGTTATTTTAATTCTGCGCTTAAAACTCATTTTTATTAAACGGCGCAAAAACTCTATGTAAAATCTTCAAAAATTTCAAAATTCCGAAAATTTTGGTTTCACTTTAAAACACCATGCAACTTTTCACCCAGCAGCGATATCAACATTTTTTTTTAGTGGATATATCCTCCAAGTCTAGTGACTATATTTTGTATGGGTTTGCATCTGAAAGCTTAAAACTATTACAACGAAAACGGAATGAATGAAAAAACTCTTGCAAGTTTCAAGTCGTTTTTTTAATTTTTCGAATTTTAGATGACCACCAATTCTTAAGGTGAGGACTTTTCAACGTAAAACTTTGCACGTCATATCCTTCAAGTATAGTCATCCAAACCCTGTACAACGTTTTTTTCAATTCATAAAACTTAACGAAATAAGAGCCATAGTATGTCGGTTTCAGCAGGTGCTCAAAAAATTTGAAGTAGCCCATATATATTTATGACTTGACATGAAAAACTTTGGTTTTAAAAAATCAGATAATTTAATAAATTTGTTATCTCAGATATTCTCCCAACTTTATTCAAAACTTACCGCTCCGGGTTAGCTCGGAAGCAATATTAATAATGAGAAGTGAAAAGGACACATTGTGTTAAAGATTTAGTTGTTCGAGTTTCTTAGTTTTCTTATACTTAGAAAAATAAGAAGTGGAAAGGAGGTAAAATATTAAATTTTTAAAGTTTCTCCTTGCATAACGTTTACATTTGTCAGTACTGGCAGGACAGTAAGAACATACATATAAGTTTCTAAAACCACTACTAGCTGTCTTCGTGACGTAGGCGTCCAAACAGTAGTTAAGACAGTTCACTTTTAAAAATATATTAAACATTAATGTTGCAGTGCATGTCCAGCTAAACATGTTTTATATGAACTAAACAAACTTAAAAACAGCTTAAAATAACTATATTGTGTTAACAAACATAACACTTAACAAAAATATGTTAAAATTTTTTTTTACATTTTGATTTTTTCCCCATTTTGCTAACAAAACTTCAGATTACTGTCCAATTTTACTGTCTGCGAAATTTACTAGACAGTAGACAAGACAGTTGTAAAAGTGTGCATGTTTAGTAAAAAAGTTTGCAGGTATTGCTACTGTATTGCCAGTACTGGCATATGTAAACGTCATGTTAAATTGGCTTATATATATAAAAAATGAGAAGTGCATATTAGGCAAATCGCTCCAGCTGTTCTCTCGTTTCATTTATATGGTTATACCAGGGCCGTGGAGTCGTCAAGAAATAGTTATAACTCCGACTCCTTCTAAAATTTTTTAAGTACGACTCCGACTCCTACTAAATGAATATAAGATTGGTTCTTAATTGACTTTAAACTCTTTTTTAATGCAGTGCTTTTTAAATGCTTCAACATATCCAGAAAATGACTCTTTAAAAATTTCAAATCGATATTTTAATTCTAACTTGTGCCGCATTGAGTTTTAATATCCCAGTAAAAACTTCGCTTACCTTTTTCAAAATGAATAGCTTCTTTAACTCATTATTTAGTAGCTTTCTTCTATAACTACATCTATAACAACTTCTATAACTACTTTCTTCTGGATGTTTTACTGTAAAAAAATAATGACTTACTTTTGAATGCGTTAATTTTGGGACATCCCATATAAAATTCATCGGTTCTTTCAGTAAAATTGTAAGTAGTGCTCTTATGTTTTTCTGATTACTTAACACATTATTTTGTAGGCGAAGTTTTTACTGGGATAGTTATTTACATATTCTTTCTGTACAATGTTAAAAATTTTCAGTGTTGATGGTTAACAAATTCTGTTTTAAAATTGGCAAAATTCCTGTCATATTTTATTACAAGTAAATGACTTAAAAAAAACACACATCTCTTTTTCTCACTAGATTAATTACTGAGTAAAAGTTTTGCATTCGACTTAGACTCTTGTCCGCAGGTATAAATAATATACCTAAATAATATAAATTATTACAAACTTTTACACTATTTAAGTATAGTACTTAAATGAACTTACTCTCATAAAATAAATTACCACTTATCGAAATTTATCTTCAAAATATTGCATCGCCAATTTCGAAGAATTTTTAGTTTGGAAAATATTAAAAAAAATGTTAGTCGCGAGTTTTTGTGGGTACTTCGACTCCGGTACAAAAACCTCAACTCCGACTCCACAGCCCGGACTTAGACATGTTTTAATTTGCTTATGGTAAAGCATGCCTATGTGCATCAGTAAAATTCAACCATATTTTTGAAAAGTTCCAAAAAAGACCTCTTAGTATTAAATGTATATTTAAATGATTTTGTAGACATAAACAGCCGTATTCATAATGAAAATTTGGCAGAAAGTTAACAACATGTTTATTCATAATACACTTACCAAACTCTGACTAACGATTTGCTAAACTCTTGTTAACGTGCTGCCAAACGTTTGCCAACACGTGAAAAACAGCCGTTTAATATCAAACAATTTTTTTGGTTTTTTTTAATTAACTGTTTTTTTTTAATTAACTTTCTTTAAATTAATTTTTTTTAATTTTAAAAACTTCATGAAATTTTTTATATGTGAAGGTAAAACAAAAAAAAAAAAAATAGGAAAAATGGCAAATTCAGCGATGATTAATGCAAAACGTATTGCATTTTTGAGTAATGCAATGTGACATCATAAAAATTCAGAGTTGATTTGTTAAAAGTTAGCAGATGGTTAAAAGTTCGTCATGTATTATCTCTGTGCCAACAAGCTGATAAGCTTAATCGGCATTCTAGTAAGCAGCTCGTTGTACGTAGTGTACAAACTGTGGCTAACTTTTTGTTAAGAATACGGCTGTAAAACATTGATTAATAACAATGGTAAATTTTTCCCCTACGTTTGATTCCACCGGAATGTTGTAGTTTTAAGCATGAAGATATCGAGCCATAACCGCAGAAATAGTTTAAGCGACATCGTGTTCAATTTTCGTTTTTTTTAATAAATTAACAATTTGGCGAAACTTGCACCATCTCCTACAATTTTAGCTCAAGCGCCATTTTACACCTACTGTAAAATTTTGGTTTTGTCACTTTAGCTTAACGGGAATTCCGTCCTCGACAACAGGACGGGCTTATATTTCACCCAATGATTTATTTTGGCAGCGAATTTTAGTAAAGTATTATTTGCCATCTTTTTAGAATTGTTGCACATTTGTTTTAAGCTTGTGGGCTAATTGAAGTTAATAAATAAGTCGTGACGTAGAAGAACCTTTGCAACTTATCATATAAGGCCACTTCAAGCACCTTTGCCCTTTAAATCGCATTCGAAACATCTCCAAAAGTGCCATCTGTATAACAATATTTTTAATAAATAGAATCTGGGAACTTTTTTTTATCATGGTGAGTAACATTTATTATATAAATTTTCATATTAATTCGAATGTGCATTCTAAGTAGAGTTTCTACGCGGGAAAAAATTCTGGGGAATCCCGGGAAATTTTTTCCGAGAATTTTCGGGAATTTCAAATTAAATTTTATGTAATTTTAATTTGTTAGCATCCTTAAAATTCAAAACGAGCAATAAAAATATATTCTTAACTAAAATGACAAAAAACTACCTACACATCGAACTTTTTATACGACGCCAATAAATCAACGGTATTTTTAATTACTGATGCAATTTCTAAAAGCCTTCTTAAAGAAGAAAATGAAAATGTATACGATACATACTATATTTATATAGATACTATATTTTAAGAACACCTTGAAAACGCTATATCAAATTCTAAAAAAATAAATGTAAAGAAAATACAAAGCCTGAAAATATCTTAAAAAAAGAAGTTGACGTCTATTTCTAATCTTTGTATGATGCTCTTCTTACTACATTACTTTTCGCTTATAGTCCATTCAGCTTAAAAGCCAAAAACGGATATAAGCCAAAACTATCTTATTCACAATTTCATACAAATAATTTGTCAAAAGGTCCATTTCGCTTGTAGTCCATTTTCGTTTAAAAGCCACATTTTCTTAGCATCCAAAAATGTACGCTTGTAGTCCACTTTGTTTTAAATAATTTTTTATCAACTGGTAACATATTTTTATTTACATTTCTGCCAACTATTATAAATGCCAAATTTCGCAACTTATATTTATTTATTTAAATTAAATCAATATTTTTGTTTAAATAAACTTATGTTTTGTTTAAAAAAGAGTAGTTTTATTAAAGAAAATAATTTTTATATAGTCCAAAAAGTGGATTATACCACCCAGTAAAAACTTCGCCTACAAAATAATGTGTTAGTAATCAGAAAAACATAAGAGCACTACTTACAATTCTACTGAAAGAACCAATGAATTTTATATGGGAAGTCCCAAAAATTAACGCATTCAAAAGTAAGTCAAAATGTAAGTTTTTACATTAATACATCCAGAAGAAAGTAGTTATAGAAGTTGTTATAGATGTAGTTATAGAAGAAAGCTACTAAAAAATTAGTTAAAGAAGCCATTCATTTTGAAAAAGTAAGCGAAGTTTTTACTGGGTAGGTTTTACTTACAATCCATAAAATGGCTTATAAAAAAAATAAAAAAAAAAATCGGCTATAGTCCAAATTCCCTTATAGTCCACAAAAGTTGTGCAATTATAGTAGTGGACTATAAGCAAAAAGTACTTTATAACACCAACGTCTGTAGAAAGCGAGAGCACGTTGTCGGTAGCATGCAATATACATATCAGCAAGGATTAGAAATAGAATCTATGATGAGCTTTTAAATGCTTTCATAATACTAAAAAAATTTTGTTAAAAGAAAATTGATTTTACCAAGTTGCTATTAATAAAAACTTCTAAATATTAATAAGTTTTAATAATTCGTGATCTCTCAAAATATTAAAAAAATAAATGTATATGTACATTAGAGCGACTCAAGTTGTATGGAAGCAAAATTCGTGCTCGATGTACCCTCCTAAAAATGAACCTTGGACTTTTTTAAGATACCATTTTAAATATTTCGGATCCAGCTTTGACTTCTCGTGAGCTGGACCATTTTGAAAAAGGGTATATTTTTGCATGTTTTGTTAATTTGAGAATCTGTTTCCTTACAAACATATACAAATTGGGTATCATAAGAAAGGTTTTTTTAAGGCGCGTCCAACTGAATATACAATTAGTCCAAGGACGATCATCCACGTCCTTTTTTTTAGGATTTTCTGTAAAATAACGGGTTTTGAAGGGTGGCAACCCTTCGTTTTAAATAGAGCAATATGGGTATCAAATTTTTTCTTTTGCCAAGTACATTATTTATGTATGTAAATAATTTAGATGTTTGCAAATTAGATGCATTTTACACGGTGCTCTGGAATATATATAACTGCAATTTTGTAGTTACTCTAATATGATAGCGGATTTAGTTTCTAGATCATGTATGGATGAAAATAGAACTAAAGAAGGAAAAAAAGAAATGATCCACGACTTTTTGGCGCCATATTTTTTTTCGCAAATTAATAAAAATTTAAGCTAATTAACGCTAATAAAGCTTTTTTGTAATAGTCCTATACCTTCAATTTTTTCAATTTTATAAAATACATAACTGAAATTTAGCTCATAGAATAAATTCGAAAAATAAAAAATGTTGAATATAATATAAAGTAAACTTCGGAAGGAAATAATTCCCAGTTTCTATTTGTTAAAATTGTTGAGTTCAATCCATTCAATTTAAAAAGTATCACTATACAAAGTGACACAAAGAATGCTGACGAAGGCCGTAGCGGGCCAGAAAATGCATTACATTCTACTGGTGTCTAATAATTGTAAATTTTTCTGTGCATACAATATACCTCATTGCTTTCTAAAGGATAGCTTAGATAAAATGTAACAAGAAAATACAATATAATAGTCTGGTAGTGTATAAAGTCATTTCTGAAAAATGTAAGGAATAGGACTATTACAAAAAAGCTTTATGAAATACATAACTGAAATTTAGCTCATAGAATAAATTCGAAAAATAAAAAATGTTGAATATAATATAAAGTAACCTTCGGAAGGAAATAATTCCCAGTTTCTAGATGGTATTTATAAGTAAATAAATTTTACCACCAACGGCGACGCCTTACAAAACTAATGCGACTCGGCTCAGCTGTTCAGCGCATGTGTCTTTAAATTAATTAAGACGCCACAATAAACATAGAAATCAAAGTTTTATTTAAGACCAGTGTTGCCACTTTGTGGGTAATTACCCGAATTTGGTATAATTTTTACTGTCCTGGGTAGAGCGTGGGTAATTTCTCGTAGGTGTAATTCAGGTGTTATTTGAAATTCCTACTTCAGATACCTAAAATAATCAATATTCGATTTCAGTGAAGGCATTTATTTATTTTTCAATATTGTTGCTAAAAAACGCACAGTCTGCTAATACCAAAGTCTCGGTTTATTTTCAAGAAAATACTTTAATCATTAAATATATATATATTTAGAAGTTCGGTAATGATTGTCGCAAGATGGACTCTTGGATTTTGATGAATCATAGTGATTTAGAACCTGAAAGTTATTGAAAAAAGGCATTCAAACTAATTATGTTTCCAATATTCCAACATATAATTAATGTTAACTTTATTTTGCAAGTTTTAAATGTTTATTTTGAAAAATATTTAACCCCCTTTACAGTTGCAAAACTAAATTACGAAAGGGTCAGTTGTACAAAACTCTGCAGTCATTTAGTTTAATAAATAAGGTATAAAGGGTATTTTTTAAGACCATGAAACATAAAATGGTAGACAACAAAAAAAATTTATTTTAATCGCAGATTGATATACGGCTTTACCATTCAATTTCAAACAAATGGGCCCCGTGCGCCTGTTCTTGATAAAACGCATTGCAGACGTCCAAATTTGTTCCTCTTTTTCGAGCATAGCTGGCTGCATGTCACGAATAAAATTAACAAGACGTCAATTGTTGCTGGTTTATCAGCATAAACCAGTGACTTCACAGGCCTACGGAAAACAATCAAGAGGTGTCACATTGCACGGCCATGAAATCTAATTGACAGTTCGTTTTTTCTAAATCAACACATCGCCTTCATTTGTGAAAAAATAGTTCGCGTCAGCTTTATAATGAAGTCGCCTATAAGTTGCGAAAATCGATTGCTGATTTTCAAAGTAAATTTCGATAATTTGGTGGCGTTGTTCAAGCATGAATCTATTCATTATGATGTGCCTGAGCCAGAAGAGAAAGCAGTATGACAGTTCGTTTCACAGCTAACCTTTCGTATGCTCTATCGAGATTAAAAAACACCCATTGTAAAGGAATGGCTATGAGCATTTTGAACATTCCCTAGATATACGCAACCGAGTGTAGAAGTTAAACTCATTATTTCAGGAGTATCTTAAGTTCTTTAAATAATTTTAAGTTTTTTATGTTATTTTAAATTACAATAAGAATCTTAACAGTTTGACTTATATTGATATTCTTTCAATGAGTTTGTTGTGTTTTTGCTTTTTTGAAATTTTATATCAGGTGTAATTTCATTGAAAGTGGGTAATTTTGTTTCATCTCAAGTGTAATTTTGAATTTTGCTGGTGGGAACACTGTTTAAGACACTTTTTGTTAGAATATTATGACATATATAACATGATAGCACACCTTGTGAATACCCCAAATATATTTTGATGATAATTTTTCACATTCTAAATCATTTTTTGCAATGTCGTAATACATTGTATTACCGTGCAAACTGGTTAAAAATTAATTCTAAAGGAACAACACAATATCACATCACTAAAGATTAGTTAAACTAAGGAGCGAATGACTTAGAACTGGAAATTTTTTTTAAATGAAAAATTTTAAAATTATGCCTTCAAAATGATCTTAAACTCTATACATTATTATTTTATAATCGTTAGTTCTTTCCACTCCTTTAACTTTCGTTAATATATTACCTAGGGGTTTACACGTGAAAGTACTTTCTTGAAAGTAGAGAATACGTATTATGAACGAAAAATTAAAGACCCACACGATTGGCTAAAGGGCAAAAATTGTGTGAGTGTTGGTGAAAAAGTGTGAGTGTATGGCGAGTTTCAAGAAATTACATTCATGTGTAAATGATAGCTTAGCATCGAAGCAAAATTTACACATATAGCTATACCAAATTTTGTTAGAAAAGGTTCATAATTGCCTTTAGTTCCCTTTTAGAATTAATTTCGAATCGCACAAGTCTCTTTAAATCTCAGTATGTAGTGGGAAAAATATTAACTATAAATAACTCTTATGTAAACGCAAATAACTTCAACAACTAAAAATCATAGACAATTGGCTTCATTAGGAAGTAACTGCAATATTTTGCCCTATACTTTATTATTCCGTTTAACGAATTCTTTTTCCTTGACTTGTTATTTTCATATATTTTATTATTGACACTTAAATATTTAAGAGAGGTATTGATATGCAAATCAAAAGACATCTTTTCCCTTTTCATACACAGCAAACAATGAAAAAAAAACGATACAGGTAAATAAATATAAAGAATCTTTTATGCGAATTTTAAAGAACATTCTTTTTATTACACTTTCAATATCGGCATTCAAATAATAAAAATAAAAAAGAACAGTGTGCGTTACATTGTAAAAATTGCTAAATTGATATGTATGATTGTGTGTAAATAAATATAAAAAAATATTAAAAATTTAAAACAATTGGCAAGTTTTGGTGGGTGTCGTTAACTAAGCAAGTACAAAAGAAAATATGGAAGAGAACTCACAACAAGAACAATCAAAAGTAAAGCTGAACCGTTCAAACAAACTGTTATATCATTCTTTATGATCATCACTGTATGTGTGCGACTGTTGTGCAAAAAAAGAAATAGGAAGCTAGTACTAAAGTTTCAACAGGTAAGCCCGAACTTCTGATACCCTACACGACTTCGTAGCATTGCAAAATGATTTTCTACGATCGATTCTATCCACAAAATTCTAGATGCTATGTGCGAGCAAGCAGATGTCATCACCATTATCGAGATCCTCCAGTAGACCATTCATACCCATATGATGCCTTTACTAATGCAAATTGATTGCTGCATAATTAAGTCCCATAGAATATTGAATACCAGCGGTCTAAGGATAAATCCCTGCTTCATTACTTACACAAATAGCGTTTTTAACATGCTTCCATGCAGTGCTCGGCTTGATGAGTGGCTTTACATAACTTTGAGAATAGCGATTAGCTCAGGTGGGATTCCCTTCCACGGAAGTGTTTGCCAAGCTTGCCCGATGGTGGATATCAAATAATTATGTATGACTTATAATATACATCTGGCAATTTCTTGTAAAAACTTTCATCAAACATATTTTTTAAAATATAATTATAATAAATGAAATTCTTTTATTGTCTACAGTACATATGTACCTATATGTATTCACTTTTGCATTCGCAGAAATTTGACATCCTAATTCGCAACAGCACTGTTTGAAATGCCCTCCACACGTTAATTGTGTAGGGTATAAAAAATGTAGAAAAATCATTCGTATAAAAGGCAATATTGGGCCATTAAATTGAAAAATATTTTGTAATATTTTATTGCCAACTACAGTCAGTTCAGGTGAAGTGTTTTTTTCGTGTCCTTTGTAAAAAGTACATTTTATTACTATTTGGAAATACAAAGTGTTCAATAAAATTTAAACACATTTGTAACAAACACAATGCAAATAATTTATGCATTTGTGTTGGTATTGGCTTTGGGATGTCTTTATCCTTTGTGCAGTGCCCAGATTGTGAGACCGAGTTGTAATTTAAATAATTGTAGTAGAGCAAACGTTCAAATATGTGCAACAAATGGAAGACAGTGTAGACGTTTCTCTAACGAATGTTCCTTAGAAAGTGCAAATTGTAATGCCACATTATCAACAGGTATGTAAGAGAATGACTTTTTAAACAAACACCAAACAACACCATTTCCTAAGGACACTTAGAATCAGAAAACTGAACCAATAACTAAATAAGTTAAAATAAAATGTACATTAAAATTTAAACCATAAAGTTTTAGGTCCTTTGGCCTCTTATTTATTCGTTTTGTTTAGATAATTATGGAGAAAATTGATTATTTTACAAACTCAACGGACTAAATCCAAAAAATTTACTTAAATGGAACTTAACTGTTACTTAATTGTTACTTAAATGTATGCATACTATCTGAAGAATGCATAATATAACGATAGTCGAAAATTTCAAAAAGATTTGTGAGCATTACTTTAATATGGACCCATTTCCCAAATTATTTAAGACAATTATTACAAAAAATTTATTTTTTCCTCCATTTTATGAATAATTGAAGTGAGTTTTAAAAACAACTATTAAGACTCACTAGTTGACTGTATGAATCAGCATTCAAACATTTTTTTGTGTACCTTTTTTGCCAGAAAAAAGTGAAGAAGGCCGATGTGTATATAAACCTGATTATAAAAAAAAACTATTTCTTATACTTTGTATGGTCTTGGCCTTATTTGAAAGCAGTAATACGTTAAGATATGAATCGATTTTAAATGAATTTTGTTACTTATTGGTAGATGATTCCAACAAGACCATTTACTGTTTTTCTTTCAAAATAATTGCTAAGTTTCAAAACTTCATAACACCGTTCTAAACAATTTAACTTCTGGCTGCCACACATGGAAAAATTAGATTATTCCAAGGGAGAAGCAAAAAATAAAATGCACTTGTATACTAGATCGACTCAAAAAAAAAGTGATTTTATTACCTCTCTGAAAATAAAGCTTGATATGTTATATTATGATTCCCAAAATATTTTGGTTCTAACGTTCACCATCCGTGGCCTGGCCCATTTTTAAAAAATTTTTAGTTTTTCGAATTTTTTCATACCTTGGTTCAAGACGACTTTAATAAGATTTGGTATCATCGAAAAGAGTTTTTGAAGCAGCATCCAATGATATATAAAACTTACGGTCTGGCCATCTAATTGAGATATTTAACTAAATACATATTTTCGTTTCGAGTTTTCATACAAATTTTACGTATGTATGTGGAAATAATGTTCTGCTTTTCAAATTTAATCTTCTCTCGTAGTAGCAGATTACAATGAGGTGCTCTACTCATTAAATATGACAACTTCAAGAGCCCTATCATTTCGCACGTTGGTCGCATCCTAGGCCGAGGAAAGCATATCGATACAACAGGGAACTGCCATTCTCCTCTAGCCCGCTACCATACCTACGTTCCGAAGAACTAAAGATAAATTCTTCGATACATCTATACGGCTTCTCTATGTGCGTGCCAACGGTTGCCAGTTAGCCATTAATGCTCAGTGTGTCGGATTGCAAAAATTACTTAGTCCTGATATGGACGGGGGAGGTGTGCCACCAAAAAAGGATGACTTTGGGAGAGTTGTGATTTCGATTCCCGTGAATACCTAACTTGCGACCTAATTTCACGGTGGCTCTCAACCAAAAGGTGTGTTTTTATTTAGCACTTATCAAAAGCCCCTGTATGAGTCAAGGATAATTTGCATACACAGGTAGCAATTTGAGTGTATAATCCACAAAAAATTATACACCCACTTTTGCATTTTTCCCTGACAAACCTGCTTCGTTGGAAGCTTAATTTTTTGTTGGGATAGCAACCCAAATTGAACACAATTGATGACAGAGTTGCCAGAATTCATAAGCGTTAGACTGCCTCTTCTTATATATTTAAATCAACACTGGACTGCTTTACTTATGATGGCTTTTACATGCTTTTGTTTGTAAGAAATTGCATTTTAAGACTAAAAAAAGCTATAATCTTGAGATCGTTTCATATTTGGCCATAAGAACTTTTCCAGAATTCTTATTCTAGAATATTCTGAATTCCAATTGGAAATGGTTTCGTTTTTAGCAATAAATTTCTAAGAGTTTTTTTATTATTTTTTTTATTTACAACTTTATTATGTATTTGAAGTATGGAATCGTACGGAAACAATACAGTGCTCAAACTTAAGTGTGAATGCAACAGGCTTATGTTCTTGTCCGGCCTTAAGAACTTGTTCAAATCGAACAACAGCCACTGGAATTTGTGTTCATCGAGATGGTCATGCGTGTCGTTTATTTCAAACGGAATGTGAGTTGGTTAGAGCGCGTTGTAATCGAGAAGGTAAGTTATATTTATAGCAGCAACAGCAGCAGTTACAAAGCAAATTCTTAAACAGTGTAAAAGAACAACCTCCTTCTCATAGAAATTTGTTTGATCTTTCTGCTTTTGCTCTTAATTTAACATAAATTATGGTGTAAGTATTAAGATTTGCTTAAAGTAAATGTTGAAAAGTTCTAACACGATGTTTTGTACTTTATAACTGGCGAAATTTCGCTTAAAAGATCTAAAAAATTTGACTAAATTAACAAAAATAATTTCTATTTCTTTAGTTTGGCGAAATATTGACATCATGCAGTGTCGAGGTTTTGCTTTTAATCAAACAAGAACCTGTACTTGTCCTAAAAGTTTGTTATGTTCACGAAATGAAACTCAATTGTGTGTTCAATTGAACCCAAATACTTGTCGGCTCTACGATAATGAATGTGATCTGGAAGGTGATCGATGTGGAGGAGTTAGTAAGTTGTTAATTTTTTTTATTAATAAAACGTTCACTTTAAAACATTGTTTCCAGGATTGTTGGATGTAAATAATATCCATTGTCAAAGATTTCAAGTGGGCGTGAATGGAACTTGTACTTGCCCTCGTTTGCTTACTTGCCAGCGGAATCTCACTAACATATGCGTACGAAATGCAGCCAATCGTTGCCAATTAGTGAGAAATCAATGCGAATTTGAACAGCAAATATGTGAAGGCACTGGTAAAATTTTGATTGCGATGTAGTTCTTCATATTAATTACATTTATCTTAAAATTTCTAGTTCTAATACCCACTATAGCTGTGCAATGTCGTAATATCAGACCTGGGCAAACGGCAAACTGTAACTGTCCTGCCTTGGCAACTTGCTCCCTTAATCGTACAAATATTTGTGTGCGTACGAGAGTCGGCTGCCGTCTTAAAACAAACGAATGTGAATTGGAACGTTCAAGATGTTTGGGAGAAGGTGAGCGAGGAAAATTTCAAAATGAAAACTATAACATATGTACATATACATATATATTTCTTTAAAACGTAGTTGTCACCACCGTCAATCAAATTCAATGCAGAGGTTTTCTTCCTGGCGATGGCCGACCTTGTGCATGTCCCCGTTTAGACACATGCAATCGAACAAATACCAATATTTGCGTAAGATCCGCTCAGGGTTGCATGTTAATGGGAAACGAATGCGAATTGGAACAAGCTCGCTGTGAAGGAAGGAGTAAGAGTTTGAGCTAAAACATGTTTTAAGGAATCTTTACTCTAAGTACTCTTTTTAGATTTAACAGTGGTAGATGCTATTCAGTGTTCAAATTTCACTTCAAATCAATTAAGAAATTGCTCTTGCCCAAATATGGGCATATGCTCGTCAAACTCTCCAAATATGTGTGTTGCGTCATCCGCAACGCAATGCAAACTTTTGAGAAATAGATGTGAAGTGGAGAAGGCCAGATGCCAGGGTGAAAGTAAGTATTAGACTCAAAAACAAAAAAATTTAAAGCATTTTTTCATTACTTCTTTCGTTATTAGCTGTAACTATTACCAATCGTTTACAATGCCGTGGTTTAGTATTAAATACCACAAGCATTTGTTTCTGCCCCAGACTCAGAAATTGCTCCAGCAACACTTCCAGTGTTTGTGTACGAGAAAATAGTAACAACAATACATGTTTATTGCTAAGAAACGAATGTGACGTAGAACAAGCCATATGTGTGGGTAGAGATGTTAGAAGAGTTGAGAGAATACACTGTAGAAATTTCGCTACTAACGTTAGAAGAACCTGCTTCTGTCCCAATTTGTCATCTTGTAATCGTAATTCTTCCAGTATTTGTACTATTAATAACACACAGTGTCGTTTAGTAAGAAACGAATGTGAACTAGAGCAAGCTAGATGTGAAGGAACTAGTAAGAATTAATATTTTTCAGTATTACTTAAAAAAGAAAACACTTGTTTAAACAACCGTTTCTTTTAAATATATTTCTAGATCTTTTAAGAGCACATGCCACTCAATGTTTAAATTTCCAAATAAATCAACAAAGCAACTGCAGCTGTCCTAATTTATTAACCTGCTCTCAAAACCACACGCGAATCTGTGCAAGAACTCATAACGGTTGTAGACTTTTAACTACACAATGTGAATTGGAAGAAGCTTTGTGCAGAGGAGGGGGTAAGAAATTGATTTTATGTAACAATAAAGTTATTAACATACATTTTTCTTCCTAAAGCCATACGAACTGTGAACTCTATTCACTGCCAGGGTTTCCAAAATCGTGAAGAAAGATCATGCTTTTGTCCCAATTTAAAAACATGTTCTCGGAATGAAACCAATATTTGTGTCCGAAATCTGCAAAATAATTGTACTTTACTAAGGAATGCCTGCGATCTTGAGCGGGCTAGATGTCAGGGACAAGGTAAAACGAATCTTGTGACTTGAATTATATTAAAAGAAAAATATTTTGTGTTCTAGTTTTATCAATCGTAAATAGCATCCATTGCACAAATTTTACCTCGAATAGCTCCAGAACATGTTTGTGTTCCAATTTATTCAATTGTTCTACAAATGCCACAAGTACCTGTATTAAAATACGTGAAGGCTGCAAACTACTAAGAAATCAATGTGAATTGGAAAATGAAAGATGTCAAGGAAGAGGTACTTTATTGCCCTTTTTAGAAGCGTTTACAATTTTTAAATTCCCATGATTATAGTTCAAACAATGTCTCCGTTGCACTGCTTGGGGTTTTCCTTTGACCAGACTCGCAATTGTTCCTGTCCTAATCTCAAGACATGCTCTAGGAATAGTACCAATATTTGTACAAGAACTACAAATGGCTGTAGGCTAATACGAAATGAATGCGAATTGGAACAGTTAAGATGTCAGGGACAAGGTAAGACTTTATTTTAAATGCACTTGAAAGACCTACATAAATCTAAAGAAACCTTTTAGATCTTACGATTCTTCCGGCTATACAGTGCAGATTATTGCAACCTGGCAATGAGGGTTCTTGTGCCTGTCCAAATTGGTGGAGTTGTCAACCAAATTCTAGTAGAGTTTGCATTGAAACTAGAACTGGTTGCAGATTATTGCAAAATCAATGTGATTTAGAGCAAAGAAGATGTCAGGGAGAAGGTAGGAAATTTAACAAAGCTTTATTTTCAATTCTTTTTAAAATAATTTGATATGTCTTCCAGCATTAAATGTCACCAATATCTTACAGTGTCAAGGATTTTCGCCAAGTGAACAAAGAAATTGTGCCTGCCCCGAGCTAAAAACATGCTCGCGCAATAATTCCACTAGGGTTTGTGTAAAAAATAGAACAAACTGCACCCTCATGGCGAATTCTTGTGATTTGGAATTGGCGAAATGTAGAGGAGAAAGTAAATATTTCTCACATTGAATATGAAATAAAACTTATACATTATTTTTTTAAATATAGCATGGTGCTCTGCCGATATGGAAGAATGTCGAAATTTCACTCTTGGGCAACATTCTGCTTGTAGTTGTCCCCAGCTACAAAATTGTTCCCGAAATAATGACACCAACATATGTGTAAGCCTAAGAGGAGCCTGTGTGTTAATGGCAAATCAATGTGCCTTAGAAAAAGCCAGGTGTAGAGGACAAGGTAAAAATATAATAAATCAGTGGTGGGCAAACACTTGCTAGCAATACAAAAAAAATTTTGATTATGTGGGAACATTTCATGAGAAAGGCTATGAACATTTACATTGAAATTAGAAAAAATTTCCACCACTGTTTTAAATGTTTAGATTATTTGTTTTAATCGATTTTCGGTTGTTTATTGTTAAAGCTTGGATACCTACGGCCTCCATACAATGTCAAAATTATAGGCCTAATCAATGGCGCTGGTGTGCCTGTCCACGTTTGTTTAATTGCTGCAACAAGGAAAAATCATTTTGCGTTAAAGGACCCAGAGGTTGCCAATTAATGAAAACTGATTGTGACCTTCAAATGGCCAGATGTCGTGGCGAAAGTTAGTAAACAAATTTTAAAAATATCCGTAACTTTTTATTGATTCGATTCTAGTGTGGACTAAAACTGATGACTTACAATGCTCTGGCTTTGAATTGGGACAAAGTGCCCGAAATTGTACTTGCCGCAAATTGGAAACTTGTAAAGAGAAAATATCTTCAATTGGGTCTTCGCAAGTTTGTGTCAGAAACGTGAAGGGTTGTCAACTTCTAAGAGATGACTGTGAACTCGAACGTTCACTATGCAGTGGAGAAGGTTTGTTGTAGTTTTTTTCCGAAGAATTTTTTATTTGATGTAACTTTTAAATTGCAGTTTGGCAACAAGTTGATAATTTGCAATGTCTTAATTTCTCTTTACACCATATAAGGTCTTGTCGTTGTCCAGCTTTAGATAATTGTTCGAATACAACGCGAGTATGTGGAAGAGCGCCACTGAACCAGTGCTATAATTTTAAATCGGAGTGTGACATGAGATGGGCGCAATGTGAAGGAAAAAGTTAAAAAGAATTTTAAAATATTTTGATTTTTTATAATAAAACTATTTTATTGCTATTAGCCTTATACCTTACTCTGCCACAAAGATGCCAAGGCATTCAATTCGATGATTATGAGAAATGCAAGTGTCCTGAGAGCCGTAATTGCAATCGTAAACGTCAAACATGTGGACGAAAGGGCAGACAATGTAAACTTTTTCAAAATGATTGTGATTTTAGAAACACAAATTGCCAGGAAGAAAGTAAGTTGTGTAATCGCATAAAGCTTTGATACATTTCTTAACGTTTTTTCTTTAACAGATTGGCAACGCACTTCCCTAGGCAATTGCTGTCAATTCCGAGCGAATGATACTAAAACTTGTACAACAAACATGACTTTAGCTGTATGTGGTCAAGCAGATAATAATAAATGTCGACTCTTTCCAACTCTTTGTGATTTTAACAGGGCGAATGCAAGCGGAACTAACGGTAAATGGTTTTAAATAACAAAACTTTATTAAAAATTAAAAATCTATTTTTGTAGAGTGGAGGGTGGTTAATCGCTCCAATTGTAAGTGCATACGTAGGGGTCGTACTGGTACATGTGCTCAACGTTTTGTCTGCAAACCACCCACCAGACGTACTCGCCAGGTGTGTGGTCGCCAAGGAAGAAACTACAGAATGTTTAGTTCTCAGTGTCATCGAAGATTGCACAACTTTCGAAGATGTACCAGTAAGTATTTTATGCTTAAAACTTTTTATTAGAACAAATTTAAACATTTTAAATATTTAATGTTCTTATTATTTAATTAGATTTCAGAGCAGTATCAGCCAGACTATGTAGAAGAAGAACTGGTTAAATTTGTCTATAATATAAAACGCTAAATAAAATAAATTTATTAACATTTATAAATAAAGCAATTCAAAATAGTTTAATTTCTATTTGAATCAGGGTGGACTTAAACTGTTCATATACTCTTCAAAAAGAAATTAATATAAGAAATATTGGCATACAATTTTATAAAATTGTTTTTTTTTGAACATTTCCCAGTTTTTAAAAAGCATTAACTTTTTTAACTCTTTGCTAGATCAATAAGTTAAGTTGAAATTTTCCTGCAATATTTTAAAAACTTTAACAAGCAATCCTGCAAAAATATCATCCAGCTGAGCAATTAAAACAGAAAAATTTTTAAGATAGCACCGTTAAAAGTACGGCAAGGTACCCGGGTGCCTTTATGGAAAACGTATTAGAAACTAACATTTGTTGTCGAAATATGTATGTGCATAATCACCAAAAGTAACTCTAATAGCCGTTTTCCCAACGAAAACTGCGCATTAATGAAATTTGGTTTTCTCAATATCCCATTTGTTTCTTTTCTGTCACAAAGCTAGCCAGCACTTATCTGCCAATTATGTATTTTCTTTTTATTTGCCGAACATATATATTCGATCAGCTGACTCCAAACATTTACATTCATTTTGAGAGGTGATGCCAACTAAAAACAAGTTTTTTTGTTGGTATATTGAGAAATTCAATATAGTTAACTGACAGTTTATGGGTCTAATAAATGTATGTTGACATTAAGTAACAGACAGTTTGTCGATACATTGAGAAAGCCATAAGACTTACAATAGATGTTAATTTTCAGTAAAATTTCCATATTTTGTAAACGCCCTGTGTTATACAACGTATTCCTGCTAAAGGGATCTTTACACTACCACACAAAAAACTGCAAACGAAAATTTGTGTACAACTTTTGGATTTTTGAGTTGGTTTGACAGCAACTGTTTACATTTAATAAATCAAAAGTAAAAGCAACAGTTTTTTTTTTGGCCAGTGACAAAGAAGTTTTTTTAACGCTTAGTCTTACGTATTTTAACAAAATTGCATCCCTGATCTAATTATTGTTTGAATATTTTCAAAAAAAAAGCACTAACAACTTATCATGTTTGGGCTGTATTTTTTCTTAAAATACGTAAGATGTGTGATTGTTTAAAGTAGCCTTAAGATATGAAAGTTTGAAATTTAACGTCAATATTTCGATATCCATATCAAAGTAAGCAAATGTAAAACGAAAAACATGTTAATACTATTCCGGAAATTTGGCTCATTGCAAAGACATACAAGTTGAACTTTTTTATGTCTATTTTTTTTAGTCTATCTTAGCGTTTAAACAAATGATGGTAACATTTCAAGTAAAATTTTTTGGGTAAACAAGATGCATTATAATGCAAGAGTTCGTCCTTAAAAATTAACTTCGACAGATACATATAAGTAAAATATTATGTGAAGAGATAGTGGCGAAGAAGATTTCTAAAAGAGACGAAGAATATAATCAAAAATTATAAGGGAAAGCAGCTTCAGATACTGAATTACTAGGAATGAAGAAACTGATGAAGACTCGTACGACTCTTCTGGCGAGCAAAAGCCGGAGCCCACGTTTTTGTGTCACACGTCCTAGTCTATACTACCACCCCATGCCATGAGTATTAATATTACTTGAGTATGCTTATTTAATTACTTTAGTGTGTTTCGTATGTTACTTTTTGAATTTAACGGATCAATGATCCCGCCATCTAGTGGCGAATAGAGAAGCAATTGAGTACGGCCAGAAGATTTGGAAAGAAAATCTTCATTTGGCGAAAATAAAATATTTTTTTGAAGAGAAAACTTTTTGAGTGATACAACTTTGAGTTCATGACTGCTTTATTTGACCACCCATTTAACAGCTGATAGTTGCCTTTTGTTTAATTTGCTTTGACATTTCATTATGGATCGACTTACACCAGAGCAACGCATGCAAATTGTTGAAATGCTTAATCAAAATAATTCGGCGAATGGACTGAAAAACAAATTTTTATTGATTTGGAATTTCCTTTCAAAATTTTATTTTCCGATGAAGCCCATTTCTGGTTGAATGGGTACGTAAATAACCAGAATTGTCGCATATGGAGTGAGGAGAATCCACAAACTTTTGTCGAAAATAACAGTGCTCGAGCGGGGTCGCAGCCCTACCTCTTGAGCTGTTGTGTGGACCCAGAGGAAATAAAATCATTTCTAGAAGAGAAAGGCTTCAAAATAAAACATGTAGTTAATGTTAAAAATAGGGAAACAATTTCCCAACCACTATTTCAAGTGGTGTTAGAGCCCGGCGCGCCGCGGCGATGTTAAGCTAAATAACGAAACTCATTCTATTGACAGTTTGAAATATATCCTGTACAGGAAAATCACGATAGAGGAGCCGCACAAAAGAAATGGACACGTTCAGTGTTTAAACTGCCAAGAACTTGGTCATACTAAGGCATACTGCTATTTACCCCCTGTTTGCGTATTATGTGGTGAATTACATGGTACAGTTCTTTGCGATAAGTCAAAATCCGACCCCAACGTAACAAATGCAGCAACTGTGGCGGTAATCACACTGCCAATTACAGAGGATGTCCTGTATACACTATCGTAAAGTAGTCGTCTGTACCGAAAGCTAATTCCCCTCAAACGCAGGTAACAAATCAAGTTAGTAATAACAGAACCTCCTATGATAACGTTTTAAAATCAAACCATGTGCCAATGCAAGGTGCATCGTCAAGTAATGATGAAACCCCAGTTTCGAATTTAAGTCATTTAGAAAAAAACATGGAAACATAAATGCAAACAGTAAATAATTTTACGAACACAATGGGTAATATGATGCAGGAATTTCTTAGAATGCAATCGATGTTATTGCAAGATGTACTTAACAAGCCATAAACTGCTTAAACATTTGTGAATATTATAAATCACTAGGACCCTTATAGCACCAAAGGGTCGTGTTTTGTTTAATACAATCTCTGAAAAGGATTTAAATGTGGTCGCGAGCGGACAACCAACATATTGGCCTACTGATCAGCAAAAATTCCAGATGTTATAGATTTTGGCGTATAGTAACACCTACCATTGTTACTATAATGAACCCCGGTAGGCTTGCTGGTAGTGCGCTGGTCTCTCAGCGCCGGGGTTGCGCGTTTGATTCCCGCCAGAGAATATGGTTTCTTACCTGCAGACAAGCGTACAGCTTCGCGGGATTAGCTAAAAAAAAAATAGAATTGTATCTCCGACTGGTTACTTAGCGTTACTAACATCAGCCACACAAATAAATTGATTAAAATATAAAAAATTTCTCAGTGCCCATCCGCTTAGTACACCGGAAAATGTGGGGTCGCTATATTGTTAATATTGACAGTAATCTAAAACTAGCTGTTCCACATTCCAGTATTGGTCGCAAAAAAACAAAAAATATTAATATATATTCCTCAGGTGTCGAGCCGCTCTTGACTGAAAAAAGGAGAGTTTGAAGAGAGTGGCAACTTTACAGATCCCCGCAACTTGAGAATTTATTAAAAGGGCACAAAAAGGCTTAGAAAGTTACTGCATACTCAGAAAACGGCTTCTCAAGAAAAATATTTAAGGAACTTGATGCAACTCCATAATCAGACTACTCATTATGGCATGCAGATCGAAATCTAAAAAAGCCAGTTATATCTAAGCCACCAATAAGAAACTTGAATGGTAGGTGGGCAAGAAACGATATTGAAATAGGAAATCTGTTGGTTAGTCACTTGAAAAACATATTTACACCAAATATATCCCACGATATTGCGGTCGAGTCACCACATATTTCTGCTAGAGCAGCTATCCCATCAGATTTGAAATATGAGATATCGAAAAGGCTGTTTGCGACTTATTTTATTTTGAATGCAATTTATTGCTTAAATACTATCCTTAAAAATTGAAGGTTTTCTTAGTTACCATTATACAAAAATCAGATAAAGATCATAAAAACTTGAGTCATATAGGCCTATTAGCTTATTATCAAATATGTCAAAGCTGTTTGAGAAATTATTAGATTCAAAATTAACACCAATTTTAAGTGACAATAGATGTATTCCAAACCATCAGTTTGGATTTAGAAGAAAACACAGCACAATTGAACAAACTCATCGAATAGTAAATGTCATAAGAAAAGCATTTGAAGAAAAAAATATTGCTCAGCACTCTTCATCGATATTTCGCAAGCTTTTGATAAAGTCTGGCTTATTACATAAATTGAAGCAAAATTTACCAGCACACAATCTGTTAGAAATCTACTTAGTCAGTCGTCAATTTATTATTAAAGAAGAAAATTTCTTAAGTTCACCTCAGCTGATTGGCGCTGGATTTTGACAAGCCAGCATCCTGGGCCCTCTACTACACTTAATTTATACTTCGGACATGCCAAAAAGAACTACACCCAAACTTCAACATTTGCGGACGATGCAGCTTTTCTAAGCGTCCACGAAAACCGATATGAAGCATCTCGTTACTTACAGGAACATATTTTTCAACCAGAAATATGGCAGGAGGATAATGGGAAATGAGCAAAAATGCGTAGATATAACATTCACCTTGCGCCGGAATTACAATCAATAATCAAATAATTTCTTAACGTTTGCATGTAAAATATCTCGGTATACATCTGGATCTGCGATTAACGTGGAAGAAATTCTGTCCCTTGTCTCGACTGCAAACTCCTACTTTACAACTCTATCTTAAAGCCTATCTGGTGCTACGGTATTCAACTATGGGACACTGCCTCGGTCTCTTTTATCGAAAAATTCATAGGCGTCAAAATAAACTTCTAAGAATAATCACAGCCGCTCCCTGGTACTCAAACATTCATTAGGATCTCAATGTGTCATTAGTAAAAACTATGATTACAAAATATGCAGTAAAATATTTAAAAAGGCTTGAACAACACCCAAATTAAGCTTAAGAAGAAGAGAAACTGCAGCACTTACCCAATTAGATGAACGATAAACTCCTATATGGGTGTTTCTCTGGTTATGCACGCGACATTTGTACGCGTTTTATTGTGTTTGAATATTAAAAAAATAGAAGTGGATTGGAATTTTAGAATGAATTCTAGAATCGTTACATTGTTTGTGATGAGTTCTTTCTAAAAAGTATATATGATGGTAAATTGAGCACTGAGTACCCAAATGCCACGCAAACCAAGTTGACTTACTCACGTGACAAAAATAGAAGTGCCTTTTAGGACCGTAAGAAAAAGTGCGAAAGTAAGTGAATTGTAGGAGGTTTTTATTTCGGAAAAAATGTTTTTATAAAGGTTAGTAATGGGCCTTTATAATCATGTTTTGTTCAAAAGCAACTATGCATGGGTTGGCGAAGAAAAAAATAAATTGTAAATTACGCACGTGACACTTTTTACCTTCATACATATTTTAGTAATTTTACATATATTTTCAGAAGTTTTTAACAAAAAAATTAAACTTTTATTCAAAAATGAAAAATAAAAAATAAAAATATACTACAAAATTAATGCAAAATTAATTCTGTGCTTAAAAAAATTATGCGAACGCTTTGATTTTTAAGTCACGGTGGACCATTTCAGAGAAATACCCATATATGTGAACAGAACCCGTGAAGAAGAAAAATGTTTGCCTGGCTCTGGCAGGACATAAAATAAACTCTAAGGAAAAGATTTAATTAATAATTGTTAGTTCATATTTAATATATGAAGATTCAATAAATAGGTTAGGTTAAGAAGGGTTATGTGCCCAAGGGCACATTTCCACTCGGAGACCAATGCCGTCCATTGTGAATCCCTTCAACGATAGCAAGAGAACAGTTTAGAAAAGAAGAATGAGGTGGATGGAATTAAGAAAGTTATAAGAAAGATAGAATATTAGTAGGTACCACGTAGAACTATACCCTCTCTACAGTCCCCTCAACAGAAACAGCCGCGATATTTCCCTGACAAACCCCACAAACTCCTAGCCACTTCTGTCTGAGACCCTGCATCCTTAGGATTATAAGCCAAGAAAAATTCAAGATCTAATGGTTTAAACTAGGGATTCCAATACCGATATTACCGATACCGACATACCGGTATTACCGGCTAAAATCGAATACCGAAATACCGCATGCAGACTACCGGCGTTTTTTTAGATTTTAAAATTCTTCTTTGAAATTGCATCAGTGTCCCGATTTAGAAATTCTCGTTTGCACTTATTTATATTTTATATATACTTATATATACATATGTTTATACATCTGTGAAGGGCACTTTTGCTCATACATATTTCGAATCTGAAAATATTTTCAAAATGTGTATAATTTCCTTATGACCGTTCGACCTACAAGTGTAGAATCTGAACGTGCGTTTTCCGCAGCAGAATTCATCTGCACGAAAATAAGATCACGCCTTTCGGATGAAAGCATCGACAATTTATGTTTTCATCGAGAATATTTTAATTCACAAAAATGAAATAAAAGAACTTTGGGTACTTTACCTCTGAATTAATTACTATGTATATATTATATTTAATTTTTAATTGTTTTGCTTTATTTTTAATATCACCCTGTTTTGTGTTTTTTTAATAACTACATACATATGTATGTATGTATAAATGAATTTATTTTTTTTTTAATTTCTTGATATTCTTTAATTAGGCGTGAGTTCATCAAATTAAATTTTCATTAAATTATTTTCACTGAAGAAGGAATTTTTTACAACTTGGAATTTTTTATTAAAATTTATTGATAATTTTTCTTGGCTGAGCTGAGATTTTTAATAAATATTTTAAATAAATAATAAATTGGATTGAATAATATAATATACCCTGTCGGACTTTGAGTTAACTTAAAACTAACTTATTGTCAACCAGAAATGAGTCACAGGTGACTAAAAAGCTGGCTCATTTCCCTTGTTAAACTCTATTCAGTTTTTACACGTAGTGTCATCAGAGCGAGTCAGTACTCACTCACTCTGCATAAGTTTCAGCTAACCACAAGCTAGCTCATTATGAGTTAGCTTGTAGTGCATAAAGTAAGAGTGCACTATGAGTTAAGTATAAATTGACTAACTTATAGTTGGGTTTAACTAGGCAGCTTGTAGTTCATCAGAACAAGTCAACACTCACTCCACCCTTCATATTTATATTATTATTAACTAATTATGTATGTATATATTTTTATTAATATTTATAATAAATTTTATGTATTTAACATAATAGAATCTGGGAATTTATTTCTCATGGTGAGTACATTTATTATACATATAAATTTTCATATTATTCGAATGTGTATTCTAAGTCAAATTACAATTCAATTTAAATTTTTTTCATTTTATGAAATAACTTGACAAATTTTTCTCTGTTTAATGAAAACAAAAAATATTTCAACAAAATAAAGTTTCACCTGTATGTTTTTTAATTTTTGTTTATTTCTGTATCAGATTTGAGTTATTTCGAAAGTTAGTTAAAAATGAGTTAGTTAAAAGTCAGCCTTATTTTGAGTTAGCTCATAAAAGTCCGACAGGGTAATTGGAAAATTGTTTTATTCTTGGTGCTTTGTATTTACATACATATACATTTTTATTCCATAAATAATACCGAAAATACCGGTATCGAGATTTCTTCAATACCGAAATAGCGAAAGGCTTTCGGTATTGGAATCCCTAGTTAAAACACAATTGGACGAACGACAAACTTCGCACAGTACGAAGAATTTGTGGTCAAGAATTCGTTGCGCAAATTCGTCAAATGAGACACAATAAGTGCGTGAATTCCAGGTACTAATCTGACTTAAACATTTTTAGTTTATAAAAATAAATACCTTAAACGCTAGATTATATAAACATTTATTATTCTTTAATTATTTTACTGTATCCATTTTCATCATTTTTAACTAGCAATAATATTTGTTAAATTTTTTGTAATTTATTCGCTAGTTAAAATTTCCTCTCAGATGTTACAGTGTGTTTACGTCAAATTTTAAGAAAGCCGGTTGATAAGCTAAGAAGGTGTAGCGAGGGGAAGCTTTTACCCTTCTTGACATATTTCACGCCGTATTTCCTATTTTATTTTAGATGTTACAGTATCTGCATGCCAAATTTTAAGAAATCCGGTTGATTAGTTAAAAAGATATATCATACCTAATAAATACACATACAACATTTTAATAAAAAGCGGTCATGTCGTTTCGGAGGAGTTCAATTACAAATACCGTGACGCGAGAATTTTATATATCTGTGGCTTTTTGACTAAACATCTTAAGACAAATTAAAAAAGTTGAGAACAATTTGATTAATTACACGAATTTGCCTTAAACAACATTTTTGTTTACTTTTTTGTTCGTATTATAAACGAAATTTTTCCTTAATTTTGGTTTATTTTCTTATTGTAAAAAAATTATTTTTTACACCGAGTTTTTTTTAAATGTTTTTTCTATCTTATCTCGACTTAAGCTGTGATATGAATTGTTATTTGTTTAAGTAAATTATAATATGTAAATAATATTTTGCTTCGTTTTAGATTGGGATTTCCCCAAAAAATGTCCGGAAAAAAACAATTTTAATGCCGATCTAAACTTTGACATGTTGTAGACACTAGAGGTCTGCATGAATAAATAAAAAGCAATTTCAATGCACTCATTTGTTTTTTAATTACAATGTGTCGATCACCCAATGATCAGGCCTGTCAGATATGGCGATTTCTCGCCAAACGTGGCGATTATGAAATGTGTTTGGCGGCGGGATTTTCCATTTGGCGACTGGCGAATTTTATGGCGATTTTTGATATAACTGGCGATTTACTTGGCTATTTTTACCATTTATATTCACCCTTATTGTTTTTGGCGTATTTAAAAAACGCCTACGACTGTTTAGTAATTGATTAAAGAGAAGGTGAACTTATAAGGGTGATTATTTCAGCGTTTTTTTTTTACAGTTTTACCTCATTTAGACTATGCAATTAACGCCGATTTTTTTCTATTTGTAATAAAGCATTTGCTATGAAACTCTTTTCAAATTTATATTTAAATTTTTTTTCAAGCATTTTTTCAACTTTTTCAATCCCGTTTTCTTCCCTACACTTCTTGCTAACAAACAAAAAGTTGCATGCGAAAGTTGCGGCATTAATTGCATAGTGTAAATATGGTCTTTGTCATTTTTTGTTATCATTACTAATATAAAAAAAACTTGCAACTTTTTGTTACATGATTTTTGTTTTGTTATCATTTTAAGTGAATATTTTCATTTACATTTGTTTCGTTATCATTGACAGGGTTGTCAGATTTTTTTGAGATCCATCGCCAAACCTGATGTCAGAAATCGCCAAACGTCAATTTTGTTCAGTTTCAGTGTAACAATTTTTTTTATTTAATTTATTTTTCTTTTTTTTTTAATTAAATTTTGCCTACAAAAAAAGCAAGTATAATTTTGCAGTCAAAAATCGCCAAAAACTGAGAAAAAATACAAAAAAGTCGCCGAAAGTAAATTTTGTTTAGTTTCTGTAATTTTTTTTTAAATAACATAAAATGGAGATCATATACTCAGTTAAAAAAAAACTAAAATAAGGTATACAAGTCAATAAGATCGTACCATCAGCCTCGTCGATTTCATTACTAGTATTTTGACCTGCATACATACTATTAGAAAAATTAATAGTGACTCAATATAAAATTCACCTAAGATTATAACAAAACAAGAATCATGTGAAAAGTATTTTTATCCATTTTTAATACAGTAGAATCGCGAAAAAGTTAACTCTCGGAAAAGTTAATCTCACGGATAAGTTAACCAATTTTTAGCGTGCCTGCGTCGCTCTAAAAAGTTAACTTTTCTTAAAGTTTTGATAAAAAAAACATCGGAAATGAGCAGAAGGTAGAGAGTTTCAACAAAATTAATAAAGATATTTAAGGAAAACTAATAGCGTTGGATTATGGATCTTAAAAATTAGAAAAAAAATTTTGAAATTCTCGAGGCTGTGGCGAATAAATATGAAAAATCTGAGTTAATTTTTTGGTATTATGACAACTAAGCCATTGGAATTAGTTAAGTGTGTTATTTCTGAAAGATCCATGTTTATTATTATACATTTTTCATATTTAAGCCCGCTTAGAAAAGTTAATAGTTCGAAAAAGTTGAAAACCCTTGGGACATTTTGGTTAACTTTTTCGCGATTCTACTGTACTTTAAAAAAAATATATACATTTTTTTGTTGTGTATTTTTTCTTAATCATCTGTCATCCTAATCATCTCAAATGTAATGAGAACGGCTTTGATTAGCTAAATCAACATTTTGCTTAAACGCGTTTAAAAGTGTGAACTTAGCATAAGTTTATGTCAAAGTTTTGTTTATGTTTACAAAATGTCCACGTTTTGTGTTGGGATTATTGTATTTTAATAAAGTTTTTGATAATTTTTTATTAAAATAAATAAGATATTGACCATAATTAAATAAAAATTGACTAAAAATTTATTTATTTCAACACGTTCAGCGGCACGTTTTGATTTTTGTTGAAAGTATTTTTTGACGTAAACGGTGATGTAATTTCCATTTTTGGTGTAATGTTGTATTTGTTGCCGTAACGATGCCACCTGCTTATTCCACCATGGGTGATAGTTGTTGTGAAGAGCAGAAAAAAAATCGCATTAACATTAACACGACTTCCCTATTATATAATTTTATTTACAAAATAACTTCACTAAAACTTATGACCATTAAAGTGAAAAGAAAATACATAAAACAAAAAAAAAAAAACAAAAAAATTATATAAAGGTAAAAAAGTTTACATCCGTTTATTGCAGACATCCGTTTCCTTCGAAAAAAATACATACACATAAAAAAAGTAACAAAACATTTATGAATACAATATACAAAAAATCTCTTACCAAAAGCAATCATATCTACCAATGTAAACCAAGGACAGTAAAAGTTTACGAAATGAAGTAAAGAAAAAAAATTACATCTCTTAGGACCAAACAAAGGCTTAGAATCGACTCGGTATATCACTACTATGGGACAGGTTAAGTTAAAAAAAAAAATGAATACTAAATTTTGACACAAATGCATCTAAGAATTCTTGAAACTGAAATTATATTATAACTATTTTATGGAAAATTTTCATTTTAAAATGTAATTCTTAGTTCTACAACTCGGAGAAAAACTTCAATATAAAGGACAGATTTTAGGCACTAAAACTTTAAAAGGGTTGTTTTAAATTAATGGTTTAACTTTTTAAAGTAAAAAATAAAGGTCGTAAAAAACAAAAATGCGTTTATTTTGCGAAAGCATCTCGTTTTAAGAATAAAAATAAATTTCAAACAAAATGGAATTTTCATGTCAAACAAATCAATAAAAAAAATCCATAAATAAAATGAGTTTATTCTCCCGATAAATATAACGGAATTATTGCCCGCTTACTTAAAATTTTTAATATCCATACAGTAAAGTAAGTTTATTGATATTAAACGTGAAAGAACATAATTATTTACTTTTCTTAAATTCACTAACACCTGATTCCTTTAGTTTGTTTGTTTTTTAATAACGTTACCGGCTTTTTATTGTAATCGAACAACTATTTTAGTAAAAAGTATTTTCTAAAAAGTTAGCCGAATTTATACACAGCAAGTTATTTAACGTAAACGCTCTATTTCTGTTACGTGAACTAATATATTGCGGATCTGCTGTTTCGTTTTCCTTTCCAAATGTATTCCCACGTAAACATGATGTTGAGTTGCGGATTTATCGAACTAAATTAAAACCTTTTTTCCATTTTACGTACAATAGCAAAAGCTTAAATTTAAGCATAATCTACTCTTTACCCATCTTATCACATTAATTTTTTTTAAGATTTGCTAATAACAACTAAACATATTTCAAAATATAAGAATTTAACATGCGCTGACTTCTTATGATATACAGATTTTCAATGTATAATTAGAATTTTTTTATCAGCTAAAGTTTTTACGATGTACCGTTATATCAAAAATAGAGACACTTGCAAGACATACACTCAATTTACATGGTGTCTTTTACGTCATCGCTTTTTTGACGTCTCTTTTTGCTTGTTGGCGAACGGTGAAGTGAAGAATGAGGGGAAAACAAAAAGACTTGGTTCAAAGACTATAGATTTATAAAGATGTTGCACTTAGTACATTTGAAATTTTAAAAAATGTTGTTCTTCTTATAGATGAGGGGGGGAAGTAACAAGAAAGCAAAAACTTCTTGCTCACATTCAGAGAACTAAAGAGAGCAAGAAACCACATGCATTAATACATACACATGTTTGCTGTTTTTGCCAGCCAAAGTGTGTGTGTGTGTGCTTTTTTTTTGGTTGAAACCGGTTTTTGGTATTTTTTTTAATTGATTGCGTTTTATTTTCAAACAATTTATGTGCAAATAACCTGTTTTTGCCAGCCAAAGTGTGTGTGTGTGCTTTTTTTTGGTTGAAACCGGTTTTTGGTATTTTTTTTAATTGATTGCGTTTTATTTTCTAACAATTTATGTGCAAATAACCTACGTAAGAGCATATGCGACCGATTGTGTAATTGTAGGGCAACAGTATTTGTTTTATTTTTGTAAAACTTAAACTACATCGATTTGCACCGAATTATAATTCCATTTTTTAGATTATTTAATTATGCACTTACCATGTGTGTATTTATTTATATATCAAACGAATTTACTATGAGTATTTATTAATTTTACTTATGAGCTCTTTACAAGTTTCAATATTTGATAATTTTTAGTTGTAAGTTTCCCATGTGGAATGCTTCCGTAATAATATAAGAACTAGTAGTAAATTGAGCATCTCCATCCTGTGTTTATAACATACGTCATTCTCCTCAAACCAAAAAGAATAAATTGAATTTTTAGTAGAATTCACGCATTGCTCAACAATAAATTTTGTTATGCTTTTCATTTCTTTATTTTGTAAAAATATTTTTTCAAAGACCTTTATATCAATTTTACAAACTTCAAAAAATAAGTCAGAGGGAGCACACAAACCTCCAAAGTCGGATTCTTTTTGACAATTTTTTGCATGAACAAACATTTCTGAAGGATATGACAAAATTTGCGCTGGTTTTTTATATCCATACGACATTTAACGCATGATATTCGTTGTGATATGTAACCAACAAAATATCGACTCGATGTTAATTCTATTGGCACATTGTTGGATGTAAAGCAATAGGCATCTTCATTAAAATATTATTAATTTTCATTGTACATAGGTAGGTACATATACATACATACATATATCTGCGATTTCTATTTCAGGGGTGTGAGTACTCTCTGATTGACGGAAAGGGACATTAAAATAGGTTTTAGGCTTTTGATTTCCTGAGATTAGAAATCACACTTAAAGGCTTTTGTGTTATTCGATTCAGAATTTGCATAATGTGGATCAATCTATCCGAAAAGCACTTTAATACGACTAAAAGAGAAATGTATGATAATATTTCTAATAAAATTCCATATTATTTCCAGTCTAATAATACCTTTTATAATCTGAAAGCTTTATTGGCGATTTTTCAGATTTATAAACTTTAATCGTATACTTTTACGAGTATTACCAAAAAAATTAATATGTGTTCAAAATTATATCTGATAAATAGAGCGCATGTTTTGACAATCCGTGTCGAGGCAATTTCATCAATATACATAATTATTTGTCTAAATTTGTTGAATATTATTTAAGTTGTTTAAGTTGCTGTAAAATATAACACTTTTTAAATAAATAAATAAAAATAAAATTTTAATATGCGAACAATTTTAATAATAAGGGTTTGATTTTATTGTATGTAGCGAAATCCACATATTTTTTTGTCCTATCACGCGAAGCTCTTCGCTTGTCTGCAGGAAAGAAACATTTCTATTCCTTATAATATTTGCTCATATAAGGTGGCTCATACAAGTTTAATGGTTAAAATATTTAGCTTTTTCAATATGTTATCGATGATTCGTAGATATGTTTTTAAATATTTGTTATTTGTAACTGACCGTCTACAACTGATATGACTTGCTGTTATAACTTGAAGTTATAAAAGCGTTGTTAAAACATTTGCATTAACAACCGTGTTATAACATGAGACAACTTCTAACATGATGAGTCTATACTTCACACTAACATCATATTAGTGTTAAAGTTAAGCATTTTATATCAGTTGTAGACTGCATGTAATGCTTCCGAAATAATATAAGGACTAGTAAATTGAACATCTCCTTACTGTGTTTAGCACATATGTAAGTAGATACGTACGCAAACCAAAAATAATAAATTAAAATTTTGATACAATTTACGCATTGCTCAACAATAAATTTTTTATTTTCATTTCTTTATCTTGTAAAAACATTTTTGCAGACCTTTAAAAGAATTTTACAAACTTCAAAAAGTAAGACGGAAGGAGCACACAAACTTCCAAAGCCTGAATCTGTTGCATAATTTGTGATAATAATTTGTTGTAATAATAAATAAAATTGGATTTTTCGGCGGAAACGATTTAAAAATTTTTCAAATAATACAATTTTAATAAGAAAAAAATTTTTTAAACAAAAATAAATAGGGTTTTATTTGTATAATATTTTTGGCCTTTCTAAAATCTTTGGAAAAGGTTTCCTGATGAGCTGGCCTAAGCATTCAGTGAAATGCGCATAGAAGCTAGTTTTCCCTCAACAATAAATTTCAGTGTATTTATCAAATATGAAAAACTGGGAATTTAGCACGTCATACGGAAATCGTATTAATAATAAATTTTGTATTCCCGAAAATAACTTTGATAATAAAAATAAATAAAATTGAAAGAAATTACGTTCATACACATCAAACTGGTGGCATATTTTTATAAAAATTTAAAGTATTTTGATTATCATCAAATTCACATTGAACCATGAGTTTTTTATTACTAACACAATTACAAAATTGTGAGTTTGATGAGGCATGTTAATGTGTGGCCATGTCGCTTACAAAACATAAAATATCTTTTATGAACAAAACAGTTTATTCTTTCAGAAAAATTATTTTTTATATGCCTACACTTGTTTAAATTTAGACAATAACAGCATTTGAACTTCGGTGCGAATCGATATAATTTCATCTGTACAACAATAAAACACATATTATTGCCCTACAATTAAAATCTGTCACATTTGGTTTAACGTAGGTTATTTGCACATAAATGGGATGCAAAAAAAACATCTTTTATTATTTAAATGTGTTTTCAACGAAAAAACGAGATTTCTTTAAGTTTGTTTGTTTGTTTTTTTTAAATGCAATGTATACACATACATACACACACACGCGTGTGCACATACATATACGCTGATAAGTGAGAAAAGTTCTCTGAGAGTAATAATAAATACTGTAATTTACTCACACAAGTGGATTTAGCGGCTAAATCCACCAGAAAAATTAATATAGACAGAAAAATGTATGAACTTTGTATGGTCGTGCAATATCTTTATAAATCTATAGTCTTTGCTTGGTTTGTGTTTTTCATGTCACTTTTTGTATTTCTCTTTTAACTTCTTTTTGTTACTTTTTATTCTATCTCTTACTTTGAAGGGTACAGTGAGACCTCGATTATCGGAACGGACGTGACAGGTAGCATTCTAAAAATGAGTTTAAACACAATGTTTGCGGTGCGATTTCTCGTTGTGGGAGAGAAAAATGAAACATAATAAAACGGAAGACGGCGACTGCAATAGTTGTCATTGTTTGTTTACATTTTTATTCATTTAGTTGTGTATACATTTTTATAAAATTTTCTAAAAAATTTACTTTTTGTGTTAAATATATTGTAATGGCAGTAAATAAAAAATTAAAGCTATTAAAAAATACATTTGATTTATATGTGGAATTAGAAACCACGACACATACTAACAGGAGATGGTGGGTAAGACCCGTTAATGCACCAAGGGATTCGGATGGATTTTTCAAAAAATGCTTGCACCAGATTGGTACGCCAACATCTTTGCATTTTTGCACCAGAAATCTTCTTTATACTTAAAGTTTTTGTAACTTCCCAACTGTAAATTATAGAGACAGTCATACTTCCTTTCTTCTTCGATGATTCATTCGTTATTGTCCATTTTTTCTTCATCTGTTTGTATATTTTTTAAGATTTTATATTTTATGACTAAAATGTATGAACTTCAAAATCATGTTTTGTTGTTTAAAATAATATTGTGAACATCGCCAATAATTCAAAAACTATGGCAACATAAGAAAGAGTATTAAAAATTGACAGTAAAGGAATTAAAATAAAATAGATTTTAATTTTATGCCGTTCCGCACTGCGGTTTTTTAATTCAAAATCGTATTAAAACCCACACCGCAATAAATTACCGTTACATTGTGTTCAGACTCTTATAAGTTTTTTTTGTGTGTTTCTTATTGTATGCAAATATATTGTATGTGCTATTAAGTCATAATGTCCTAAACAATATTTTACAATTGTTTAAAAAAATATTGTTGTGTTTCGAACAAAAAAAAAATATTATTGCTGTGTTCATTGATTCGTCATCACTGTACAGTAGAAATACAAGTTATAAGCGGTTGCATACAGCAGTCATATAAATTTTTTGTAATTATGATTAGATTTGTGGTTATTTTTGTTGAACTATTTATGGTTTTTAATCCAAATTTTTAATATTCTTAATCAGGCTTAAGTTCATCAAATTTAATTTTCATTAAATTATTTTTATGAAGGACGGCAAATCCATCTGAGGAGATCGAGTGGTTGCGATCGAAACATGTCATGGTAACCAGCCGCCTGGGTTCAAATCTCAGGTCAGTTAAGAATGAATGATTATCAATAACAATTTTTTCAGGTTGTAAAATTCCTTTCTCCATAAAAATAATTTAATGAAAATTTTTTGTAATTACAGTGGAGGCTCGAAAAAGTTAAGCAGTTTGTTTTGGGGGTGATGAACTTTTCCGAAATCTTAACTTTTCCGTGGTATGAAAAATGCATGTGGTTATATGTGTATTTATACATTGTTTATTTATTTATCGTTGATCTAAGAACCATTTGTATAATTGCTTCTCCAAATCGACGTATTCTGCCTTATGTAAAGTTTTTAACTTAATTTTTTCATACGTATTTGACACTGCTGCATAAATGTTTGCTTTGTTTTTTTTAATTTTTGAAATTGCTGATACAGAAACATGAAACATCCTTGGCCAATCGATTAGCAAGAACGCCTTCATCTAATTTTTTTAAAATCTTGCATTTTTCGGCGACTGATAACCTTTTTTGCTTCATTGCTGCTAACATTGTTGCGATCAAAACAAAACAAATTTAACGACTATTTTCTTTAACAACCAACTGATGAGAGCAAACACATTATGCAAGATTAGGTTTGTATATAAAATTCGCAAAAAAATTAATTAACGGTAAATGATACACTAGAAACAGAAAAACAAAATAAAAAAAAAATTGTCTCTAAAAAGTTAAGAAGTACTTAACTTTTTAGAATCACGTGTGGTGAATGAAAGCTGCTTAACTTTTCCATATACTTAACTTTTCTATGACTTAACTTTTTCGAGCCTCCACTGTATTTAAAGACATATGACTTTACAACTTTATGACTACGTTGTGAATCCCCCAAATGTATTATTATGTATGTACATATTTAAAAGTCGGAAAAAAGTAATTTTGACAGAACATGTACGTTAGAAAATTCTTTTTCTTTGTTTATATAATTTTTTTTTTTTCAAAAATGGATAATTTGTTTATAATTTCGGTTAAAAGAGGTAATGCCGGAAAATAGAAGTAAGTGTTGCAAAAAAAAATTTAAATCAATGCAAAAAATTGTTTTTGTTTTCCCGTTAATTGATGCTGCTGGTTAATCAAATTACGAATACTCAAGGGCCTACTGCAAATATAAAAAAGACGTAACCAAAAATCATCGTATGAATGCAAAGGGTTTTTGACAGTTACCTCAAAATGTAATGAAGAAAAAACGACGCCGTAAAATCCCTCATGTGAAAATAAAACATTCTAAGCCCGACAACAAAATATCTTTAATACGTGCAAATATTATTCCTGAATCTGAACAGTAGTTTCAGAGATGTTATAAAAGATGGCCAAAAAATATGCATAATAATTTTTTATAAAAATTTTTTACATTTTTGCATTGCAAATGAAAAAACAACAACGAGTCCGCAATATCAAAAGGTGTGTAATAATTTCAATGAAAAAGGGCTAAATTCATTTGAAATATAGCATCGTTGTTGCATTATTCTTAAAAACAAAATACTTAAATTGTATAAAAACTACTTACGAAATTTACAAGTACTGTTCGCACGATTTGGTTGTTAGATTTTTTTTACCTCTGTGTCGATGTTCTATAATTCCCGCTTCGAGAAACTTTTCGATTGAAACGTGAGATATGAAAAACAACCAACTGTTTTTCTCACTTAAGTGCGTCTGTAACATTTTTGGCAAGTTATAGCTGCCACGTAAGGAAATTACTCGCGAATTTACAGAAGAAGTGTGTCTGAAAAATTTTTGTGAGAAAATTCTTGCTTTGAACTGTTAAATAAACTCACGAATTAAAATGGGATGAGACAAAATTTTGACACAAAAAATATATGTATATAAAATGTAAAATGCAATGAATAATAACACGGAAGATATAATTATTTTGTCCTTAATTGATTTTTCTCATTGCTTAATTATTTAGCTTTTAACATTTTTTAAAAATATGTGAATGTTTTCAAAGCCTTTTTTTAAACAGCAAACATTAAAGTTGGACTTTACATTATTTGGTATAGCCGAAGGTAACATTTTCGCCACCGTCTTTAATATGTTTCAATTTAAGTAAATTTTGATCGCCGCGGTGCGCCGTCAACGATATGTGCGACTGGCGCTCTCAACGTCTGTATTTTTCAACGTAGGGACGTCATCTCTTTTGATAGTTTTCGACATGAGTTACAAACCCTCTTTTTTTTCTCACTTTTCGAGAAACGATGGAATATCTTGTGTCCCATCTTTTCGATGCTAGAAGTTCTCACAAAAGTTACATAACATTAATACTGGCTTTGCTACTGTATGTGGAGAAAGTGCATTAAATTATTTTTACTGACTGTTTACTATCCTCCGTTAGTGCCACTTTTGCTGAAATTTTTGCTTGCTCTTTAGTGGCCGCTAATTATCGTCACTCAACCGCAAATTTTTTTCGATAGTCAGGTTCGATAGTTCGTAGTAAGCCAATTTGTCGTTCTTTGTTTCATCCGATAGAACTTAAAATTGAAAAAATACGAACATTTTTTTTCTCGAGAGAGCCACACATGGCGTTTACATTTGAAAAAGATTTCGGGCATATAAGCACCCGCGGCTGTTGCTTTATGATCCGCACTAAACGGTACACTTTTCGGTGGTGTGTCATAATGTCCTTGGACATTTTAAGTATGTTAGTTCTGTTGGCCTTAAAACACCCTTTATTTCGCAAATATTGTGTTACCTTAGCTAAGTTAGGTATGTAAGCCACCACAGATTCCATATATAAGCCATTCCTCAAAAACGTTTAAAGATGTATTATCAGCTCACAATATATCGTCGGCTTAATATGCAAACCTGAAAGGGAGTTTCAGCACATTTTACAGAAGAGACAAACAAATTTTTATATTTGGAGCTTCAGAGGAAAACCAAAATTATAGTCGGTTTTACACACTTCATGGCTCTAATTGAAGAAAAACTACATGCTGATCGACGAAGCGTGTCTTTCTCTGTTGTACTCGATACTTTTTAATTAAGGCTTTTTGAATTGAAAAATAAAATAAGAAGAAACTTGAAAAAATTACATTTTATTTGTTAAAATTAAAGTTTACTTATCGTCATATAAAAATAATAGTAATTTTTGAAGTACATTATTTGTGTATATTATAAACAAAAGTATAATGATATAAACATTAATACATATAAAGGGGATTCACAAGGTAGTTATAACGTTGTAAAGTCTTAAAATAATTCAAGAAATATATATGACTGCTGTTGGCAACCGCTTATAATTCACCACAGCTGGAAAATGATATATACATACATATAAGTTTGTCATTCCGCTTGTAATTTTTACAATAATGAAGACCCCAATAAGTATATATATTCTGGTTTCTTATGAGCAAAGAAGTTGATTTACCGATGTGAATTTTGAAATGAGTTTTTCAAATAAACATGGAGACTAAGTTGTTATATAAATATTCTTTTCACATATACTCGGTTAAAGTTTGCTATTGAAATTCAGCTAGATCGGTCCATAAGTGAGTGAGATATGAGCAAGAAACCACGAATGCTTTTATTTTTACCATAAATATGACGGTCGTAAACGATTTAAATACGACAAACTTTCTATGTGCTTTACATTTTAGTTGTCCTAAATTTGAAATTTCAAATGACTACAACTTCGATCATGACAACGGCTCTGGTAATAAGACTCATTGTTGATTTCTGTATATCTGGAGAACGCCAAGAGCCAAAGTTTAAAGTTAGATGTAAGCATCTTGGAGAAGTGAGCTGACAAAAAACTTATTTATTTATAAGAAAATTTTTCCAAATTTGGTATACATAGCTGGGTGTTATTGGATACGTGGGCATTGCACCCACCATACAAACACAAAATAAATCAGTTACTGTAAAAGTTACAAAAGTACAAACAATACAAGACATTAAAAAAAGTGGGTGTATTCATTTATGTAACGTTTTTTCCTGTAACTACTTTTAAATGTATAAATATCATGTTTGCAATATTATGCATATTACTATAACTTACAACTCTAAAAGTATTGAGTAACTACTTTTAAGTATGGAGAACTCAATACACAACTCTATACCACACGTTATGAAAATTTCAATTTACTTAAAAATCGGAAATAGCTGGTTTGCACAACGATACGTAAACTTTAATACTTTTAAAAATATATAAATACATATGGCAGACTAAATGTTTTTTATTTGTTTCTTACTTGAATTAAATATTAACAATGTCACAAAATAATTGAAATAGACAAATTTCAATAAATATTTTTATATATGTATGACAAAATAAACTATAATTTAAATTGACTTAGTGTTATGTGTATCAGAAGTATATAAAACTGTTTTAATCTTTATTTAAAATAGTTTATTTTTTAAGAAATTCAAATAAAAAAGTTTAAATATTTGTAAATCAATTTCCTATTTGTCTTTGACTTAAAATAAAAGCAATTGCAATAAATATAAAACATGATTTACTTAAATATTTTCCTTTAAGAATTTAATTTATTTAAACATTTTTATACTTATTTTTATTTTAGTTTGTTGTTTTATTCTTCTAGCACAACTTTTTCTTCTAATTTTTAATTTAAATTCATCTGTTACATGTGTAAGAAACAAGAAATATTTCATTTACATTTTTACTTGTAAATCACCTTAGAAATTTCAATATAAATCCCTTTCATTTCGTATCTCAAAAGTAAAATAAATGCCAATCCCCACCCACATTAAGAATAAATTCATGTATAAAATAACTTGTTGGCATACAGAGTTAGCAATAACTAAAGGATTTAATAAGAATTACTACTAAAACTTTTGCAAAAAGGGGGTTAGTATTATTTATGCATATAAATCTAAAATATTTTGGTTTCCTTTAAAGAAGTTAATTAATTTAAAAGTATCAATAAAAACTAAAAACAATTAATGTTGTATAGATATTGGAATTAAAAGCAAAATTGCAAAAAATTAGAAGTCACTTTTTGGATAATTTCAATTATCATTCTTTCTTTTAAGTATGACTGCTTAAGAAAATTTTGTTTGCAGTTACTAAAAAAGCGCCTGTAATTAGGCTTAAGACAAATAACATTAATTCTGGGTTCATACTATGAAAGTTATCTTTCAGAAAGCCTGGTGCCAAATTACGGCATTCGATATCGATCGAAATTCCCATTTAAATTGTATTATAATTTCGATCGATATCAAATGCGGTAATTTGGCCTCTGAGTTTACTGGTGAGAGGAAGATAAATGTAAAATTACTCTTGTATGCTTTTTTATAAAAAACTTCTTTTTGGGGATGGTTGGCGAATTTTTTTTACCAAAAATCTTAACAAATAAAATTTTGGCGATTGTTTTTGATATGCTGTTTGGCGATGAATGTGAAAAAAGTATGGCAGCCCTTGCTAGCAGGAAAGCATTTTTTTTTACTTTTCATACCGTATAGCTCAGGTAGAAAGGGTACATACATATTTGTTTGACATTCCTTTTGTTATTTATATTGAAGCAATACCCTATAAAAGATTTGTATATACTCTATACACATATACATACATAAGTAGCGAATTTAATTGAACGATGTCTGTCTGGCCCAGATACTATGGGGACTTTAATGCAATATTATTATATCAAGTAGATTTAATCACGAACAGATTGGCTACTGCAATTCAGCCACTTCGGTTCCCAAATAGGTGGAATATGAGCAAAAAAAATTACCATAATGCTACTTTTTTTACTTTTAATCTTTATTTTTCGGAGACTCCTTTTGTAATCCTGAAGATGAACTGAAGATGTTCGAAATATATTGATCTAATTTATAACAAAATACAATAAAGTTTTTTATTTCATTGGATTTATTGAATTTATATTTCCTCTTTTAACTTCAACAAATGCAGTAAAATAAATGTAGATTCGAAACTCTCGAACTACCGAATACTTTTGCAAAGGCTTGGGTTACGCTTAATCCAAATTTGTATTGAGAATTATAAAATATCAAAAAATAAAATATATAACAAAAATTATTTATAAATTATAAAAAAATCGTATTTTTCAAACTTGGTAAGACGTTCAGACGAAATAGCTTAATTCGCGAGGTGATAACGTCTCGAATATGGCGAAACTAGTGCCCAGGATCTGTAACTCTCGCGTCGAAAAACTTTTCGATTGAAATATGTGAAATGAAACAAAAATGCCATATATTAAAACAAACAGCTGTTTTTTCTCACTTAACTGTTTCTGTAACTTTTTTTTTGGCGAGAATTGGCTGACACGTAAGGAAATTACTCGCCAATTTATAGAGAAAGGGTGTCTGTAAAATTTGTGTGAGAAAATTCTCGGTTACAACTATCAAATAAACTCACGAATAAAATTGGGGCAAAAAACAATTCAAAATGTAAAATACAAAGAATAATAACTTTTGTTCTTGGCACATTTTTTTATTGTTTAATTATTTTGCTTTAAACATTTTTTTAAAATGTACGAATGTCTCAACCAGGGCTGTCAGATATGGCGATTTCTCGCCAAACGTGGCGATTTTGAAATGTGTTTGGCGGCGGGATTTTCCATTTGGCGACTAGCGCTTTTATGGCGATTTTTGATATAACTGGCAATTTACTTGGCTATTTTTACCATTTATATTCACCCTTATTGTGTTTGGAGTATTTTAAATACGCCTACGACTGTTTGGTAAAAGATTAAAGAGAACGTGAACTTATTTCCTTCAATCTATTACCAAACAGTCGTAGGCTATTTTAAATAAGCCAAACACAATAAGGGTGATTATTTCAGCAATTTTTTAACAGTTTGTCATTTTGTGTTATCATTAATAACATAAAAAACCTTGCAACTTTTTGTCACATGATTTTTGTTTTGTTATCATTTGACGTGAATTTTATATTCAGTCACTATTTAATTCTAATAGGTCAAAAATCGGTGAGGCTGAAGTGAACGATCTTATAGACTTGTGTTCTTAATTTTTATTTTAACCGAATATATGATCTTCATTTTATGTTATTTAAAAAAAAGAGAAACAAAACTAAATTTACTTTCGGCGATTTTTTTGTATTTTTGCAAAATTATACTTGCTTTTTTTGTATGCAAAATTTAATTTAAAAAAAAAGAAAAATAAATTTGTTAAAAAAACTTGTTACAAAAACTGAACAAAATTGAGGTTTGGCGATTTTTGGCGGTTTCTGACATCAGGTTTGGCGATGGAGCTCAAAAAATTCTGACAACCCTGGTCTCAACGTCTGCAATGTCTCATCGGCTGCGAGTGCAATTCTGAGTAAAAATTCGTATTCAGTATTTAACGCAAACGATCGAATTAACTATATATGTATGTATAAGTTTCATAGCAAAATATTTTATTAATACGATTTTCGTATGCGCATTTCACTGGTTGCTTAGGCCAGCTCATTAGAAAACCTTTTCCAAAGATTTTAGCAAAGCCGAAAATATTATATAAGTAAAACCCTAAAGCGAATAAGAATTATAAACACTCAAATCCTTACTTGTAACAATATCAAAGCTTAAATAAAACACCAACAATAAACAGTGAGTTAATCTTTTCTTTGGCACAATAGTGACTACAAAAACCTGGAGGTCATATTTGGCCCAAATATTTCATGGATAATTGTTTCACATGGCCCCTACGCAAGAACCACTCGGATGTAAGGGTTTTGGCATGATAGGATCCATACAAAACTAGCTGCATTGGTAAAGTTCCTCTTTAATTTTCTCTATAAATTAAGATTTATTTTGTGGCAAAATGCACCGGAATCGACTTTTATTTAACTAGTGGTCCAAAACTTTCATGCCTTTTTACTCATGTAGAAAGGATCTAACTCGATTGTTTTAAATATTGGGATTTTTAATGATTCTTATATACTTCACACAAATACACCTTGTCGCAAAATTTCAATGCAATAGTGTCAAAAATAACGGGATTTATAAAATAAAGCAATTTTACTTTTGGTATATACAGTACCAAAATATATGGTTGCAATTATTTGAGTTAGGGCCTTTCTTTATGAGACCAACAATAAGTCCATATAATATTCTAAGCATACATTCCAAGATTCATACATATGCTTCAATTTATATATTCAAACCTAGATTCATTTTACAACCCCTGGGCTACGTATGTCAATTAAAATCCTCTTATGCCGACGTGTGTTTATGGTACGTGACGATATCGCAACAACATTTGTCGTTCAGGTTTTGTTTTTTAACATTTTTAACAATTTTCTTTTTTCGTTTTTACAAAAAAAACAAATTAATCACTTTAGGCGTAAAACTGACTAAATAAATTTTAACTGAAAACAAACTATTACTAAATATTTTTTCGTTTCTCATCCAATTTAATCAATGATGTCCTTATATTTTGTCCGGCAAGCGAAAATAGAAAAATGAAATAAAAAAATATACATATGCATGTATATTAAATTAAACAAACCTTATGTTTGCGGGCTTATAACTTATTTTTTAGGTTTTCCATCGTTGTTGTTGTTGATTTTTTGTCCTAAATTAAAAGAAAACAAAAAATGAGTGACCAACAGAATGTGAAAATGTTTTTGGTGTTATGCCAAATAACAAATTTTTAAATATGTACGTTGAGTTTTAAAATAAAAAAAACCTACATTCATAATAAAATAAAAAAAAATAGCAAAGTGAACGAAAGACTATTTTTAAGTAATAAATTTTCTGATTTTATAGTATTTAATACAGTGTGTACGGATGAATTGAAATTAAGAGCAAATTTTTGTAAAACACAAGACTTCTTACTTGCACTTTTCGTATTATGATCAAACTGAGCAGTATTTAAAATACTTGTATTTGAAATACATGACGTGCAAGTATTTTGTATTTTAAATACATGTCCCGAAAGTATTTTGTATTTTAAATAAATACAATAAATAGAAGTCGTTTGTATTTTAAATACATAAAAAAATGGAAGTATATTGTATTTTAAAAAAATTGTTTACAAAATATATTTTGTCAGTTTATTGATGGTTGTTTTCATTTTGATCTTCTAAAAACTAGATTTGCTAAAAAACGTAACTATCAGAATATGGAACTATCAGAAGTAGATGCACCAGTAAAGAAGACGATGATTTTGTTGTTTTCGTAGATAGGAATGATGGAAGACTCACATCAAATTTGGGGTTGGAATTTGGCAGTTACCTCAGTGACAAGAGCAAAGACATTATCACTCTTAATAGCTATCCAAATATAAAAAGAGTATTCATGGGATTTAATCAGGAACTGATTATTTTCTTGATTCTGGCAGTCGGGATCAAGTTATTTCTTGATTCGAAAGCAATTTATTATTTATTTCATTATTTCATTCATACTGCACGAATCGGAATTATTTTTTCAGTATTATAAAGCATTAATTTGAATTTAAAAATACCGAAAAAATAATTTCGATTCCTTAAGTATCGACTTAAATAAAATTGCTTTCGAATCGAGAAAGTACTCGATCACGAATGCCAGAATTAGGCCCCAGGTTTCAATTATTCTCCAACAAGAAACTGTTTGTGTGATGATACATTAAAAAACCTGATATTATTGAAAAGAAACAATTGTTTTGTTAATGAGTTTTATCTAATGTATTTTTTGGTTTGAATAAAAATGGTGTATTTTGTATTTTAAATACATAGATGAACATGACGTGGAAGTATTTTGTATTTGAAATACGAACAATAAATGGAGGAATTTTGTATTTTAAATACATACAGATGTGTTAGTATTTTGTATTTTAAATACATAACCTGAAAGTATTTTGTATTTTAAATATATGACCAGCAAGTATTTTGTATTTTAAATACCGCAAACGATGTATTTTGCCCAACACTGGCTACGATAACTTTAAAATTTGGTTTTTAAGAAACATTTAAAAGCTTTCGTCTAGTCTTTTTTATTTCGTTAATCTGTATTTGGTACTTTTTTAATCTTACGTCAAGTTCTAGATGCAATTTATGATACATCGGATCCTTCTCTAATATCCAATTTTTCAGAACTAGAACAGATACCCTTCTGAAACTTTGAAAGACAAGTTTTCCAATACTCAAAATTTATTGACACCATACAACTATGCCCATTTTATTATTTCCTCACGATGATATGATGAGATCGGACTTAAAATGGCATATAAAAGCCAAATGGTCTGTATTTAGGGGCGTGGCAAAAAACTTTATTTGTGTTAATAACTTCATTGGCATACCGTTCATTCTAGGGGGTGACTGGCGCAACCTTTTTTTGTATGGAAGTTTTACCGCTCTAATGAACATACATAAGATGTTAATTTTATAAGAACCAAAAATTTGTAGAAAAAAATCAGTGTTTAAAAAACTGCAGTCAAAACCAAAAACTATCGAACAAAAAACGAAAATTTGTGTAAAACTTTCGCTTTTTGAGTTGGATTGACAGCGACTGTTTATATTTAATTGAATCAGAAGTGAAGTTTTTTTGCCAATGGCAAATGATGGCAGTTTTTCTACTTTGAGTGCAGTTTTTTAAACGCTGGAAAAAATTAAAGCTCTTTTTTTGTCACTTACCGGAAATGTTTTTTAATTTTATGAAAACCTTAATCAGACTTTGTTACTTTTTCTTTTACGAACGAACAAATATCTTAATTTTCTAAAAACAGGCTGTAAACATTTAAAAAAAAAGAATTTTATATTTGAGCTATAGACCAAGTCAAACAATCTCTAAATTCAAAACTTAATTTAATTTTTTAAATATATAATCTATATATCGTCATCTAAAAGACCTAATAACCTATCTGCAAAAATTTCAAAATTGATTTTTTTTATGGATTTTTATTCCTTATATCATAACGCAAAATTTTGAACATATAATATTACAAATGACAAAGTTTTTCTAACTAGAGGACCATTACGCACAAAAAAATATCGTTAATAGTTCCAATTTTATAACGTTTTTTCCCTCTCCTGTAAACTTTTGAAAACTGCAGATAGGTTATTTCGTCTTTTAGGTGACGATATATAAAATAGGATGTGTGTATGTATGTGTGTATGTAACGTATGGACTCCAAAACGGCTGGGCCGATTTTGATGAAATTTTCAGGGAATCTTCAGAATATTCAGGCGGCTGACACTGTGAAGTCTGATTTTTGATTTTCGGTCTGGGGGCGGAGGGGCGATTTTTTCTTTAAAATGATCGCCATGGTCCAACTTAGGTTTTTACGGAGAGACAATTTTGCCCCGCCCACTTTTTTCGATTTACCTAAAATCATAAAACGATTCCATCGAGTTGACTAATTTTTCTTTCAAATGTTCGTATTAATCAACTTTAAGTTTTCATCGAAAGAAAAATTTGCCACGCCTACTTTTACGCCTACTTTTTCTATTAAGCGCATAACTGGAGAACGGCTTGACCGATTTGGACGATTTTTTCTTTATAATGATCGCCATGGTCTAACTTAGGTTTTTCGGAAAGAAAATTTTGCCCCGCCCACTTTACGCCCACTTTTTTCGATTTACCTAAAATGAAAAAACTGCTGCATCGATTTGACTAATATTTCTTTTAACTGTTCGTATTAATCCATTTTACGTTTTCATCGAAAGAAAAAATTACCACGTCTACTTTTACGCCCACTTTTGCTATTAAGCGCATAATTTGAGAACGGCTTGACCGATTTATATGATTTTTTTCTTTAAAACTATCGCCATGGTCCAACTTAGGTTTTTACGCCCTCTTATTTCGATTTACCTAAAATCAGAAAACGGCTCTTTATTCCAAATAAAAAAAAAAAAAAAACATTGTCTATGCGCTGGCCTTAAGATGAAGTAGTCAATAAATATGATTTCCAATTTGCCTTAAATAAATGTGTTTCTTTTTTCATTGAACCCATATCTACACCATATGTAAGTTATTCTGTAAAAAAAACTTAATGATAGGTATTTCATGGATTTTTATTTAAAGGCCGTAAAATTCGTTTAAAGATCAATTTAAATCGTCTGGTAATACAACACTAATGTTTGCTTAGAGCCAGCAACGCGGACCGAGTCAGCTAGTTAAACATAAAATTGAAATGAAATATGCATTTCTTTGTCCACTGTTAAGAGTTTTTGTAAAATACTTTTATAAAAATAGCAGATTGTTTACACATATAAATTTATTTTATTAAATTTAAAATGTTCATACAGTTAAGTTTGTACTAAACGAACAACATTAATACAATTAATGAAAATATTTCCTCGAAAATCTACGGCAACCAGTCAAAATATTTATATGGAAGAAAACTTTGGTGAAGTTATAGATTTATTTGGCTAATTTTTTATACAAAACTGCATGTGTACTCTAAAATATTGAATACTGTCACCCCCTTGTGGGACTGGTTGCACTTTAAGTGTATGATCCGGTAGAACCAGAGTCTCCTGCTAATAAGAGCAGGTGTTCCCATCGTCTTTTTTTTCGTGAGGAACAACCTTTTTTTGTTTCCAATAGCAACGAAGAAATATTCGTAAAAATAACACACATTACTCTAAGCAGCTATTGTTTATTTATGTTTTTAATGTAATTTTTTATGAAAATTTGTTAAATAAACCTTGTACGGGACTTGTTTTTGTTTGAAAAAGGTTGAACATATTCTAGTAACATTTTTAATTATTTATTAAGATTTTGTTTGTCGTGCTTAATTCCCATTTTTTTATTGCATTTTTATTCTTGCTAAATACACTGAACTTTATTGTTGGATGTTAAGCTTGTTTCTATGCGCATTTCACTGGTTGAGTTTCTTTAATAATTAACTTGCAAGTGCACGGCGTAAAAATCTGAACTGGCAAACTGCTTTATTTTGATTTTCTTGCGAAAACAATAAAGCAATTTGTTTTTGTTTTTATTTTGTGTTTTCTTAATCCATTTACAACTACAATTAATATTGGAATAATTCCAACCAATTGTAGTGGGGAATGTAAGAAGAGATAAACTCGCTGTTTATTGTTCATTTTGTTTAATCATTGATATCATTTACTCTGCAGTTTTGTTTGCTTATATCTTTGGCTTTTATAAAATTTTTTGGGAAACTATTTTCCTAATGATCTGGCCTAAGCAACCAGTGAAATGCATATAGAAACTAACTTTTCCTTCAACAATAAATTTCTGTGTATTTATCAAGAATAAAAATTGGGAATTAATTGATTTTTATTCCACAATACAACCTAGTAAAAAATGTACTCCAAAAGTAGCAAGTTTAATGTATGAATTCAAACCTTAAATCACTTCAAACCTGCTGATAGGATGTCTGATTTTTGTATGGATTGTTCCCTGTTTGGAGGACTGTTTTGAAAGTGTAGAGAAGTTTATATGAAAAGCACTTAAATATGTAGGGAAACCCCACATTAGTTTATTATCACAATTCTAGAAGGCTTACAACCCGTGCAATTCCAATATCCCTGTTGAATAACAACGTTGTTGTCGTTAAAACTGTAATGCCCGTAATTTCTACAAAAAAAGCTGGTTGTGTTTGTACCTAACAGTTACCTTTACCTACTTTAACGTTTGTTTTGCTTACGTGTTTTTGCCTTCGGTTTTCTTTTAAAATATGACAGCTTTTACACCATAGATTTCTATACACAGATACATTTTTTTTTTGTAGAAATTTCGGGCATTAGTTAAAAGCAAAAACTGTCAATAATAAGAATATAAAATTCTCAGAGAAGACATACCGATGTCCACAGGAACTAAAGATTTTTCAGAGACTTTTTAGAAATATTTTAGTTATAGAATATAAGGCAATTCAAAAATGTTAACTGCATTTATAACTGAATTTTAAACCAAATTTCGGAAGATATTATCATAAACATCTGGAAACAATTAGAGATTACTATTAATTTTTCGAGCTAAGTCGAGTTTTTCTAATTTCTTATATTGTTTAGCAAAATTATTAAAAGATCATTAAAGTTGTACTCGACTGTAGCAAATGTGAATGCAAATAAATAAACTTAGCAACACCATTTTATACGCCATGTCATTTTGTACAATTGAACAATAAAACACAATATGTTGTTTACATGTGTTTGTGGAAGTGTTTTTCTCACTGATTCGCACAAGCACACACATGAGCACTTACTTTAACATCCGCTCAAACAGATTCCGTTACACACACACACACACACACACACACAATCGCAAAGGAAAACAGATTGTTCCCTCTCTAGTGCATTTTTAAAATTCAAAAATTTTAGCAATGATATGTATATACGAGGGTAATTTAAAGTGTTCTTCTTATGGCCATTTTCTCAAACTGCCTGCTACTAAATGTCAACATAAATTTATTGGACCGATGAACTGTCCGTTAACGATTTTGGGTTTCTCAATATACTGTCAAAAACATTGTTTTTCAGTTGGCAACACCTCTCAAAATACATGTAAAAGTTGGGAGTCAGCAGATTGAATTTATCTGTACGGCAAATAAAACGAAAATAAATAATTGGCAGATGCGTGCTGGTTATCTTTGCGACAGAATAGAAGCAAATGAGACATTGAGAAAACAAAATTTATTTATTGTGCAGTTTTTCGTTGTGAAAAAAGATAATCGCGTAATGAGAAGACGAACATTAAAGTGTTAAATACCAAATGTTTTGTCTTAGTATCAGATTGAAGTGCATCCAAATGTCTGAAACCGCAAACAAAAAATTTAATGAGACAAAAGACAACAATTTAAGGGCCAAATAAACCACACAAATTGTGAAACCAACTTATAACATTTTTTTCGTTTAATCGAATAAGTTAAAAATGCCAAATATCGATTATTCGTTTAATCGAACAAAAGGAAAACCCGATTAATTGAGGCTAAGGGTATACATACACACATACATAAGTATATCCCTGAAGGATGCCTGGGATGAAGTGTTTCCAAATCGCCACTTTTTTATTTATTACACTTTAATTCCTACTAAAAGCCCTAGACTTTTTCAATAAAAAAGGCAAACACACAGAAAAAAATCAAGTTAAAAACGTCGAAAACAAGGTTGATTTAAAATTTTTCGGTGGTGATTTTGCTTCATACGTGTTTCATGTTAATTCAACCTGATTTTATAATTGCTTGCGAACAACATTTTTTTTCTTTTAAAATAACTATAATTCATGTTAAATTACCATTGCAGTAAAGTTAGAGCAAAATGTCATTTATATTGAAATAACAATCCGAATCACGTTGAATGAAAGTTATTTCATGTTGAAACAACGTGAATTTCATGTAGAAACTAATTGGTGTGAAGAAGCTTTAGAGACAACATATACATTTATTTAAGAATAATTCAAAATACTTACCCTTGTAACCAGCGATGCCAACTTAGTGCTTTTGGCACTATTCATGGTGCTTTTTGATGCTCCAAAACGCCAAAATTATATCCATAGTGCCAAACTAAGAAAAAGCACTAACTTGGTGCTTTTTCAATTTTTCGTTAGTGCCTTTAGTGCTTTTTAAAACTTTGATTATAGAGGATGATTTAGATTTGCTATTTCGGTTAAAATTTTGAGAAGACCTGTAAAGATTTTAAGATTTAAAATGTGATAAAAGAAACTAGCATTCGTTTTACCAAAAACTTTATTAACGAGGTTAGTGCTAGGCTTCCTAGCAATTTGGAAATTTTACAAAACGTTGGACTTTTTAGCGTTGACAACCGTAATAAAAACGATGTATTAACTGTTTCAAAAATAGAAAATTGCTTAGGAAATATAAGCGATTGTAAATGAAAATAAACAAAGAGTTTGATGCATGTAGAAAAACGTATCGAAAAGTTAAAAAACATGCAGTTGAAAACTGTACAAAAGAACGCAAACTTTAAAAACAAAAAAAGTTGTTACTTGGTAAAAGCTAAGTGTTAAATAAATTAAAAACAGCTGTCAGAAACTGCTTTTATAATTAGCGTTGTGTAACCTGCCATTTTTCATGATCTTTAGTTTTCAAACGCACGACACTGTCTCCAAATAACCGCGTGATTAGATTTATTTAAACGGTAAAATAGAGGGGTTTTTATTAAAATATGGGCTGTGATTAAGTTTTATAAAGAATGGTCGGTCATTGCAAATTTTCGGAAATTGCAACAGGCCAGATTTTTTCGAGTTACGAAAATCGAGCTCGCACTGTATTACTTTCAAACTGTTTTGTGGAAAATTAAAACTCAGCTGATGATGATCGAAATGATTTGGATGATATTATTTTTATTGAAGATAATAATAAAAAATGTTCACTCATCAACGCTGTCGCTTTTTTTTAAATTTTGGAGGTATCTAATTTTCGGCACAGCCAAATGCAACTTGTTTTGTGTTTTATTAAATTGTAAAAATGGCTTAGTGCTTTTTTACGCTTGTTTTTTGTTCGAAATAGTGCTTTTTAGTGCTTCTTTTAAATTTTAAAGTGCTTTTTGCTCTCAAAAAGTTGGCATCACTGCTTGTAACACATGTTTCACTTATTTTGTAGTCTCTTTTGTTAACAGATCAATCAGCAGAATGGCCCGATATGGTTTTCATCATCATTCTACTTTGAAAACTTGATGTACTATTTAACTAAATAATTTAAATTAAAAGAATACGGGAATTGTATTCTTTTTATAACATATTTAAGGAATGAAAATAAAAAAATTAACATACTTTACTATGTATGCATGTTAATTTAACAAGATAAACTTTTGATTTTAATATAAAACAGGTTTTTATGGATTCAATATTGAATCCATATTTAATTAAATTTTAATATTTTTTTTTATTTATTTTAACAGTGAATAATATTAAACAAGCGTGATTTAGGATTATTTTTTATAATTTTAATTTAAAATTAACATGAAATAATGATACATTTAAATAAAGGGCATACTTTTGGAGAAATTTTACATGATTCTCAATCAACATTTTTCCATTGGTATTTTTTTCTGTGTGAATGGTTTTTATAACTTTAATCATTAAATTAAAAATAAACTTCTCCTTCTACCCTCGTGTATCAAAATACTTTTCAGGCATAAGTTTGTGTGTAGAGTTTCTATTGTTCTCGATTTAACTTTGTATAAATATTTTTGTTTTACTAACTTTCATCGTTTATTATTATATTTTGCTAAAAATATTATTTTAATAAATTATTAATAAGGGCAGGTTTTTATATGGACAAATGATTTTCATACATGCAACTATGCAAGAAAAAAGGGGTAAGAAACAAAAAAAATATTCTTAACTAACGTTTGTGTTGACATAAAAATTGGCAACAAAAATGTTTACGATAGGTACTATGTCATTACAAAATGTTGTTGTGGTAGGTCAGAAATTAACCAAAGGTTCCATATGAACCCCTTCCTTAAATCGGTTGGAGGAAAACAAATCTCATATAGATGAAAATATCTAAATAAAATGCGACACAAATAACTTTTAAATTATTCTTATGGGTACTAAATCACCGATGGTTTGAACGCTAGTTAAGTTGAACTAAACTTAAATTTATATGTAGTTTTAGGTCATTAGATGTAATTCAGTGCCCCAAATATTACATGCTGTTTAAAAAATTGATGTAAAATTCATAAGGTTTGTATTCGAAGTTTGAACGCAAAATTTTAAGCGTTTAAAGATGGTTTATATGTTTACTGATCAAAAGATTTGTTGGTTTAAACACATTTTAAACCAAAAAAAGATGCTTAACGTGCATTGATTTATTAGCCATACATACAAGAATAGTCTAGAATACAATGTGTGATGAATGGTGTTTTTTATCTTTTTTTACGAATGTGGACCAACCAGGGGACCGGGAATGATGGACCATACCTTATTTTAAAGAGAACTATCCCAGTAAACTGGTAAATAATTTTATTTGAATAAAATCGGCCGATTAGTAATTTTTTGAGAGTAATTTAGGCAGATTTTAGAATGCATTTTTTGGTTTTTTATGGATGAATGGTGTTTTTTGTCTTTTTTTACGAATGTGGACCAACCAGGGGACCGGGAATGATGGACCATAAATCATAACATAATTGTGTTCTGGCGGGTCCAAATTTTTCTATATATACTATGATGTAGGGTATCAATAGTCGGGCTTGATCGACTATACTTTCTAACTTGTTACTTATGGCACATTGAGTTCCTTGTGCTTCTGTGCTTATTCGAAGCAGTTTATTTAGACGCCTCTTTTTCGATAATTGAAGTCAGGGGCTGTGCTTCATAACTGAATACCGTAACACCAGTTTGGATTTAAGGTACGGTTGTTAAGTAAGAGTTTGAAGTCGAGAAAACAGAAAACAGGATTCCTTCCAAAAAGCTAAAAAATCTGAATGCCTTTAGGTTAATTTGAGCTAATTTTATTTCTATATGACTTTTCTACGTAAAAAGCTGATAGAGATGTATCGATGCTGATCTAGAATATGCCGTTATATTTTATATGCGACTGTTGAGGATTATTTGATTATTGATTTCAAAAAAGGGTGGCATGATTACCGATGCAAATCATCTGCAAATGTTGAAGTTTGGGAGTAGTTGTTTGTTGGCATGGCGTTCCAAACAAAAACTTTCCCTGATTTTAACAAAAACTATTTATAAAGTATTCAGCTATACATACTAAATTTTTATGATTGTTCACGTGTCCAAACTAAAATTTGTATTTTTTATAGAAAATATTTTTTGTTTTATTTATTTTTAATTTGTCATGGTTCAAGGAACAGTACTACACATACATTCAGATTTATTTTATCCTGTTTTCTGTTGAAAAAAAAGAGAATCCATTTTTATATTCACGACTATTTTTTTGTTTTTATAAAAAAAAAAATTATATTATACATATAAAACAAAAACTTGTTTGAAAACAAAAAACTGTTTTTGGATAACAATTTTTTTAAAAATATGTGTTGCATTTGTTATATTCCAAAAACAACTACGAAAACTTTTATTTAATAAAATAAAAGTTGAACTAGAGTCACAAATGCTTTAGTCAAATGTTTTAATTAAACTAAAATGTTGTTGGAAAATAAATAAATTAGTCTATTTAAAAAAAATTTATTTATTAGAATTTTAAAACAATAATGAAATTAATTTGATATTATTAAAAAGGTAAAAAGGTACCTTTTAGGAAAAAAAATCAATTCCTTATCGGCCATAATTCTACAATTTAAAAGGTTTTTCCATGAACAATTTTTTAGGAATTAAAACATCATCCATAACCATATCATCACAGTTTGCTCCTACTTATTTATTCAGTAAACCCAAGTTTTGGGAAACTGAACACGTGAAGACATATAAAAAACGGGCTGAAAACTGCTTTATTGAAAAATGATGTTTTAGTACATTTTCATGCCATCTAAAGGCTAAAATATATTTATTAAATACACAAAAAATTTAAACACAATAAGGGTCCTCATGATGTCGCTTAAAATTGCCATTTGTGCAAATGCGCAAACTTACGAGTCTTGTTTCATGAAGCCCCTTTTTTTACTTTTGTGTAATTTTAAACAATTAATGTCAGTTTGTAAGAAACGTCAATACAAAAATAAATTAAAAATTAAAATTCAAAAATATAAAAATTTGTGTTTAAATTTGTGGTTAATATGTATGAGAAATTTGCTTTTAAAAATGCTCAAAGGAAGCCAAAAGACCAATTTACTGAAATTATTGCTAGAATTTATTGTTTGTGATTTATAGACACTTGGATTTTTCATTGAAAACGACGTTAAAATCATTAAAAGATCTGTTTGTTTAAATGCACAATTGAACAGCGAAAGTTTACGAGACAAAATTGTTGGGCAAATTTACCAAGTTTGTGTAAATGAATTCTTATACAATTTTTGACAGTTCATTTACGAGGGCGTAAAAATGCACAGTTTACGAGACTTATAAACGATATCATGAGGACACTTAATAATTTATTAAAAAAATAGTAATCACCCCTATTATGTAAGTTGTCGTTGACGTCGACATTAATTTTAAATTGTTTTCATATCAAGTCGACGACTATATCACTCCGACGTTAATTTGGTATTTTATAAGAATGATGTGTGGACGTCGACTAGTTATCGAAAATTTAACTAACAATATCCCATCTCCAATTATTTTTTTTTATTATTTTTGTTCATTATAGGTCACTTTTTAACGCTATTTTCCACCATATTTTTTAACCGATTTAGCTTTTTTGAACAAGGTGTAGAGTTTGCTTCCAATTTTGAATTTTCCACGAATTTTTGCCATGTTTTCGATAAGAGATATTATGAGGATAAGTTTTCTGATTCTTTATAGCTTTAACGTGTATTAATAAATAAAAGACTTTTCTACCATGCCGCTGTTAGCAAATTTTTCCGTTAATTGAGCAATTTTCACCGAATTTTTTGCCATTTCTTATAGTTTAATGGACTTGTAATAAATTTTATAGCTTGTTTGAAGTATTACAAATTTTCGCTATTTTTGCATATTTTTTTTTTTTTTTTTGGTATTTTCCGATATTTTCCAAGTTTGCAATTTTCGCGAATTTTAGCCATGTTTGCGATAGAAGCGATGTTTTCCTATAAGTTTTCTGATTCTTTACAGCTTTAACGATTTTTAATAAATATTAGTTTTAAGGACTTTTAATTAATTTTATTGTTTTTTTTTTTTGATATATTAAAAACGTTCTCGAAATTTCGGTATTTTTGAAAACTTTTCCGAATTTTCGCAATTTTTGCTCTTTGAGGCGTTCGCCTTAAATTGAAAATGTTCGCAAATTTTCGCTATTTAAGCAAACTTTTCCGAAATTTCACAATTCTTGCGTTTTGCTAATAAAATTTGTGCTCACAACTTCTTTTAAATATGCATTTTTTATTTAAAACGCATTCAATAAATATGCTTAGATTTCATTTAACATTTCTTTTACTTTCATTTGAGTCGTCGCAAAATTTTCTGTCGACTAAAACAAGGACAATTCTACTCGACGTCGACTAAAAAGCGCCTTAGAAAATATCAATAGACTGTCAATAGTAATCGATTATTGTCGTCATTATTGAAAATATCATTACTATTCAGGTGACGTCGACTTTCATAATATGTAGGGGTTTAAGGAACACTGAAAGAAAAATGCTTCATATATTTAATGAATCATATTATATGTATTTTATTCGACCTTTATTATAATAATATAACTTAATTTTCAAGCTTGAGGTCTTTTTTAATTGTATTTAAAAAAAACCTTTAAACGTTTATTTTAACCAATATTTCGGCACTTCTTTGAGTGCCTTCTTCTGGGTTTTTTTCTTTTCTTAATTTAAAATTTATAAAACAATACATTAAAATGACAAAATAAAAATTTTTTCAATTGAATACAAAAATATTTTTCAAATCAAACATGATCTATTACAATAAAAAGAAATTTTTAACTTCCGTTTCTATTTTTATAAATTAAATGTCTATAATTTTGTGCTACATTCTCAGTGTCAGACTTTAAATTAATTCTCGACATTGTTGCTACATTTATGATTTGTAACATTTCTAACATAAATCTACGTTTATTTTCATTGGTTAAATGAAAATTTTCACTGTCTAAATGGAATTGTATAGTTATAATGAAGTATTTTCGTTAAAATCGCTTCATGGGATTTCGTAATTACGTTAAAAATTTTCATTGGATATATGAAAACTTAAGTTTGTCCAAGTTAAACAAAAAATTTTAATTGGGAACATAAAAAAACGATTTTCAAAAATAACTTTATACATAAATTAATAAAAAATTATAGTTTCCTTAAAAAAATGTTTAATTGTTAAATAAAAAATGTAAGATTTAATAATTTCATACATCTAATATGCCATTAAATTAATGAAATCAAAATTTTTTTTATAAAAGCAACATATTTTAATAATTTAAAAAAAAAAATTATTTTTAACATTCAAATAACTCTATAGTCTCAATAATTAAGAGCATAAAATATCTCGAAAAAGCATGCCTTCATAAATTTAAATTTTCATTATGACTTTAAAAATGTCATTATATTAATGAAACAAAAACTTTCAAATAATAAATATGTATGTTTTTAGTTTTCTTTAATATGTACATTAGGGTGGTTCTTAAAATTAAAAGTTGGATTTTATCAAGTCTCAAATTCTAAATCGGTGGTTATTAGTAAAAAACTACAAAAACAAAAATTTTTGGTCCATCAGAGAAGATTAAGGCACGTCGCCAGCCCACCGAAGTTTGAGAAAATCCTTAATTTTTGGCTAAAATTTCAAAAACTAAATTATACTTTAATAAATATTTACTTCTTTATTCATAACAAATATTTTTGGTTTACTAATAGCTTTTTGACATATCCTGCATAAACATATCGTCACCCAAAAAGCAAAACGCCCTAACTAACAAAAATACCAATATTGATATTTTAACTTACTCATCAAGAAAACACGTTATTATCGGATATTACCAAATTTAAATTCAACTTGTTTATTTTTATTTTACTAAATATTATAATTTTGTTTTCATGCTAGTTTGTTATAGTTTTTTTAGTACATCCGGGATATTTGCGTCTATAATCTTGGACAACTTTTAGTACATATTGTTTTTGCTCTTCATTTTTTGTCAGAAATGAATTATATTTTACCATTAGTTTGACTCCTCTTTCCGCAGTGTCGTTGACTACCCTTAATTGCCCAATAATTTCTTTGTCTTTAACAAAAGAAGCAATTCCATCCCAATCTTCAGAGCTTGATTTTAAGAACTCTTGATCTATAAGGAATCTTTCGAAAAAGTTTTGTTTCCATGGACACAAATTGTTCCATTCCATTGTCTATGATGGTTGAAATATTTTGATTAGTCCCAATTTCTACAATGCAAGTCTTATTGATAAACTTATCACATTTTCTTCTTTGAATCAGCTTCGTCGTTTTCACGCGTCAAGTCTTATTATTTATCTGTTATTCCATTTGTATGAATGTATATGTGCGTTTTAAAATTTCGTTTAAAACATATTTCTTATTAAAATGTACTTAAATTCAAATTCGTGTTGAATATTTTAAAAATTGTTTAATTTAAAATTAAAGTTCTGTAAAATGTACTTTTAATTATAAATTTCTTTTGTTTTGTTAAATAGCATATATTTAAAAAAATTCACGCACAAAAAATCACACACGCTACGAAATTAACTTTGTACAACGAAGTTAAATATGAAAGATAATTGTCAAAATAGACCTGCTGAAAATTACGAATGAGAAAACAAAACGCATATGACGAGTACAGCAAGCTGAGTACTCGTTTCTTTTCCCCTCGTCACTCTCGCCAACAAAGTAGCAAGCTGATCAATAAGACTTGCATTGTGGAAATTGGGACTTAGCAATAATGGGTCGCTTTATATTTTGATCAACGTCACCAACATTCTTAAGGGCTTCAACCATTTTTGCTTTAGTGCTGTTCGGTACTCTTGAATCAAAAAATGCTAGGGCAACGGTGAATTTTTTTAGTATATTTTAGTTAGTATATTTACATGAAAATCTAAAGAACACTGTTTGTGAAGCAAATGGGCATTTTATGGACATGTTAATATAAAGTAAAGGGCTTTTTTTTCGATAATTTGTAGTTTATTTTCTAAATATACGATTTACAGAAAAGTCGTTTAGAGCTATGTTGTTACTAACATCACGGACAATAACTTTTTGAAGTAATTATTTTTAATAAAATTAATATTTTTTAAATTATGAGACATAAATAAAAAAAAAATTTTTCAAACATTGGAGGGCGTGGCGACATGTCTTAATCTAAACTGATTCGTCTGAAATTTTTTTTAGGATAGTTTTTCCATAATACCAATCGATTTGGGATACGAGAGTATGAAAAAATCAGGAAAAAAATTTTTCGATATAGCTAATAACCACCCTAATGTACATACGTACCTACATATACTTGAGTAATGGCAAAAAACATAGTTTTTTTTATTAAAAAACTACACTGCCCCGGTAGGCTAGCTGGTAGTGAGCTAGTCTATCAGCGCCGTGGTTACGGGATCGATTCTCGCCAGAGATAGGAAAAAATTAAATAGAAAAAAAAGTTAAAAAGTAAAAACATAATTAAAAAGAAAAAAACAAAATAAAAAAAAATTGTTTCCTTGATTGAAGTATTCATCCAATGAATAATACTCATAGATCTAATGTAATGTTTCATTAAAAAAATTTCCATGAAACAAGTTTCATTGAACCAACGAAGCGCTGCATAGGTTCCTTTTTAATGAAATTTTTCATGGGATTAATGTCAAAATTCATTGGTATTGCAAAGAAAATTCTTTCAGTGTACTAATATTAAACTCATTAAAAACTTATTCATAATTTCTACGGTTTTAAATTTTTAAGCCAGTTCATAACTCGATATATCCATAAAAACAAAAAAAAATGTCAGCATACCAAAGCAAAAGCAAATTAAAATAAAAATAGGCCAAAAATGCGCGTATTTTAGTTAAGCGCTAAACATTATCAGTCTAAATAATTCATAAACGTATCATTGCAGCTTTATAAGTCATCAATAAGCAAAAGTCGAAAAAAGAGTATTTATAAATGTTTAATAGCCTATGAAACGTTTAATAAACATTTCATAAATTTGAAATATTTATTGTAGCCTTTACCCTACTTTAAGCGTTTAATAAAGTGACAATTTCAATGTTTGTTAAAATAAAATTTTAATAATTGCACGAAAAATTAAACAATTTTGTCTTCTTATTTATTTTAATAAACAAAATTTTTTATGCACACAAATTTTTTTTCTTTTGAAAAACGATCACTAATGATTGAACTAATTTTAAATATAAACTGCTCGATAGATTTTTTTTGTTAAAAATAAAGTGGGTCGCGAGATATGTTTTCTGTTGCAACTTAAAGTCGTTATAACTTTTTGCATAAAGTATAAAAATCAATTTTTATTTATTTTAAATTATGCAAACCTTTTGTTACCCTTATTTTTAAAATGTCTTTCAAATAGGTAAAGTATTTCTTAAAGCAAACACAAAGTAGAAACCACATTGTGTATCGTGTGTTGGTTACTGGTTTGCCGCACGGAACAAAAATGTTTTGTTCTACATGCTAAGAATGGGGTCTCTCAAGCAAAAGTTTGTAGAATTTCAGTCAGAGTGGCTCGTGCCTTACCTCGCTAGGGCCATAGAAAAATTAAAATGGCTTCATCTCATATAGAGGAAGCAATCCTAATGAGAGAATTTAAGACATTAAAAAATTTTCCAGACGTTATTCGTACGCACATTTGTATCAAAAAAACTGGCGGGAATTTAGCCCAAATATTACATAAACAGAAACGGTTACTATACCCTGAATCTTCAGGAAAATTATATTTCCGAAATGCATAATTTATATATCTTTTACCACTCATGACTGCCGTATTTTAAATGATTCAACTATCAAACTTGAAAGCGGACGGTTCAAAGGTATTTTGTTGGGAGACTCAGGATATAAGCTGCAGACTTAGTTATTCACCCCACTATCCAAACCACAGAATGAAAAGGAGAACAAATATAATGCTGCACAGATAGGCACTAGAAACTCTGTTAAACGTTGCTTCGGGGTTTGGAAGCAACGATTTCGCTGCTTATTAGATGGGTTGACGGTTTATCTGGCAAAAGCCTAATTATGAATAAAAATTCCCCGGGAGTTTTCTTCCTTCTCCCATTTTTCCTATGTAAATTTAATTGTAAAAATGGGAAAAGGGAAAAATCTCCCGGGGAATTTGTTTTAATAAGTGGGCTAATTGATTATCGTCCTAGCAGTTCTTCACAACATTGCTATTGAAGAAAATGATATTGTTCCAGGTAAAAACCTAAAATATTTTAGCAGTTATATGTGGTTAAGAAAGTTTTGTTAAAACCTAGGAGGTTTTATTTTCAAAACATCTGCGTAATCCAATTTTTTTTAATATTTTTAATCAGGCTTAAGTTCATAAAATTTAATTTTCATTAAATTATTTTTATGAACAAGGGAATTTTACAACATGAAAATTAATTAAAATTGTTATTGATAATTATTCATTCTTAACTGACCTGAGATTCGAACCCAGGCGGCTGGTTACCATGACATGTTTCGATCGCGACCACTCGATCTCCTCAGATGGATTTGCCGTCTTACACTCGCAGCCATCGACGACTGCTGACGTCAATAGTTAAATATCAATCCTTAAACCAAATAGTATTTTTAACCTTTGGTAGATCGAAATTTGCTTTTTTGAATGATTATCCATTTTTAATCGATTTCACATGTTTTTTCCTAACTTCTGTTTTTTCCGTACTTATGTCAAGAATTCTTCTTGAAGTCCAAAGTACATTTTTTTGTTTTTTTTTCTTGACATAAGTACGGAAAAAACAGAAGTTAGGAAAAAACATGTGAAATCGATTAAAAATGGATAATCATTCAAAAAAGCAAATTTCGATATACCAAAGTTAAAAATACTATTTGGTTTAAGGATTGATATTTGACTATTGACGTCAGCAGTCGTCGATGGCTGCTAGTGTAAGACGGCAAATCCATCTGAGGAGATCAAGTGGTTGTGATCGAAACATGTCATGGTAACCAGCCGCCTGGGTTCGAATCTCAGGTCAGTCAAGAATGAATGATTATCAATAACAATTTTAATTAATTTTCATGTTGTCAAATTCCTTTCTTCATAAAAATAATTTAATGAAAATTAAATTTGATGAACTTAAGCCTGATTAAAAATATTAAAAAATTTGGATTAAAAACCATAAATAGTTCAACAAAATAACCACAATTCTGCGTAATGTATAATAAAAATTGGTTATATTATTCATTAAACAAACAGCTTTATCTCTTTTGAAACCAACAGAGTTTGAGTAGTAAAAATTTGGTATTGCTAATAAATGATTTACATATTTCGCTTCTATTCCAATTGTATGTATTTAAAAACAAAAAACATAAAATTAATTAAAATATAATCCGTTTTAAAAAACAGAAATGCATTTTCAATTGAAAACATAAGAGAAACTCACTTAAAATTCGTTCGTTGTATGATACTTGTATTCAATCGTATCGTTTCCTCCCATAAGCCATAAGGTTTTATTTGTTTCTCCATTGAGAAATAAGGCCATATGGCTTCATTACACTGCACCATTCAATGCGCATAAAACTCTTCTTTTTGAGCATATTTTCGATTATGCTTCGATTTCTATTTCTATCTATTCTGGTTTGTCCAGTGATTCGGTGAATGTACATAGTTATTTTAATTTCATTAATGTTTGAATGTAATTTTGACACAAAAGTCTTCATTTGATTCGGTTTTGAAAAATGCCTCATAAGTTATTGCATTTAGAAAGAAAACTACTCCCTGCTGTAAATTGCCATGTTTTAAAGTTTTTTTCGTGCACTTAAAATTAGTTTATTGACCGTAATTGTAAATTAACCTTTTCTTGAAATGTAAAAATTTATGGGATAAACGTTTCACTTTTTTGTGTGATTCCAATAAATCATTCGTAATAATTTTTTTTTTTGTGGTAACTTGACGAACTTTAGTAATTTTTTTTGGACTTGCTCTTTTTTATTTATTAATATAACCTGCTTGGGGCAAATGTCTCATAACGAGCTAAAGTTTTTATTACTCTGCCCTAAAAAACTTGCGTGCGTGGTACAAATTTCAATATTTTTCATAAGCTTTTGAATTCATTAAATTAAAATCTAAAGTTCGTAATTCACAGTCCTATTAGTGCAATAACATAATTCGCCATACGAAATTTTGACAGCGAATTACCTCATTTTTACTCTAATGCTGATGAATTGTAACAACATCATTACTATGACAAGTGTCTTCGTTTACGTTTACGCTGGCCAGATTGTCATCAATAAGATGACACATCGGCATCACAGAAATAACGAATCGGTGTTCGTTAAATAAAACATTAACAGCGGAGAAAGGACTCATTAGGCTCAATTTAATGACAAGCTGTCATTACAAACTATCATTAAATTGGAATTGAATTACGACAAAGTGACAGAATATTATTATTTTGTTTTGTTGTATTTCGCTCTGTGTTCACAGAAGAACTCTGAGTTATAAGACACCAGCAGCACGCCCGATATGGTTTTCATAATCATTCTACTTTGAAAATTTAATGAAGTTAACTTAATTAATTAAACAAATAGAATATGGGAATTTTCGCTTCTTATTTTTCCCCTGTTCCCTTAAGCTCCCCTAAGATTTGAGATAAGAGAAATCGAAAAGGCTATTTGTGATTTAAGCCCCAATAAAGCCTATGGTTTTAATAAGATCAGCAACAAAATGCTTTGGCAGCTACCCAGCATAGCAAAGAAAATTATTCTTTTAATTGTTAATGCAAGGTTTCCTTAGTTACCATGATACCTAATCTAGGAAAGGATAAAACAAAAGTTGAGTCATATAGGCCTATAAGCTAACTGTCTAATATGTCAAAACTGTTTGAAAAGCTGTTTGTATCAAAATTAACCCCAATTTTAAATGAAAATAGATGTATTCCTAACCACCAATTCGGCTTTAGAAGAGAACACAGCACAATTGAACAAACCCATCGAATAGTAAACGCCATAAGAAAAGCCTTTGAAGAAAGAAAATATTGTTCCGCTCTCGACCGATGTTTCTAAAGCTTTTGCTAAATTCTGGCATGACGGATTATTACATAAATTGAAACTACTTAGTCGGTCAAAAGTTTATTATTAAAGAAGGTGATTATTTAAGGCCTCATCGGCCAATTGACACTGGAGTACCTCAGGGAAGCATCCTGGGCCCACTTTTATTCCTAACATAAACCTCGGATATGCCAACAAACTACTACACCAAACTTTAACATTTGCTGATGATACAGCTTTTCTAAGCGTGCACGAAAACCGTCATGAAGCATGTCGTTACTTACAGGATCATATATTTCAACTAGAAATATGGTTAAAACAGGATAAAGGTCAATGAGCAAAAATGCGTAGACACAACATTCACCTTGCATCAATAATCAAATAATACCTCAAAATTCGCATGTAAATATCTCGGTATGCATTTAGACCGCCGTTTAATGTGGAAAAGCCATATACACGTAGAGAAAAAACATGGTTGAAGAATGGTTAAAAAAGCATATTTGGTCCCTGCAATGGCAACAAAAAACTTTTGTTGTTTAAAAAAAAAACTTTTTTCACGACTGATAATATTTTGTTTCTATTTAACAATAAAGTGTTTACTTCCCTTGAAACTTCAAATATGGCTAATTTTAACAATATAATGTTTAAATAAAATAAAACTACAACCATACACTTAAACATATTATGGTTACCTTAACCATATTATTATCACGGTAACCATATTATGGTTAAATTCATCCATCCAAAAGCTATAACCATATTATCCAAACATGTAATGGTTAATATGTAATGACAATAATATGTTCGAAATTATAATATTTTAAAACATTGTATGATTAATTTTAAATTTAAAATAGCATGTTTAAAAAGCAATAACATTCTGGTCGTTTATATTTCATTTGGTTTGATTAAAATTCTCATTCATTTTATTTTTTTTATTGATTAAAACACATAAATTTACGTAGAAAAAAACTAGTAGAACAGAAAAAATGCTAATATGAAGATCGTGACAGGCTGGAATATGAACCAAAGGGGATTTTTTATAAAAGTGGAACGTAACACCTATCATGAATATACAATTGTTGATTTTAAACTTACTATAGTCATATTTAAACATAATATGGTTACCTGCAAACATAAACATTGTTAAAAACCAACCAAGGTATGTTGCTCGTAGAATATGGTTACCTCCAACCATATTTTTTTTCATCGTGTAAAAATGTGTAATAAAGAGAATAATGCATCGATTTGATGTCACCGTAGCTGGATGACGCAAAAAATATGACTACAATTTGTGATGAAGTTTGTCGTTGGATTGATGTCATATTTTGCCTTATTGATGCCATTTGTAATAATATTGATAACAAAATTATGATGTTAGGGCATCATAAATATAAAGATGAGTTTTTCTATGAGTGTACGTTATTCTTTTAGATTTATTATGCCAACTACAAACTGCAAAAAAAAACGGAAAAATAGAGAATTGTTAAAAAGTTGTTTTTTTGTGAAATTTAAAACAACAAATAAATTTAGAAAATAGGAATTTTTAAATTAATGAGGCATTTTAAATTGTTGCTTAATATTGTATTCATTTTCAAATTAAGAAAATGTTCATAAATGTAAGAAAAAGAGTTCTTAAATTCGCATTTGAAGTTTAAAGAGCGAACTAGGCGTTCTCGATCGTAAGTTAAAAACCACTTATGTGCACAGCTTAATTGTTAGATATCATATCATTGGGCTTGACCGGCTATAAATTCTTGATTTTTTACCTATTTTTAACGGTTTATTGGTAATAGCGGAAAAAATCTCGAAAATGATTTCTGTTGGATTAACAACAAGTGTAAAAGTCTAAAAAATTTTAGTACGTATATTTAACTAATTTGGGTTAAAAACCTTTGTTTCCACTATGAGAAAAACCACTCGTTAGAACAAAACTGGTTTTGGTTTTCGAATTTTCGAAATCAATTTGGTATTAATGTTGTAAACAAACATGAAAGCCAAAAAAAATATGTGTTGAAAAAAAATATTTTTCTTTAACATGAAATTTCCTTGTTTCTCTTTTAATACACAGATATACATACATATGTATATGTACATATATAAAAGAACATAATTTACTACCTTTTTATTGTATTATTTTATTATTTTTACGCTGCAAACAAATAAATCAAGTGGAGATTTGCATAAACCTATTTAATAAGTCTGGATATTTTGGTTAATATGTCACTTTTTTGAAATTGTCAATCATCAATCCTTAAACCAAATTGTATTCAACCTTTTGGTAGATCGAAATTTGTTTTTTTTGAATGATTATCTATTTTAATTTATTTTAACATGTTATTCCTTTACTTCTCTTTTTTTTTCGTACTTTTGTCAAGAATTCTTCTTGAAGTTCAAAGTACATACATATATTTTTTGTTTTTTCATTTTTTGTCTTTCTTTTTCTTGTTGACCTTTTCAGCACAACTTGAAGGACAAATGCAAACATATTATTCATTCTTGACTCAATCTGGGCTCGAACCCAGGTGTTTACGGACAGGTTACCCTGACATGTTTCGATTGCAACCACTCAATCTCTTCAGAGGGCTTGCCGTTTAACACTCATGTTAAAATAAATTAAAATAGATAATCATTCAAAAAAAAACAAATTTCGATCTACCAAAAGGTTGAATACAATTTGGTTTAAGGATTGATGTTTGACTAATGACGTCAGCAGTCGTCGATGGCTGCGAGTGTTAAACGGCAAGCCCTCTGAAGAGATTGAGTGGTTGCAATCGAAACATGTCAGGGTAACCTGTCCGTAAACACCTGGGTTCGAGCCCAGATTGAGTCAAGAATGAAAAATTATCAATAAAAATTTTAATTAATTTTCATGTTGTAAAATTCCTTTCTTCATAAAAATAATTTAATGAAAATTAAATTTAATGAACTTAAGCCTAATTAAAAATATTAAAAATTTGGATTAAAACCCATAAATAGTTCAATAAAATAACCACAATACTAATAATTGTCAATCAACAATAATGGATAACCAAGAGTTGCATTCATGATTTTTGACATGTTTTGGAGCAAAACTAGTTTTTGTTTGAGTTTTTCGAACATGAAAAATGTATGGGAAAACAAGTAGCAAAACATTTGTTCTCTGCAAAACTAGTTTTGTGGCCCCCAAAACATGTAAGTGGAAACGTACTATTAAACTGTTTTTTTAATTTTGTAAATTGGTTTTTGTTTTGCAAAATTAAAAAAAAATTTTCGATATGAAATAAAAACTTTTGTCTTTCAGTAATTTAAAATCTAAATTATTTGAAACTCAAACTATAGTTTTAAACAAAATCCAATAAAAAAACATACATTTGATATCCTTAAAATCCCAACAATTTGCAAAAATCCTTTTTTATTGCTATTACTGTTAATGAGGCTTTAAATTTTACACTCTGGTTTTTATGAACCTAATTAAAATGTTCCGACAGCAATCAAGTGAAAAATGTCTTGTGGCAACGCCTCTGAAAATTACAATTTTATACCTTTAAAAATAACTAAAACGTAATAAATTAACAAAGCAGAAAAAAGCAAAGGATGCACATAAATCTGCCAGTCTAACGATTTGCAGAACAATTCTTCTTATTTGATGTAATGTAATGCTCACCTTGTTGAAAAGTTATTACTTTTGTTGTTTTGTCTAAAATTTCTAAAACATTTGCCAACAGGATTTCTCAAGCAACCTGCCACCAGAGCAACAACATTCTCCTTAATAACGCAGTGCTTGCATTTGAGTGAGTTAAATAAGATTGCCTGTTTGTCTGTCCTTGGTCCCGTTTAAAATTGAAATAATCCAAATGGCTACAAAATGAAGAAAAAAATATCGAAAACATTTCTGGTTACGGCATAATTCTAGTCCAAGTTTTGCACAGTGGATCAAATGACAAGTTTTGTACGAAATATGCCAACGTAGTGTTTATGATAATTAATAAATTAAACTTCAACAACAACTTTGCCTCCGCTTATATTTATTAAATTATTTCATCTCAAATCGATCCTTTGAGAAAAAGAAATGTCATTGCGTGATTTCAAGCGATTTTCCCAATAAAGTTTTATGCGTTTCAATTAATTTTTTACACCCTCTACTACTAGTGGTAAACTAAGTTTGTCATTTCGTGCGAAGTTTTTTTATAATTTATCTAGCCATACCCATCTGTCTGTCCGTCTGTTGAAAACACGCTCACTTTCGAAAGATCCAACCGAAAAGAAGAAATAGCTTCTAGTTATCCCAAGCAGTTTGGGATTGAAATCCAGCACATTTTGAAATTTGTTTTAAGTGGTTAGAAAGCATACCCCTAGATTTTGTGAAAATACACCCAAAATTTACCATATGCCCCATCCATATAAAGATAACACTCGGAGAACACTTTCGTAAGCCTAAAACTTTAATAACAATTGCCATAGAAGCCAAATTTAATCAGCCATAATTTAATAAGACTCGAAAACAAACAACCAAATACCCAATATAAAATAGAGCTTCCAACGAAGCAGGTTTCTAAGGGAGAAACGTAAAAGCATCGCAACGGAAGGCATGCATTTTGTATGGCGAGTTCCCACTTTGAAGCAATACATTTTTGACATATAAAGCGCTTTAATCTTTGCACACTGAATGTTTTGTTACAGTTATAGTTTTAGTATTCTCCATTACACACCTGCTTTGTAGTAAGGGAATGCCGTGGCACTTGAAATTTAATTTTTGTTTTATAAAAGTTGTATAGAATTCTTTCACTAACTTAACTAAATATCTGTGTGTCTTATTGCGTAGCACATAAGTGTGCTCTTACTTTTTTCAATGTACCATTAGTGCTTCGCAAAATGATAAAAATTTTTATTGGTTATGGTCAGAATGGGTCAGTAATTTTAGTTTTGTTCAAAGCTTTAAGATTCCACATAAATTCCACTTCTGAAATATTCTTTCTCATAATGGAGGGTATCAAAGAATATAAAAGTAAAGTAAACTTGTCTTTTCTCATTTTCTTAAATTTCACTTTTAATAATTTCCCGAAAAGGCGGAAATTGAAAACAATTTACAGCTTACAACTTCAATTATAGTTGACAAAAAATCGTCCAATTGCAGTCGGGATTGTAAGAAAAGATAAACACACTGTTTGTTTAAGCTTTTATAATGTTGCAGGTAAGACTTTATTGGGAATTTAGCACATTAAAACTAAATCCTATAAATGAAAAGAATTAAATTTGGTGTTACAAATATCAATAAATTCTTTGCGATATCGTAGCTGATTTCGTTTTTGTATTTTAAATTCTACGAATAACATACTGAAGTCGACTTAAACTCACTTGTACGCTAAATTACGCGCTTGGTCCACTGTGTACTGAGGCTGGTGGTAGGTGATGTCAGCATAATGTCTATTTTAATATTTTTTTTTTCTTTTATTTTATTTCTATTTAATTCCACCACAATGTTTTGTTATAGTGCGCTGTTTTGGATTTTGTTTTCTATTACCTCCACTGCTAATGATACCTTTGAGTTTGAATTTTCATTCTTTTGCTGCTTCTTTTCCTCTTCCTCTTCCTTTTTTTCTTTAAATGTTATACGTTTTATTTTCCCTGGTTAGCCAAAGGAGTTCTTATAATATTTTTTTAGTAGTCTATCTTAAGTCCTTTAACAATTTCGCTTCGCTTTTGTTTCTTAATTTTAGTTTTTGTTGTACATTTATATTTTTGTTTCATTACTATTGTTGGTGTAGTTGGTTTTGTGATTACAAAAGGCGTAAAACGATTTACAACTCTCTCGGCTACTATGAGATATTATTACTGAATGTGGTTGTATGAGTTGCAAAGTTGATCTGAGTGGGAATGGAGTTAACGTTGCCCAGTACACATTTTAAGTTAAACAATATTCAGATGACCTCGATTGTTAATTACAGAATTTAAATTCTGAGCTTTATAGCCAAATAGATAGATAAAACTGTGTTTTATGGACAAACTTTTTCATATGTGAAACACCCCATCCCATGGTTCAAACGTGGAACAAATTAGACACGCTAATGCCCAATTTTCAGGATTGTATTTAAATCTATATTAAGTTAATTTTCATTAAAACTTAAATCGTATTTAAATAGAGATTGGTGTTTTGAGTTTTATTTGAAAAGTCTTATTTAATTAAGATAAAAGTATGGTAGCACTAAAATACAAAAAAAAATAAACAAGTTTATTTATTTTCAAGGTGGTCTGAAAAAACAGCTGACTGTTAATGCTTTGCTGTTGTTGTTGTATTGTTGTGATATTGAGGCCACCTTACTAAGATATTACAATGGAAACTTAAGTTGAAATTAATGGTGTTTTATTTTCTACAAAAAATATGACATTCTATTTTAAAAAAATGCAATTTGGTGTCTTTTTCTTAAAAATTTTGCTCCCGAAAAGGGTGGCTTGTTTTATCCTAAAAAACTCATGCTTTTTTTTGTAGAAAAGAAAACACCATAAGTGTACCACATCGGTGACTTAAGTTCCATTTAAGTTTTTAGTGAAGAAGAGAATTTTGTATTTAAAACGATTTTAAAAATAAATGTGTTTTAATATCAATCCTGAAAATTGGCCATAAGAGCCTCAGAGAATTTGTGAATTAAGATGTACAGCTTTTCAATAAACAACTCTATTTAGATGATTTGAACCTCCGGATCCTTATTATCGAAATGTTATGTCTTAATCGGAATAGGCCCCAATCTATTTTCCTGCTTCCAAACTTTGGGCTTTATAACCAATTCATACCCGATTTTAAGCGGGGTTATCGTTCGGTGGATCCTTTAGATATATTTTTGTAAGGCCAAATTAAGACGATGTCTTTTCATACATGTCTAGCAAAGACGTTTGTTTTGTTTGTTGGCGATCGGATTTTTACTAGGTGAGTTTTTGTTGGACAAATGGTAACTTATGGATCACATAAATAAATGAGTTCCTGCAATAATTAATAATAATCGGCGCTTTCTGTGACTATTTTGTGTACATTTTTGTAGCAGAAATACAGATTTTTTAGGTAGATTGTAGGTTGTTGCACATTTGGGTATATGGCTCTTTTCAATCTTAAGCCGATTATGATTGAAAGTGAGCAAATCAATATAGAATTTCTCAAAGACCGAGAAAGCATGCGGTAAGAAAACTGAAAATTATATTGTATGATAGCTAAAGGGCAAAATAAACCACACAAATTGCCTGAAAAACATATCAATGTACGAATGTTTTGTGTTGTTAATTGGGGTGTATGCTGTTTGGACAATCATTTGAACAAATTTGTAGAAACATTAAAAATTATTAATATTTGCTAGGGTGATCGATTATTCGACATTTTTCAATAACCGGTTTTCGAATATTCCGAATAGTTGCTATTTTAAAAAAACCGGTTTTCGGTTAAGCATTTTACAAATAACCGGTTAACCGGTTTTAATTCGAATACATACAAATACAAAAATAAAATTAGTTTTTGTAATGTAAAAGTTAATTAGAATAAAAACAAAACAATTCACGAAGGTAAGGAACCAACAAAATACATATATGTTCCCGTCGATCCCAAAAGGAGCATAGATATGAGTTAAGGTATGTTCAGACCACAAATATATGACGATAAAATAAAAAAAAAAGCGTGACCAGTAAATTGATTAAACTTAAGCATTATTTGAGGCAATTTCTAGTTATTTGCTTAACTTTATGTATATATGTATAAGATGATATTTGCATTTATATATAATGTAGTTAAGAAACCGGTTAATAATGTTTGCTCTAGCCAAACGTTTTGCAAAAGCAAACAATTCTTTAAGAAAACTGGTGGTTACGTTAGGAGTCAAATATTTAATAGGTGTGAACATAGCTTTTATAATTTTCGAAAAACTTTGGTTTTAAAAATATGAATAGGAATTTAATAAATTTATTATTTGAGAAATTCTCCCAAATTTATTGTAAGTGAGTTTTAATTTGTTGCTGGTTAAGCATGTCTATATGAAGCAGTAAACTTCAGCCATATTTTTGAAAAGTGGCAAACAAAACCTCTTATCCAGGATTATATATTTAAATTTAAATAAAGTTCGAAATATCACCAAAGATGGCATCTTTATAAAGATATATATAGTATTTATAATACCGTCAAATTGCTAATTACTTTTAAAGCTGAACTTTTTTTGTAGTACTTTAAATTGTTTTTGGTTTTTGTTACAAGATGCTCATAATGTTTTTTTGACTTTTGTTTCCTTTTTTGTAAGTTTGCCAAATATTCAATTAGAAAAATACTTAAATTACGGGTACATTTATAACAAAAGGCAGGAAAACGTATATAAATTGCACATTAATAAAGTAACCGGTTTATTTTACTAAAATAACCGGTTTATTCGATATTCGAAAAATGGACATTTTAAAATATTCGACTTGGGAAAAACTAAAATAACCGGTTAAAACCGGTCGAATACTATTCGATCGATCACCCTAATATTTGCAGACAGGTTGGATGTTTGTCAATCTTTTGTGTGATGTCTAGCGCAAAGTGTAATAATTTTAGTTTAAACTTTGCAGAGGAAAGGAATAGAAGAAAAAGCATTCAAATTCTTTTTAGCCGTAAATTCAAATTTTTTTAAGTATAATCTTTTCCCCCAAAACAGCTTGTTGTGTTTACCACTCTTTACTGCAAATTCTTTTCTTTTCTTATGTATTTTTTTTAAACAAATAGCGAGCAAAATTGCTGCAGCGCTATCGTCCTCCGCATTCATTCAAAATAAATCAAAAATAAAGCCAATCTATTGTAAGGGAATGTAAGAAAAAATAAACTCACTGTTTATGTTTTGTTGGTCTTTTGGCTAAACTTGGATATTCTCTGCAAGTAAGACTTTAATGTTTGTAATTCTCATTCGATTTACAGTTTTATTTGTATAATATCTTTAGCTTTTTCGAAATCTTTTGAAAAAGGTTTCCTATTGATCTGGCCTAATCAGCCATTGAAATACGGATAGCAACTAGCTTTCCCTTTACAATAAATTTAAGTGAATTTATCTACAGTAAAAACTGGGTATTAAGCATGAAAAACAAAATCTTATTAAATAAAAATATTGTATCTCCAAGAATTACTTTGATAATAAAAGTGCACGTGCATAAAGACTGAACAGGCAAAATGGTTTATTTTGATATTCTTGCGAAAACAAAAAACAATTTGTTTTTTCTTATCCCACTTACAACTGCAATTAATGTAGGAAGAATTCCAACCAATTGTAGTGGGGAATGTTAGAAAAGATAATCTCACTGTTTACGTTTTTGTTGGTATTTTGTTTAAGCTTTGATATCTTTGCAAATAAGACTTTATAATTGTTTGTAATTCTGATTCACTCTGCAGTTTTGCTTATATCTTTGGCTTTCCTAAAATCGGTTGGGAAATTATTTCCTGATCATGTGGCCTAAGCAACCAGTCAAATGCGTAAAGAAACTAGCTTATTCTCCAACAATAATTTTTCAGTGTATTTATCAAAAATTAAAATTGGGAATTAAGCACGACAAACTAAATTTTTTTTATTTTTTATTTATTTTTATTTATTTATTTATTTATCAGTATTTCCATACAACAAGACATACATACATCTTATAATTATAGTATGGAACTAGAAGAAGTTATGGTAATAACTACCTCTTAATACAATTTAATTTAAAAAGAATTATGAAAAATTTAAACATTTTAAGGATCAAAAAATTAAAAAAAGGAAGAAAAAAAAATTCAATAAAATCAAATAAAAAATAACAAAATAGAGTTATCCGATTATATAAATATGACGGCACTTTTGTGTACACGATTTTGTGCAGAAGCGTAGGTGTCCTGATGTTGACCAGATTATTGACAGTCAAGTTGTAAAGTTTTTTACTTAAGGTTGCAATTCCATCAAGAGTGTGAAGGCCAAATACATATCTTAAAATTTTGTTAAAAAGAGTTTTTAGGTTCTGCTTACTAGTGGAATCACAATAGGCATAAACTTCGCATCCATAACGAAGTACCGGCATTAAATATGTTTTAGCAATTAGCATTCTAAAGTTAACTGGAGTGCAAAAGTTTGTTAACCACAGAGTACGTTTTACCTACTAAATACTATATTAACGTGATTAGCCCAGCTGAGCGTGTTGTTAAATGTAATACCCAAATTCTTTGCTGATGTTACGATTTCAATTTTTTCATTATTAATACGAATGTCAACATTCATATTTTGTTTTAAAGATTTTTTGCGGATTGTTACACATTTGGATTTTGTGGTTGGTGATGCCCAGCAATAGATGTTGTCAAGATCAGAACTGATCTTTTACATACATTTTCATTTATAGTGCCAAGCGATGTGTTTATGTATAGCTGCACGTCATCAGCGTATAAATGAATTTTACTGTGAAATACATTATTAGGTAAGTCATTTACACACAAAGAAAATAAAAGTGGACCCAGAATTGAACCTTGTGGTACTCCCCGGGTAACAGATAAAGGTCTAGAATAAGAGTCATTTAAGACCACGGATTGGGAACGATTTTCAAGGTACGACTTAATTAATAATAATGAAGTGTCACAGAACGAGAATTGATGGTAAAGTTTTGAGCAAAGTAGGGAATGATCAACAGTACCAAAAGCTTTCGAATGAACTAGCAGAACTAAAAGTGTTAAATTCCCACCATCAATAGAACAACGTATGTATATCTTCAGTGACGTAAATTAAAGCCGTGATGCAACTGTGTTTCTGTCGAAATCCGGATTGCCTACTGCTGAGTAGATTACATTGAGCTAGATGATCACTTATCTGTTTATGTATTATTTTCTCAAGAACCTTGGACAGAAATGGCAGAATCGCTATAGGCCTGAACTCAGAGTTATTTTCGCATGTTTCCAGTTATTTGGAAAAACACTAGTCATGAGTGATGAATGGCAACAGCTGAGGAAGTAGAATTTTTAGAAATTTTGGGCTGATTTTATCATTGCCAATAGCATCAGACCTAATAGAAATAATATTTTGTAAAACCTCATATGCATTTACACGGCCAAATTTAAAAATGTCACGACGACTCTGGTAATTATCAAAATCATAGTTGTGCTGTCCAAGAGCAGGAATTAGTAATCTTGTAAAAGAAACATTAGGTTCATCTGCACTATATTTACTGACAATGTTATTTATTAATTAAAAATTTTGTATTCTTTTTTTATAAAACTATCATTTTTAAAAAGTACATTATTAGCCCTTTACGTCGCAAGAACGCCAATTTCGTTAGTTTTTGGTTAATAGGTGGTACATACATAGTCAACTATTAATGGAAAAATTAATAAAAAAAATTTGTAATCATATTTAAGGTCTTATTTATTGAAAACAATTGTATGTTGCAGAAATGCAACATTGCAGCAGTAGCTCTAAAAATTCAATTTGAAATTAAAGAATAAGAACATTTTTAAAGCATTTGTTTTGCTTATTGTAGCACAGACTAACCCCGCATTTTCGCAAGATATCTGCGTAAAGCCTTTGAATTCTGGAAATTTGCATCTCATGCGATTATCGACCCTTAGGAGTTATATTATGCCATTTACGGCTCATTTCGATACTAAAGAGAAATCATTCACAATGCTGAAAAAATAGAAAAATAGTACACCTCAATAGGCAAAGTTGCATATGAGTATTTGAGTTGCAAAACTCGTTCGTTACAACTTTAAAAATACCAGTGGCCGTATTCTGTAATTCGCTAAAGCTAAATCTCTATTGCTAAATTTGGCATTGCCATACAAATTTAATTCGCCGCAATTTTAGCTTTTAATTTCATCGCTAAAATTTTTCAATTTTGTATTCTTTAAGGCATTTTAGCGATCGAGATTTAGCTTTAGCTAAGCGAATTACAGAATATGGCTGCAGGTGACAATTGATTCTAACAGTACTTTTGGCGATTCATGAGAAGAAATTGTATCAATGCATGTTTTTTCCAAGGACATGCATTTATGCAATCGGAATATCATTTCTCATAAAGCGCCAAAAGAACTGTGAAAATCATTTGTCATCTCGTATTTTTAATTTTGTAACGAACGAGTTTTGCAATTCACCTACTCATATATACAACAAACAAAAATCAGCATAAAACGTAAACGAAATTGGTTTTGCGAAAGAAATATGTAATTGACTATTGAAATATATCCTCTTACCTTTTACTCAAGCAAATTTCAATAGCCAAATATCACTATTACTTAAAAAAATAATTATTTGAAAATGAATTCAAAGAGCGCGCAACAGATTTCTACACACGAGTCACTTGAATGAAATTGATACAAACTTGTTGCTGTCTAGAAAGCTTATAATGTTTAAACCGCAAGAATGCTATATTGGCAAGCTTCAACATCGACTTAAATTGCTATGCTACCATATATATTTTTACACTTACTTTAAGGGTATGTTGCAGAAATACAACATGACGCCGTAAAGGGTTAGAAATGTACGGCCTCATAAACTTGACCTTTCAAAAAAAAAAAAAAAATACTTAAAAAAACTTTTAAATAATCTCTTATTGTGTTTATCGCTAAAAAATTTCATTCAACTTTTTAAAAGCAAAATAAGAAAAACTGACAGTCTCTACAACAGCTAAATTGCTTCTTGGGTGTTTTAAGAAAACTCAACTGTAATTTTATAAAATGTTTTAATTTTTTTTTTGTTGGAAAGCGTATTATTTTCTTTCATCATATACCCAAAATCCTTTTGACTTCGTCCTTTTTTCTAAATTTAAAAGTCTTTTTTGTGGCAGAGATTTCAACTACAATTTAACTTAATGCTTCCTAACTTCACTTGCACTTCTTACCTGCAAAACCAAAACTTTTGAAGAAACTTGGCCGTACCAAACCCCACTAATTTACGAGTACTTATACCCTTTCCATTGTGTCTTTCTGTATTGAGTCTATACATCTGCTTGGCTGGTTTTATATTTAATCGCTAAATATCTTTTTTTATAAAATTTTTGTAATGAAAAGTCATGGTTATTACTTTTGTTAGCTTTGCTGGCTGTTGCTGCCTATGCAAATTCTGGGCGTACTTTTTACTCCTTGAGTGGTGCGAGTAACATATTTTAATGCTCATGTAATTATCATAAAATTCTTGTGAAATTATTTATTTTAATTTCGTTAAACTTTTCTTTTGGTCAGAATAACTTTTGAAAATTTTGTGTAATTTTCATTTATTTTCTTTGCTTTAAGGACAATTTTAAATTCCTTGTTAGCGGTTGAGTTTAATTGGGGGAATGAAATGGGTGTTTCTGCTGTTTATTTATTGATTTTATTGTTGTTGGTGTTGGTACGAAGCCTTTTGTTATCTTATGAATAAATGGCACTAGTCTATTTAAATTGTTAAAAAAATTCAGCACAACATAATGAATTATCAGGGAAATATGCCATAGATGTTATTAATTTTTGGTAATACATTATTTTAAACACAAAGACTTTGTTCTGCTTGACACAGTTTATTGTTGGAATTTTGAGTGCTTGTAATTCTCATTCAGTCTACAGTTTTGTTGCATATCTAATACCTTTAGCTTTTCTAAAGATTTTTGGGTAAAGGATTCCTGATGATCTAGTCAAAGCAACCTGTGAAATGCGCATAGTAACAAGCTTAACCTCCAACAATAAATTTTAGAGTATTTATCAAGAGTGAAAATTGGAAATTAAGTAAAACAAATAAAATCTTATTAATATGCCATAGATATTTAACACTGTGGGTGTGGTTTTCTCAATTAAGGAATAAATTGTTTTTAATAAGGTATGCAAAAAAAAAAATTCTACTTTTAAAAAGCAGCCTTTAAGAACATTTTTGAAGAGTGAAATTTTTAACCTTTTAAATGCGTATCCTTCAAAAAATGTTCTTGATAAGTAACTTTGGAAAAATCTTCTTTCACTGGTCATCAGTCCTTTCTTTTTGTACTTGTTATATTTTCACAAATCCCAGGACCAGTCTTTTGGACCAATTTACACAAATTTCCCGCAAGGTGGTGATTTTCAAAATGCCACAGAGGGGACAGGTTCTAACGTCAACTAGCACATTTCAAAAGTTTATTTTTAAGAATCATTTAAGAGAATAATTTTTCTAACTACCCTTAAATACGAGAAAATGGACCTTGAAAAAGTAATATTTTTATGACAATTTTGAAAAATGCTTTTTGGAAATAACCTCTAAATGAAACTTAAAAGTGGATATGTTGATTAATTGACGTCTTGTCAAAAATTCATTTTTCGAAAATGTTAATCAAACATATATATTAATTGATATGATCAATTTGCTTGCAAGCGGAAAATCCGTACGGAATTTAATTAATATGTAGTACAAATTTCTATCTAATATGTTAATTGAAGTTGGTTTTTAATTTTTCTGAATGTCATCTTATATTGCAATGTTGCATATTTTTGATAATTTGACAACTAACTAATTATTTTATATTTATACTACTTTTCCATCTTCACAATAGCTGAGGGCAAATAACGGCATTCGATGTCGATCGAAATTACAATACAATTTAAATAGAAAATTTCGATCGAAATCGAATGCCGTAATTTGCCTCCTGTACTGAAATTCTGTAAATTTTTAACGACAATTTATTAGTAGTTACAATTTTTCGGCAAGCAATGTCGGTAGCTAACGTCACAAAAAAAGTTCTTGTTAAATAATAACGATAACACCGTCCGACAAAAAAAGAAAAAAATTGTGAGACACGAACCGGATGATAAAATTGTGAAACTATACATTAAATGGAGAAAAACAACGTTTTCAGTTTTTCATTTCGTGATCCTGTGTCCTTTTTCAAGGACTTCAAACTTTCAAAGAAGAACACTTTTCAAAAAATATTTTAAAATACTTCCGCGGATCCAACAATGCCAAATTTGATGTCAAAAGAACAAGAAGAGCTGTAAAATATTTTGTATTATTTTTATTTTATCCTGTCAGGATCAAAAGTTGTCAAAAATGTCCTTTAAAATATTTATCCTTTAATATCCATTAAGATTGCCAATAAATTCCTTTTAAAAAAATTGTGCGTTAAAGACCCAAATATTTTATACTACATACCAAAATTTCATCCTCCTAGCTTTTTTACTTAAGTTTTAATAAATATTTTAAAATTTTAAGCGGGTGATTTTTTTTTTGTGGAATAAAAGCCAAACCAAACCAGCACTCTGTTCTTTTTGCGAAAAACATGTAAACATTATTTTTCAACGGCAACAAGTTTCTTGCAACATTTCTTTTTCGTACGAAATAATATGATCATCACTTCTTTCGCACGAAAATCAAAACAACAGTTTTCTCATGTCAAATTTTTCACCCGAAAAATAAATGTAACTCAACATACTTGGCAAATACGAACAGAGTACTAGCCTTCATATATATAAAGTTCAAATTAAAATATTAAAAAAAATTTATTTATATACAAAAAAGGTTTATTTAGAAAAGTGCATATTGTTGGTTGGTTGGTTGGTACAAATAATCCACACACAACACAAAACTTATTACGGTTTGGGCATTTCATATTTAAACGCGTTTGCAAAAACTATTACGTTGACGAAAAATTATAATTTATTTAAACAATTCTAGTTGAATTTTTTTTTATAAAGTGGCAACTATTTCAGAACCCACGAAAAAATATGTTAGGTACCAAATAATCTAAGTACTACTTTTCGCTTATAGTCCATTCCTCTTAAAGGCCAAAAACGGATATAAGCCAAAACTGTCATATTCACATGCAGATTTTTTCGAATTTCAAACAAATTATTTGTCCTAAGGTCCATTTCGCATGTAGTCCATTTTCGTTTAAAAGCCACATTTTCTTAGCATACGAATATAATTATTTATGCAAAAATGTTCGCTTATAGTCCACTCTGTTTTTAATATTTTTTTAATCAACTTGTAACATGTTTTTATTTACATTTCTGGTAACTATTATAAATACCAAATTTCGCAATTTATATTTCATAACATGGTGTCTTCATCTGACCATTTTTGTTTTTATTGTATTATTTTTTGTTTTAACTATTTATTTAAATTAAATCAAAATTTGGTTATGTTTTAAATAAACTTTTGTTTTGTTTAAAAAAGAGCAGTTTTATTGAAGAAAATAATTTTTATAAAGTCCAAAATGTGAATTATACACTTATAAGCCATTAAATGGCTTATAAAAAAAATCGGTTATAGTCCAAATTCGCTTATAGTCCACAAAAGTTGTGCAACTATAGTAGTGGACTATAAGCGAAAAGTACTGTAGCTATTTTTTTTTTCGAATGAAATTTTAAAATAAAATATAAAAAATAAAATAATGCAAATTTAAAGTATTAATTTACACTTAAGTAGTAAAGCTACAAGGTTGAAATTTTGGCATGTGGTATTCAATATTTGGTCCTTCAACGCACTATTTGTTTTAAAAAAAATTATTGGAAATCTAAAAGGACATTAAAGGATAAAAATTTGAAAGGACATTTTTGACATCTTCTAATCCTAAAAGAATAATAACAAAATAATGCAAAATATTTTACAACTCTTCTTGATCATTTGACACCAAATTTGGCATAGTAGGATGAGCAGAAGTATTTTAAAACATTTTTTTAAAAATGTAGTCCTTTGAAATTTTGAAGACCTTTTAAAAGGAAACAGGATCAGAAAATAAAAAACTGTGAACGCAGTTTTGCTCCATTTAATCTCTAGTTTCAGACTTATGTCATCCGGTTCGTGTCTTATATTGAGTGTCGGACGGTGTAATAAATGAACTGTTTACAGGTTAAACATTTAGAGCAAAGAAGCCAATTTGTGACATAAAATAACATTACAGTATTTGGGCGATAATGTATCCGCCAAAAAGAGTTAAGATTCACATAAGAGATTTTTTTTGCAAAATATTTTCTAAATATCTACTCATATTACTTTGGCTACTACAATGAGCTATTATTAGGGTTTATTTATTATAAGTGTATTCGTATGGGAACTGGGGTAAAATATGGACCGATTTTAATAAAATTAGTTCTGCTGATTTATGTAGGTTGCGACAACGTATTTTTGGATCTAATTAAAACCAAATGTCTATTAAACAAGATGGTTAATGGACATAAAACCCTATTCCGCTGCTCATTATTTTAAAAAGGCCTTGTGACAATAAATGCAAATGTGCCAAATTTTATAAAATTATTTCTTAAATTGCGACCTGTAATTTGCGCACAAGGTTACCTTGGACAGACAACCAGCCAGACTGATAGCATGACGGACCTCGTTAGATGGATTCTGAAATTGATTCTGAGTCAAACGGTATACTAAAAGCTGGGTCCAGAACCTATAATTAAATTTGTTCCATACATTTTTACAAACACATAATATCCCTGTAGTAAATAAAATAGTCAGTTGCAAAAATAAACACCAGCTATAAATTAACTATTTTTCAAATGAATACAAGTTGGTTTAAATCTCATGCAGATATCAACCAAACATATTGCATAGAGGCACACTTAAAACACAAATAAAAACAAAATATGTAAAACAAGCGTGCCATGAAGTCAAATGAAAAAAAATATATACAAACCAAGACGAATTCATAAAGGTGACCGCATCATGAGATAGAGCTATGCTAGCTATCTCCTTTTTTAAATACATACTATGTATTTTGTTATTGTAAAAAGTTAGAGTGATTGTCAAAATTATTTGTTTATAAAATATACACAATTGCTTTAGAAGTTAAATTTTTTTCCTGTATTGCAAATTTATTGTGGCTCCACTTATTCCTTACGCCTTTTAAAATCCTTGTGTTTAAATTTTATGTTCACTTTTTTGTTCTATAACATTTAAAAAGGTTTTTTCAAGAATTTATTTTTTTATTTTAACAAATTTGACATTCAGTATACAAACAAGGAAATAAACATTAAACAGATGATTCGAAAATGTCACCTTTATGAATTCGCCTTGATACAAACATATTAAAATAATTAAAAATTAAAGCAATATACATAAATCTGTTTATGTAGTTACAAGCAAATTTATTTCAGCACTATTATACATCATAATTTTTTTTTCATTATTTATTTATTGAATCTTCATATTAAATATGAACTAACTAATCAAATCTAATACCAAAGAATATAAATCATATTTATATTCTTTGCTAATAATTTATATTCTTTGCTAATACTTTATTTTATGTCCTGCCAGTGCCAGACAAAAATTTTCTTCATCGCGGGTTTTGTTCACATATCTAGGTGTTTATCGCTCATCTAAATGGGTAAGTGCTGCAGTATCCCTTCTCCTTAAGCGAGTGTGGCCGGTGTCATTTAAAATATTTCGAGCCTTTTAAGTATTTTACTGCATATTTCGTAATCATAGTTGTAACTAATGGAACATTGAGATCCTTGTGAATATTTGTGTTTTAACATACCAAGGGGCAGCTGTGATTATTCGAAGAAGTTTATTTTGGTGCCTTTGAATTTTTTCGATATTAGAAGCCGAGGCAGTGCCCCATAACTGAATAGCATAGCACTAAATTGGCATTAACACGGAGTTGTACAGTAGAAGTTTGCAGTCAAGACTAAGGCCAGAGTTTCTTCCAATAAGCCAATGAATCTGGATGGCTTTTAGTTTCATTTGAGTTAATTTTGCCTCTATATGGCTTTTCCACGTTAAACGGCGGAATTTTGAGGTACTATTTGATTATTGATTTTAATAGGGATTGGCAAGATTCCCGACGCAAGGTGAATGTTATATGTACGCATTTTTGCTCATTGACTTTTATCCTCCATTGTTTTAACCATATTTCTAGTTGAAATATATGATCCTGTAAGTAACGTGATACTTCATGACGGTTTTCGTGTACGCTTAGAAAAGCTGTGTCGTCCGCAAATGTTGAAGTTTGTGTGAAGTGGTTTGTTGGCATGTCCGAAGTATAAATTACTGGTGTTTAATTTTCTATAAAAAAATATCACATTTTAAAAGGTGCATGCATAAAATGTCTTACCGAACATGTAATACTGCAATTTTTTATTGAACGAGAACAAAACATAAAAATGGATCGCCCTATTTTTCAGATGACAAAAAGTTTGTTCTTTAATATATAAAAAATATGTAGTATATAAACCCAAATTTGTTAGTAATTAATTAAATAAATGAACAAAATGAATGACGAAACTCCAATTTCCTAAGTTTGTTTCTCATAAAATATGTAAACAAGAAAATACCGATATTGCCGATATATGTATATCACCAAGTTTTTACAATTTCTTGATTTGACTATTTTTATTTTTTGCTTAATAATTTTAGAACACCGAATTTATTTAAATTTTATACCTGTTGGGGTGTATAATGGGTTACCTGTAGAGTTGGTTCGAGATGATAGGCACGTCTTGGGGACTTCAGCAGGCTGTGTTAGTTTCTCAATGGTTTTTCTGTTGGGGCAGGTCGCGTATCACTTGTTGGTTGAAAGAAAACCAACCCTTATTCTCTTGGCTCACTGGCACTTTCACTTATGGCTCGGGAATTGGCAAAAGAAAACGCACTTTTATTTAAGTTTATTAAAACCTTACAATTTGCTCTTTTATTTTATGTTTTAATTTAATTTTTATTTATCTTATTAATTACAAAATACAAAAATTTAATGGCCGGCGTCTGACTGATATGAAGTTTTTATTAAGAGTAACAATATATAACAAAAAAAGGCGAATTCAAGTGTCAGACAACATACCACATGAGGTGTTGCCAGATGCCACCACCACATGTGATCCTGTTGCACACGATCAAAAATACTGGGAAACATGAACATTCGGTTCCCACCAGCCAGACACCAACATACACCCCGCCTTGCAACGATGGTGCAACATAATAAACGCCAATTTAATGAAAAAATAACAATCGTTAGAAATAAAAAGGCAAAGTATAAATAGGTATTCAATTAATCAATTCATTATAAAAATAACATAGAACTTAGTTATAATAGAAGGAAAAAAAAGGATAAAGAAAAAAAAATTAATTCAAATAAGGTATACAATTCAACAAAAACTTAACAATAGTCATAAAAAAAAAAATAAAAAATAAAAATAAAAAAAATTCACGCCTCATAGAGCCTCAGTCGTCCTCTTCACGGATGTGTTGCTCAGAGAGCATCAGTCTTTTTCTTCACGGGTCACCACTCCTTCCCCAAAGTACGCAAAACCAAAAACCGTATCTTGTACGTATATCGTCCCTGGTTTGCCCTTTGCAGGTCCGACGAATATTCGGCTGGCTACGTCTGCTCCCAGCACTACGTGATAGGCCCGGCTCTGGTGCCACTGTCGATCCGCCGAGGAGGTGTCGCCGCGCGCCAGATACTCGCCTTCTACACTTGCCGCCGGGCTTTTGCCATATAGGCGCTGCTCCACCTCTAGCTCCACGTCTAATGTGCGGCCTTCTTCGTCCCGGCGGAAGAATGTTAGCATCGTACGGCCCCGGATTACCACACACCTTAGATCCTTGGCCTCCTGGTAGGTAATAGATGACCGAGCCACCGTGGGGTCAATTAGTGCGCGTGTCCTACACGTCCGGCTACCGGGCCGCGCTGACACACGTATCATTGCGGTCATTTTCACCCACACCCGTCCCTCGGCCATCGGGTGGAGCCAACTGTTATGGTCTTTCATACAGCGCCGGCATCTGTCTATGCTGCGACAGGCGGCTCGGGTGTGGGACTGAGCCAGACAATTATAACATAAGGCCCGGTGGGCCACAACGCGCAACTTTTCTTCCACAGGAAGCGTGATAAACCGCGAGCACTGGCGCACAGCGTGGAACCTATCGCAAAGGGGACAGCGAAAGTCGGTATTAAACGCGGTCATGAGGATCTGGAAGATGATAATTTTTATTAGAAAGAGAAACATTAAGGAGAGGTGTTTAGAGGGTCGCATTTAAGGGAGCGCCACCAATTTATGTATCGGTCGAGTGATTTCGCCGTTTTGAGTTTTTAAATCGGCTACTCGCACCTTGGCGTCACTGCCGCGATAAACTCGGACGATACGACCCAGCCGCCACTCAGTTGGGCAGCCTGGTTCACTTTTTAGAGCCACGAGGTCGCCTTCTTTTAAGTCTAGCTGAGGGTGCTGCCACTTGTTGCGTTTATTTAGTTCTTTGAGGTACTCCTGCTTCCACCGGCGACAGAACTCTTGTTGTAGGGCCTTTAATTTACGCCAACGATTAACAATACTCAAGGGTGAAGATAACTCTTCGGGCTCAGCCGGGGTAAGCATCGATGTCCCTATCAGAAAGTGGCCTGGGGTAAGAGCAGACAAATCTTCAGCGTTTTCTGACATAGGACCAAGAGGGCGTGAGTTGAGACACGCTTCGATTTTTGCCAGAATAGTTGAGAACTCCTCAAACGTGAATTTCAGTTGACCAGCTGACTTTTTTAGGTGCATTTTTGCGCTTTTTACCCCTGCTTCCCATAGTCCTCCCATGTGAGGTGCTGCAGCGGGGATAAAGTGCCACGACAAGCGCTGGTGACCATAATTTTCTACAGCCGTGTCACGAAGCTCTTTCACGTGCTTGGCGAAGTCTGCGTCGATTTCTCGAGCGGCGCCAACGAAGTTTCTGCCGTTGTCGGAATACATGCAGCTTGGGCAACCACGACGGGCAACGAAGCGGGCCAAGGCTGCTAGAAAGGCAGGGGTAGATAAGTCGCTAACCGCTTCAAGGTGAATCGCCTTCGTCGCGAAACAGACAAAGAGACACACATAGCCTTTGGAGATTCTACAATACCTGCCAGTGAAACTTTTTATTTCGAATGGGCCAGCAAAATCAACGCCAGTATTCGTAAAAGGGCGGCAAAGGGTAGTTCTTTCTTGGGGCAAAGCAGCCATTATTTGATTTTGCAGCTTTTTTCGATAGAGAACACAGACTTTGCAGCTACGACAAACTGTTTTTATCAGATTTTTTGCTCGAATGATCCAGCACTCCTGCCGGACCACATTCAAGACTAGCCGAGGGCCTCCGTGCAGGACTAAGGTGTGAACGAACTCAACATACAGGCGAGCCAATCTACTGCCATACGCCAAGATAATAGGGTGCTTTTCGTTGTAGGACAGACAAGTACTAGAGCTTAGCCGACTGTTAGATCGAATAATATTGTCGTTATCAACAAAGGGCGTAAGTGTCAACAGGGGGCTACGGGAATCAATTTTCTTATTCGCTTTGAGACAGCTAAATTCCCCTGAGAAGTGAATTTGTTGAGAGAGATAAAATAAACGATTTCTAACGAACCTCAACTCATTAGCCGAAATCTTCAATGAACCATACTCGACCTTTTCGCGTCTTTTCTTACTTGCCAGGGCAACAAATCGAAACATGTAGGCGATTACGTGGTATGCTCTAGCTAAACTTGAAAACCTGTCTAAAATGTCTTCTTGATCAGTCGATCTAGCAACAAAAACTTGGGCTCCTTTCGACTCTTCTGCCGTTTCGAACTCGGTTGCTCCTACGGGCCACGAAGACTGCTCTAAGTTGAGCCACTCAGGTCCGTGCCACCAGAGCCTATTATCTTTTAAATCCGCAGGGATCAGCCCCCGGGTTGCTAGATCGGCAGGATTATCACCTGACGCTACGTGACACCAATTTTTATTCCCCACCTTTTCTAATATTGTAGCCACCCTATTTGCCACGAACGTTTTCCAGCTACAAGGGGGTTTTCTAAGCCACGCCAAGACAATTGTGGAATCGGACCACAAATAAAGGGGGGACTTGTTCACGTTAAAAGTAGGTACCACACTGTCGACTAAATTTGCCAAAAGAACTGCTCCACATAACTCCAAACGAGGCAAAGATGGCTTTTTTATTGGGGCCACTTTCGTTTTACACGTGAGCAAACTTGACAAAACTTTATTTTCGAACTGTACCCTTATATATATTGTAGCTGCATATGCCAACTCAGACGAGTCACAGAACCCGTGAAATTGAATAGTACAGCCAGGCGAATACTGAACCCAACGTGGAAGCCTAATTTTTTCAATATCTGCATAATTTGCAGCAAAATTCTGCCATTTTTGCAGAGCTACTGGTTTGATAGCCTCGTCCCACTCGATCTTATCAAGCCACATTTGCTGCATTATAATTTTTGCTGCAACTACCACTGGAGCCAACCAACCCGCAGGATCGTATAGCCGAGCAATGGTAGAAAGAACCTCTCTTTTGGTATACGAGTTTTTAAGTGTTATCTTTTCACACACAAAGAAAAACACATCTTCAGCCGCATTCCAGCGAATCCCTAACGTTTTCGTAGTGCTTTTTTCATCGAGCGACACAAATGACGAATTAAGCAGATGATCATGGGGCAAATTTTTCAAAATTTCTTCAGAATTTGAGGTCCATTTTCTAAGCTCAAATCCTCCACTATCTAGAATACTTATCAGTTCTTCCCGCGCCACCAAAGCATCAGCGATCGAATGGGCACCAACTAGGGCATCGTCCACGTACATATTTTCCCGCAGGATTCTAGCGCCTAACGGAAAACGTCGCTCTTCATCTTTAGCCAACTGCAAAATGGTTCTAAGGGCCAAATATGGGGCACAATTTGCACCAAAAGTAACCGTTTTCAGTTGGTAATCGGTAAGCTCAGCACTAACACTGCTACGAAACACTATTTTTTGAAAGGGCCTATGTGTGGGATTTACAAAAATCTGCCGGTACATTTTTGAAATGTCCGCATTAAAGACAAACTGAAAAAATCGCCATCTCAGAATTAGATTAACTATTTCAGCTTGCAAAATAGGGCCAGTGTACAACAGATCATTTAAACTTCTGCCATTTGCAGAGGGACTCGAGGCATTGAATACTACTCGCAATTTAGTAGTTGTACTCTCAGGCTTAAAAACGCCATGATGGGGTAAATAATAACCCGGGTCACTTCTAGCATTTTCTGCTTTTTCCATGTGCCCTAGAGCTATATATTCTTTTAGGACCTCATCGTACTGGGCCTTACGCTCAGCATTGCGCATCAAAGATTTTTCGTTTCTCAAAAATTGACAAACAGCTATTTGCCTATTGGGACCAAGCGACAGCAACCTATCTTTGAAGGGCAGACTCACAGTATATCTCCCTTCAGGGTTTCTAGTGGTAGTAGAATTGTAGATCTCCTCACATTTTTTATCCTCCTCTGATAAAACACGCCTATGAGAAACTTCTTCTAACTCCCAAAACTTCGACAATTGGTCATCAATGGCTACTTTTGTCATATGAGACACACTAACAATTCGAGGGGAAACTCTAGCAGGCGTTGGACCTGTAACTATCCAACCAAAAATGGTTTCTTGAGCCACTAATGATTCAAAAACACCATGCCTTACTCCGCCACGAAGAATAGAAGGATACAAATCACCTCCTAACAACAGATCTATCTCACTACTTTCATAAAATTTCGCATCAGCAAAACATAACTTGGGCAGCTCAATCTCTTTTTGGGGCAAAAAAGTATGTGCTGGAATACTACCCGTTACACGAGGGACAACTAGGGCCTGTATATTAAGAGACATGTTCTGATCGAAAAGATAAACAATAGTAAAAACTGCCATTTTAGAAGATGTGCTAATTATATCTCCGCCTAAACCTGAGACTTCTGCAGAAACTGGATTAGTTGGCAACTTTAACAATCTTTGTATCTTTTCTGAAACAAAACTTTCATCCGAACATGGATCTATCAGGGCACGAACCCTGTAACAGGAACCAAAACTTATAATGTTAACCCAGGCTGTGGCTAACATAACCTTTTTTGCAACAGAGGTATGATGCGATTGAACTACACCAGAAGGGCCGGCAACATTAGTGGACTGTATTTGATTTTGACTACTTTGACTCTGAGCCTGAGAATTAGTGTTTGACTGGTGTTGATTATTATTGTTGCTATTTCTTACTATCTCTTTATGTATAAGTGTATGGTGTTTTCTATTGCACCTAGAACAGCTATTAGGACTAGTGCAATCCCCATACATATGCCCCAAAGTAAGACAATTAAAACAAAAACGAAATCTTTTCAATGTTGAAACACGATTCTTATAATCCATGCTCAAAAATTTATTACAAACACTAATCTTATGCCTCTCCTTACACAATTTACATGAGCTCGAGTCAACTTTTGTGTGATGAGCCTTAAACTGCTTAACTTTTGTAGAAATATTGTTATTATTTGAAGGGCCTGCTTGGGAACCACTGGCAGCTACATTGTTCGCTACTATAATGTCAGAAACACTCTCCAGGGCATGAAATCTATCGGTCAAAAAATTATTTAATTCTTCCCATTTGGGAACCTCTGTTTTATTTTTTACCGATTGCTCCCACAGATGCAAAGTATTTTCTGAGAGCCGAGACGAACATTGAAAAACAAAAATTGGGTCCCATGAGGCAATATCTACATTATATAGTTTTAGCACCGAAATACAATTATTAATCTCCCTTTGGAGCCTTTTTATTTCTGCAGCCGTTTCTCGTTGACATGGAGTCAAATTAAATAAAGTTTTTAGCTGACTATTTATTAACACCCGTTTATTCTCATATTGGGATTTTAAATTACCCCACGCAATTTCAAAATTTTCTGCTGTAAGGGCAATATTTCTGTTTATATCCCGGGCTTCACTATCTGTTTTTTGAAATAAATAAAACAACTTTTCTACAGGGCTAAGTCTAGAATTATTTATGTAGATTGCCGTAAACATGTCCCTAAAGGTGGGCCACGATACGTAATCTCCATGAAAAACGCCAGTATCACAAGGGGGTACAGGTATTGAACAAAGGTTGGGAGCCACGGATCCCTTGCTTTTTTGTTTTTCCTCATCTTCTAATTTCTGTTTTGCATTTGCAAGAATATTTATGCATCGCACGTAGGTTTTTCGAACCTGTGGATGTTTTGTCTGCACTGCCACTAACTCTTTTTTAATTTCTATCGTGGCTGCGGAACACTCTTCAAACACTTTTTTGTATCTCCCCCAAATCTCTTCCAAGTCACTTCTTTCAAACTCTATCGCCTCATTTGTATAAATGGAAAAGTCTTCCTTTTTTAACGTTGCCTCGAAATTAGTAAGCTCATCAGCTGCACGAATAAATTTTTCAAAAGTCGACATTTTTATTTTCCACTTGTTCTACCGATCAACAAAATATGTGAGTTGTCTTTAGAATAAAAATTCCCAGCAAAATTTATTGAAAAAAAAATTTACGCGCTGGCAACACTTTTTCTTTTATTTATGAAAATAAAACAAATCAAGGCAAAAAAAAAAAATTTTTGTTTAATTTTTCCCTTTATTTAATTTACAAATACATAGATACAAATATTTATTGGGCTACAAAATAAATACCAACAATTCGACGAGTAACGGGTAGAACTGGCGAGTAAAAAAAGATGGCTCTTAAAAAATTGTGAAGTTTTATTTTTGGCGCGACGTAACCTCACTTCCTCGAGACACAATATGGCGCGACCCAATATATGTATGTAATTTTTTAAATTCCACAGAGTACGTACCTTTTAATATTCCTTACGGGCGAAGGACCAAAATGTTGGGGTGTATAATGGGTTACCTGTAGAGTTGGTTCGAGATGATAGGCACGTCTTGGGGACTTCAGCAGGCTGTGTTAGTTTCTCAATGGTTTTTCTGTTGGGGCAGGTCGCGTATCACTTGTTGGTTGAAAGAAAACCAACCCTTATTCTCTTGGCTCACTGGCACTTTCACTTATGGCTCGGGAATTGGCAAAAGAAAACGCACTTTTATTTAAGTTTATTAAAACCTTACAATTTGCTCTTTTATTTTATGTTTTAATTTAATTTTTATTTATCTTATTAATTACAAAATACAAAAATTTAATGGCCGGCGTCTGACTGATATGAAGTTTTTATTAAGAGTAACAATATATAACAAAAAAAGGCGAATTCAAGTGTCAGACAACATACCACATGAGGTGTTGCCAGATGCCACCACCACATGTGATCCTGTTGCACACGATCAAAAATACTGGGAAACATGAACATTCGGTTCCCACCAGCCAGACACCAACAATACCAATGACAACCTACCATTAACAATGTAATGCTTTCTTTTAATAAAATAATAGAAAAAATAACTATTAAAATTTAACAATTTTACTGTCCTGATTAGAGGCGATTTTTTCCCAACTTCGTCTGGTAACCCCATATATAAACAGAAGCCATATTTTTACAGGGCAATATCAACACTCTAAATTTATACGGGGCGAAAAGTGCAATGCCTTATGACATTTAAGGATGAATTTTTTTAGAATAAAACACGCTGCCCTGTTAGAGAGCAAAGCATTTTTAAGAATCGAACACCAAATTGCATTTTTTTTTAAATAAAATGTGACATTTTTGTAGAAAAGAAAACACCATAAGTATAATAGAGGGCCCAGGATGCTGCCTTGTGGAACTCCAGCGCCAATTTGCTGAGGTGTACTAGAAATCGGATGAAATTGAAGTCGATGGACATTTTTGCAATCTCCTCTAATTTACACATTTTTTTACGATAAATTTTAAACTATATGTCCCTTCTCCGAGAAAAGGGGCCTAGTGTGTGAAAATGGAGTTTTGAGAAACACATTGCATTTTATTTTACACCCTTTTAGGTACCAGAATCCACTCTTTTCTGACGCTTAAAATGATATACAACATTTGTCTCTCACTCAACAACATCTAAAAAGGGTCTGAAATATACTTAAATGTTTGTGTGATGAAAATAAATGTAGAAGTTAAGAACATGTAATTTAGTTTTAAAAAATATTAAGCAGTTGGAAATCTAAAAACAAATATTTTTATTTAAAAAAGTAGATTTTTTAAAGATATTCATCTTAATCAATTAATTGACATAAATTGTTCGAGTTATTCGTTATTCGAAATTTGCTATTTTGATTATTCGATTAAATAATGGAGGAAAAATTCCCCGATTAATCGTTGTTCGGTGTGTACTTTTACCTATAAAAACAATGATTTTTTTTACTTATCCGACCTACTTAAAAATGTGGCTCAACTATTATAAAAACTTATTATTTTAAGACTAGTTTCAATAATTTTTAATATGAATATATGTACGTACCACTTGGCAAATATTTGCAGGCAAAAATATCAACGAAAAATTTGACAATTTATAAAAAAATCTTAATGTTAATATTGAATTAAGCACAGAAAAAAGTAAATGTTGCTATTGTTGAAATGAAATACAATTCAAATATTAAAAAAGAATTAAGCAAATTAAAACCTACTCTTTCGACAAGAGAATAATCTATTATTTGTATTGAATAAAGCAACAGCTGAATTAACGAGACAAGTAAATAATAGTGGAAAAGAATATTAAAGTTGAATTTATGTTTATAAAGAGTTCTTTAGTACTTTTATTCCGATTTTTGTATTTAATAAACAAGTTAATTAAAAAATTTTTAAGTAAAATTCCTACTTAATTGGGTTAAACAAATTTTTGTGTTCCACATTGATAACTTAGTTGTTTAACATTCTAAAAAAAAATCGTTATTGCTATTATATCTGTTTATCTGTTTAGCGGTAGTTACTTTTTTGATTACGATTTCGATTACATGAGACATGTGTCAATTTAAGCCATTTTCAGTTGCATATCTTATATTGCCAAGGATGAACCGGGCTACATCCTAGACGTTCTCCATTAAAAATTACATTTTTATAAACACTTGCGGAAAATACTTTAGTTTATGACGCCTTAAACCATAACAAATAACCATATTGCAGTCAAATTCGGACTGCCAAAGTTTCATAAGATTAAAAAGCACTCGTTTAAAATCCATGAAAATCGGTTCAATATTTACCATAGGGGTGGCATATAAAGACCACTTTGGGAAATTATTTAGGACTAAACCCGTAACAAATAATGTATATTATGGTAAAATTTGGTCCAATTTAGCATTTATAATAATCGGTTCCTAATTTACCATTGGTCCCGTGTAAAGCGGCCTTCCGAAAAACCAATTTAGGAAGTTTTAAATTCCAAAAAATGTTTATGACTGTTATGAAATTTGGTCTTATTTAGGTTTTTATTAATGGCCACGTTCATTTTTTCACCGTAAAATTGTTAAGCTACTTGAAGTCAACATGTTGTGCTCAATATCAACAGCTGATTGAAGAGAGATATGTTGTTTATATTGTAGAACAACGACGCTTTGTTTTGTTGTGCCAATTTTAATATAAAATACGGAAAAACGTGGACTGACTTTCGAATTGGGGCCATGTTTATAAACGCAGAGAAAAAATATGTTTAAATATAGTCATCTCCAACAAAATTATTTCTAAAGAAAACTTTAAAAATATTATGATTAATATAACCATATTATTGTTAAATTATTCATCCATCAAGAAGCCACAACCATATAGGGTTGCGTCTAAACATGTTATGTTTAAATATGACAATAATTTATTTTAAAACTAACAATAGAATTTTCCTCTTTTCTATGAGCCACACGCTATGGTTAAAAACCAACCATCCTGTTATAAGTGTTAAAGATATTTAGATATTTTTAACCACAACATGTTCAAAAGCAGCCATAATATGGTTGTGGCTTTTTGATGAAGGAATAATTTAATCATAAAATATTTGCGGGCGACAATATTATGGTTAAATTCAACATAATATGTTTAACATTTTCTTTAAAAATAGTTTAGTTGGAGGTGACTATATTTAAACATGTTTTTCTCTGGATGTAGATTTACTGTTTCGTAGTTGTCCCTATTTCAGGCTTTTTTTTGACGCTTACTTACCTCGGAGAATTTTAAATCTGTTTCCCCGTGGTTGAATATAATGTTGTCAACCAAGTCTAAGATAACTACTTTAAAATCTGTCAAGTAAATAATATAAATGCAAAATTGTCCCGCTTTTGATGGACAAAATAAGACTAAAATCGCAATAGTATTTTTTATTTGCTACACGGTTTGAAAAGTAGTTGAACGAAAACAAATAAGAAAATCGAATAAAAAAGCCTGTAAGTGGTCGGCAGTTAAATCTATGAAAAATATCAAAACACAAAAGTTTTAGCCGATACTGTGCGACGATGTTTAAAGCAGCAAGGAGTTATGTGATGCGTCCCAAGAAGAAAAAACGCACATAAACTTAGTCAACAGACAAAAGGGTATAGACTTCGCCCCTGTAGGCTAGCTGGTAGTGAGATAGTCTATCAGTGCCGGGGTTGCGGGTTCGATTATCGCCAGAGACTCTGCTTTCCTGCAGACAAGTGTAGAGCTTCGCGGGATTAGTTTAGGTGAGGGAAACAAGTAAGCCCTAAGTGTTTTGGAATCTTATTATTCTTACTGACAAGTCGAAATAAAATATATTTGTTTCTGATGAATGTATAAAAGTTTGACATAGAAAATGTGATGTTTTTTTTAACCATAAAAAACAATAAAAACGGTTAAACAAGGAAGTGAACATTTTATGGTGGGGCCAGGCCGTATGTCAATTTTTGGTTGTTTACAACGTTGTATTTTTTAAAAATACTATCTAACAATATGTTTAGTTAGAGGTTTTAAAAAAAAGTTATTCTCCAAGAGTGTGGAAAAAAACTGGGCCTAACTAACAGCTACTACTTTTACAAGACAACGGCCTTACACATATGCTTGTTAAATACCAATAAAATCCAAACTATTATCCTATTTGGTTTATATGGGAAACTTAAGAAAGAAATCAGCGAAAACACAAAACAAGAACTGGCTACTTACTGTGTGTCCAATATATAATTCCTACCTGAAAATCAATTTACTTTATACGCTCAATAATAAAGGGTGGTTAAATTTTAAGGGCCGATGTGGAGTTTGAATAAAACACAAATTATTTAGGAAATTATTGTCATTTCCTTTTATTATGATAATATGGGTATGGTTCAAATATGTGTGGAAATATTGGCCAAATGTCCGCCGAGACCTCGGCCGCGCACCTCCATCCGATGTTCCAAATGACGCTAAGGGTTAATTAAGGTTCTATGCCGTTAATGTGCCGAATTATCTCATCCTTTAGCACTTGAATTGTTGCTGGCTTATCGACGTACATCCCAAAGAAAGAAGTCCAACGGTGTCAAATCACATGATCCACGGCCATTAAATTTGTCGCGAACAATTGTTTCGTTAGCTGTGTGGCACCGTCCTTTTGAAACCATAAAAAGCTCGTTATCATCTCAGGATAGCGAACACCATTCACACTTACTAACTAACCGGCCTCATTTTGGAAAATAAACGGCCCGATGCCGCCAGCCCATAAACCGCACCAAACAGTCACTCTTAGTGGGTGAATTGATTTTCGGCCAATCACTCTTGGATTATCATTTGCCCAAATGCGGCAATTTTTCCGATTGTACGCACATTTGGAAGATTAAATTGTCCGAAAAAAAACGAAGTGCACGATATGCATTTTGATTTGAACGCCCGTTTTCATAATAAGCCTGAATGACTTTAACGCATTGCTCGATTGTGTATCTTTCCATGGTTTAAATGGAGTTAGTCTGAGAATTGGGAAATCTCAAATGAAATGCAGAAAAAACTTGACATTTAGGTTTGGTTCATTTCAAAATCAAACCTATTTTTATAATTTTTCGTAAAAAATAAATATTTCAAATTTACAAACACATGCTGATTGCATGAGCATGAGCAGTATGTGTTTATTTTATTTTAATTAGACAACGAATAATGCCTCTGTGAGTTTAGCTTTTATAAATATTGGCTTATAATTTATAGATTCCAAATAAAGCTCACTTGTGAAATATTAGAACTCTAGGTCAATGAGTACTATACAGAGGTGTCAGTACTCTGTGGCTTGGTGGAGTATAACAGCCGTACCTTAAAAGTGCGTCAACGTTGTGTCACGAACAGTAATGTTAAATTTCATTTTTATAAAACCCACATAAAAGAATAAATAATGGAGTTTAAACCGCTAGATTAACACAAAAATAGCTAAATGGTCATTATTAATTAACCATAGCGGCCAACTTCACTCTTAAGTGCGCTGCCAAAATCGGATTTTCCAATTGCAAAGCGTTGACGCTGCGCTTTTAGGTATGCGTCATACAAATTGTATAGGCATGCCAATTTTCGGCAACTAGGAAACGCATGCCGCTTTTATTTAGATACGGCTGTTAGAGATTCGGCACAAGCGAATATTGCACTTTTGCTTGTTTTTTTTTATAGAAAAACATTTTGCAGAGTTTGAACAAAACTGCAGAAACAAAAAATAATGAGTTTACCTTGTGTCCATAAGCTTTGTCTTCAACCACCCATTAGTGTTGTAAAATTTCGAAACTTTTGAATACTTGATACTTTTGAAGTATGGACTCAGTACTACTCAATACTTAAACATTTAACAAATAAAAAATACAAAAAATTGTAATTTTTGAAGTATATTATTTGTTTATATTAGTTGCGTTTGTTTACCCCAAAATTTGTACAATTTTGTACAAATTTGTACAGGATTTTACTGAAATGCGTTCGCGTACACAAATTTTCATATTACTCGCCTACTGGATTTTACTGGGATTTTACTGGAAAAGTAAACGAACGCACATATTATAAGCCAAAGTATGATGTTATAAACATTAATACATATGTATGTATATGGGGTATTCACAAGGTAGTTAAAACATTATAAAGTCAAATGTCTTTAAATAATTCAAGAAATTATAATTTAGAATTTTTTGGTACAGTTACAATTGTAAAATATTATTTAGAACATTATGACGATATGACTTGATAGCATAACTTGTTAATTCCACACTAATGTTATAAGAAAATTTATAATTGCATAGGAAAGAGTAAACAAATAAATGTGTACTTTCATACATTTTTAAATGTGTGAAAAGAGTACAAACAGAGATTAAATGTTTTACCCTTCGCCACAGGAGGAAAGGGTTTATATAAGTTTGACATTCCGCTTGTAATTTCTACAATAATGATCTAAGAAACCATAATATATGTATATATATGTATATATATTCTGGTTTCTTATGAGAAGCGAAGTTGATTTGCCGATGTCCGTCTGATCGACTGTCCGTGTGAATGTTGAAATTGGGTTTCCAAATAACCGTGGGGACAAGGTTGTTACATACACGTAGAGAAAAAACATGTTTAAATATGGTCTCCTCCAACCAAAATATTTTTAAAGAAAATTTTAGACATATTATGGTTAATATAACCATATAATTGTCAGCGACAACCATATTATTGTTAAATAAGTCATCCATCAAGAACCCACAACAATATTATGGTTTCCTCTAAAAATGTTGTGGTTATATATGACAATAATTTGTTTTTAAATTTACAATAGTATTTTCCTCTTTTCCAAGAGCAACATACTATTGTTGAATAATATGATTAAGGCTTCTTGATGGAGGCCTAATTTAACCATAATATAGTTATCGCTGACAATAGTATGGTTATAATAAACATAATATTTTTAAATTTTTTTTAAAATAGTTTAGTTGGAGGTAACCATATTTAAACATGTTTTTTCTCTGGGTGTACATATTTATGTCACATATACTCCGTTAAAGTTTTCAATTAAAATTCAGCCAGTTCGGTCCAGAAGTGAGTTAGTTAAAACCACTCGCTTTTAAAAATTGGTAATATGACTGTCGTAAACGATATAAATACGACAAACTTTCAATGAGTTTTACATTGTAGTTGTCCTTAATTTAAAATGATAGCGACAAAAATCTTAAACGACTAAGACTTCGATCCCGATAATGATTCTCGTAATAAGACTGATTATTGATTTCTGTATATCTGGAGAACGTCAAGAGCCAAAGTTTAGAAATAACATGCAAGCATCTTGGAGAAGTGAGTTTGACAAAAAAATTATTTATTTATATTTTAAGAACGGTAAGAGAAACATTTTTTAAATTTGATAGACATAGCTGTGTGATATTGGATACGTGGGCGTGGCACCTTACATATCATTAACTGTAAAAGTAACAAAATTTAGTACAAATAGCTTCGATACCAATACAAGACTTCAATAAAGTGGGCGGTATTCAATTATATCGCGCTATGGTGAAGGGTATATAAGATTCGCCATAGCCAAACAAAGCACTCCCACTTGTTTAGGAGTGTCAAACTCTTGAATATTTTGTTCACTTTGATTTTACCTGTAACTTCTTTAAAATGTGTAAAAATCATGTTTGCAATATTATGCGTATTACTAAAATTTACAACTCTAAAAGTATTGAGTTACTACTTTTAAGTATCGATTAGGGATATTGCAAGAATAGTATTCGACCGGATATTTTAAAATGTCAATTTTTCGAATATCCAATGAACCGGTTATTTTGGTAAAATAAAACGGTTATTTTAGTAATGTGAAATTTAAATACATTTTCTTTAATTTTAGTATTTTTCTAATTAAATATTGGGCAAACTTAAACTTTTTAGGAAAATGTCAAAACAAATTGCAACAAAAGTCAAAAAACATTTGGAGCAATGTTAATAAAAATATAAGCATGCGTTCTTGTAACAAAAACCAAAAACAATTCAAAATACCACAAAAAAATGTTCAGCTTAAAAAAGAATTAGCAATTGGACAGTATTCTAAATATTATATATTGTTTTATAAAGATGCCATCTCTGGTGATATTTCGAACTTATTTAAAGACAAAGGTGCTTAATTTGATAAGTTGCAAAGGGTCTTCAACTTCACGACTTATTAATCACTTATAATTAGTCCAAAAGATTGACATAAATATACGCCATGTAAAACTTGACTCTGTTCCAAGTAGTTCTTAAAAAGACTGCAAATAATACTTTACTAAAATATGCTGCCAAAAACAAATCATTGGGTAAATATTAGCCTGTTGTGTTTCCGTGGAAGGAATATCCGTTAAAACACTAAAACTCTTAAGTAGTTCTAGCATATCTTTATGCTTAAAACCACAACATACCGGCGGAATCAACGATATGGAAAAGTTTGTGTTAAAACACCAAGAACTTAAAACCAAATGTACGGAATCAAACAATATCACGGAAGGTTTGTGGTTGTGACCGACGGATTGACAGATATTTCATACAAAAAGCATTTTCATATTAATAATTGTTTCTTTAATGCTGAAACTTGAAATATATAATCCTGGCTAAGAGGTTTTGTTTGTAACTTTCCAAAAATATGGCTGAAGTCTACTGATTTTTATAGAAATGCTTAACCGCCAACAAATTAAAACTCATTTAAAATAAATTTGGGAGATTATTATTTGTTTAAGCTTTGATATTGTTACAAGTAAGACTTTGAGTGTTTATAATTCTTATTCGCTTTAGGGTTTTATTGATATAATATTTTTGGCTTTTCTAAAATCTTTGGAAAAGGTTTCCTGATGAGCTGGCCTAAGCAACCAGTGAAATGCCCATAGAATCAAATATGAAAAACTGGGAATTTAGCACGTCATATGGAAATCGTATTAAAAATAAATTTTGTATTCTCGAAAATAACTTTCATAATATAAATTTATTAAATTCCTATGATTTTTTAAACCAAAGTTTTTCAAAAATTCTAAAGCTATGTTCACACTTATTAAATATTTGACGTCCTACACGTAACCTCTAGTTTTCTTGAAGAATTGTTTGCTTTTGCAAAACGTTTGTCTAGAGTAAACATTATTTAGCAGTTTCTAAATAAAACTATACAATTATCATCTTAAAAATAAGGTTTAGTAAATAAAAATATATGGTTAAAAATAAAGCTAAAGTTTGATCGATTAACACGTTTTTTTTTTGGATTTTGTTGTCAAATATTTGTTAGGTCTGAACATGCCATAAGTCACATCTACATATGTATTTTGTTGGTTGCTTATCTTCGTGAATTGTTTGGTTTTTATTGAAATTAACTTTTTATTTTTAATCGATTTGAATTTAATTTAATTTGATTTTTGTATTTTTATGTATTCGAATTAAAATCGGTTATTTTTAAAATATTTGAAACCCGGTTTTTGAGAAAGTCGAATAATCGATCGCCCTTGTATCGAGTACTCAAAAAAATACGCGAGTACTCAATATTGAAATACTGAATACTTTTACATCTCTACCACCCATGCATTACAGGATAGTGCTGGCAAAGTATGTATTGAGTAGTGAGTACCGAGTTTGAGTATTTTAACTTGTTTTATTTTTGTATTCAAAAGGTTGCGTCTGTGCCAGCATATCCGTGGAGACCATTTTCTCAATGCATTATTCCATTACCCAGTCCTATGTTCTTTTAAGTCTATTAAAGATTAAAAGTCCCAAATCTAAATCCACTAAAACTGTCCAAAATGTACTTACCAGGAAGTTTTCTCTCTACGATTTCAATTCAATTTTGAATTCAAAAACACATACCGTTTAATGATTTTTGTTTTGTAGTTTTATTGTTATGAAATATGAATTTCTTGAGCTTTCATTTGATTTCGTTTTTATTTTTTTTAAGATTTATTAAAATATTACTAACATTATCTTTATATTATTTATTGGTATTTAGTTAGTATTTAAAATTATTATTATTTTTTATTTTATTCTGGTATTAATTTTGAAGATCTAGTTTTTTGCGGCTTATTTTCTCAGTGTTAAATTTATTACCATTTCGTTATTAATTTTTATAATAGTTTTAGCTTTTTATCTTTAACATAAAAAAAAAATTACAATTAATTATTTAGTATTAAGTTTTTAATTTTATTATTTCTTTATTTTTTAATTGGTTTATTCGTTTTACAAATGAAACTCTTTGAGTTTTGGATTCTTTTATATATTTTTTTTGATTAACTATACTAAAATGCTACTCTAAATAGTTTTATTTAATTTAAATAATTATTTCTTTTTTTCTTTTTGCTTATTTTTATTCAATTTATTATTCACTATTTAACATTAGTTGAAAATTGTTCGTATTGAAGCAGTTTTACAATAAATTTAAGTCTGTTTATATACTAAAAGTTCTCAATATAATTTAGTTTTTTTGGTTTTCGCTCGTTTTTAGATTTAAAATTTAAATATGTTCAGTTTAATGTTTTTTTAACACAGGATATTGACTAGATTCAAGGCAAATTCATACAAGGTAGACTCGCCCAAGTTCGCTCTGTATATCCAGTTTATTTGTCAAGATAAGGTGTCAAAATCAATTATATTCAGTGTTTAATGCAATTGATCTTGCGAAAGTGCAAGTGCAAATGCAAAATATTTTAGCTTTTGTTTGAAATCCAACAACAAAACACAGATAATTAAAATTGTTACATCATTGCATTTGCGCTATACTAAAACTGTATAGCGTTTCCTATTACGTGTATTGCGTTCGCTTGCCTAATACACGAACAGCTGACTTTTGTAAACAATAGCTCAGAGTCGTCAAATAAATGTATTAAAGCAGCGAAAATATTTTCTTTCGTACTTCCTAGTGGTGTTTACAAAAAGTTTTACAAAATAATCAAACACCGTTTTGTAAATTTTTACGACCAATACTTCGGTATACCAGCTGTTACGTTAATTGCAGCTACCATTGCAAAGTTGCTAAAAATACCGCTCACTGGTAATGACAAAACAATTGTAACAAGCAAATACTTGCAACTTAAAATGCACCAAACACTAAATAACGGCAAGACAAATTAGACCAAAATGCAAGGAGCCTCGAATGTAATCGAAACTCTCTCAAAACAAAATAAAATTCCGAGCGTGTCAAGTATCAGCAACAAAATAAACACATTTCTTGCCAAGGTGAATTGAATACTAGGTAGCGCTATCGCTACAACAAAAATAAAATAATAAGCAATTCTCCTGATACATCAATCTGTCAAAAATTTTGTCACAACTTTCAAAAATGGACAATAAAGTTAAGACAAGCCAACATGAAAACATTAAAAATGTTTGACACTTCGGGTTTGAATGGCTAATTTGCCTTTGCACGGCTGATAATAACGTAGGCTAATGAAAACACCTAGCATTCAATTCGCCTTGTTTCTTACTAACAGCCGTATCTAAACGGAAAGCGTTTTATAGCTGCCAAAAATTAGCATGCCCATACAGTTTGTATAAAGCATCCCTATTGGAAAATCCGATTTTGACAGCGCGTTTAACAGTGAAGTTGGCCGCTATTGTTAATAAATAATAGCAATTTAGCTATTTGTGTCAAACTTTTTATTTCCCCTATTATGTGGGTTCTATTAAACAAGAAAGTTGACACTACTGTTTGGGACACAACGTTGACGTTCTTGTTTAGGCATGGCACATCAGCGTAAAAGCTGAGCGGAAGAAAACGTTCCGCCTTTCGCATTTATTTACGTACGGCTGTAAAACAATCATATAGTAAGGTTTTTCTGAAAGCTGAGTTAGGGCTTTACTCTCCCTCTCTTTCTCTTTCTGTTCCAGTCAATATTCTATGGGTTTTGTTTGGTTTTTGTATTAATTCATGAGTTTTGATTACCGCGCTGTTTTAGTTGTTGTTTCTGTGTATTCTTCTTTTATTTTTATTTTTCTATTAATTCTCTAATTATGATTTTATTTTTTATTTTACAATATTACTAAATTATTATTATAGAAAATTCATTAATTCCATTTTGCCTCTTGTATTTACAAAATAATATTCGCTTTTGGGTTTTTATTAACAATCAATCACTAACCTAGTTTGTGCTTAATTTTATTAAATTAATTAATTTATTTAATATCTTTTATATCTAACATTTGTTAATTATATTCCGTTATTTATTAATAATATTTAAGATAAATATTTTTATGAAGAACTTTTCATATTATTCGAATGGGTATTCTAAATAAGTCAAATTACAATCCTCAAAAGCTTTTATACTTTGATAATCTTATTCCTTCAATATTTTCCAGGAATATAAAAGTATAAGTATAAAAAATTTTGAGGATTGTAATTTGACTTAGAATACACATTCGAATAATATGAAAATTTGTGTAATGAATGTTACTCATCATGAGAAATAAATTCCCAGACACTATTTTTATGAAGCTTAGTTTAATCCGAGTTTTAGTTAAATACTCGTATATTTATATATATATTTTTTTAAAATAAGTTTGTATCTAAATATTTTATGCATCTCTCAAAGAGTTAACAAAGCAAAACTTAAATATTATTCTTATATTTTATAAATGTATCTATATATATTTTATATTATATTAAATATAAAAAATTTTCTCCGAGCTTATAAAATAAAAGAAAATAAAAAAGCACTAGGAATAAAAATGTCTACAACACTCGCTATTTATTATTTAGATTGTTAAGAAAGATGAATGTTTTAAGGACGTATAGGTTCCCAATAAAAAATGGAGCTTCCAACAAAGCAGGTTTGTAAGGGATGTTTTGATAAAGTTAATTTTAAGTATTCTCCCTTACAAACCTGCTTCGTAGTAAGGGAATGCCGTAGCACTTAAAATGTTATTTTTTTTTTATAAAAGTTGTTGAGAGTTCTTTCACTTACTTTACTGCATTTCTGTATGTCTTATTGCGTAGCGCATAATTGTGCGCTTATTTTTTTAAATGTACCATTAGGGCTTCGCAAAATGATAACATTTTTTATTGGGTTAATACGAATTTTTAAATGAAATTTTAAAATATTTTTTTGTTTTTTTCAGTGAATATGGACTTTCATATTAAAATAAGTTTAAGGTAAAGAATTTAAGTTTTTTTTTGGCAAGATTTTCGTTTTTGAGTTGGTCTTTTTTTAGAATAGAGATTTAGGAAAATTTAATTTTTTCTTTTTGTTATTTGGAAGACATTATTTACTAAAAACAAAATATGTTTATAGACTTTAATATTCTAAAATGAGTTTGAGATAATCGTAAATTTTTATACATTGTTCATTTAAATGTGGCCGGAAACTGTTGTTTTAACACATATGCCAGTGTTGCCAACTCTTAACAACTAAATGGCTAATTTCCTAGCAAAAACGGCTAAAGATGATTTGATGGCAAAAAAAAAAAAAAAAAAAAAACATTACTTTTTCGTTTTTTTACAAAAAAAGTGTTGATAGAGGTAATTTCTATTTATATTGAAAAATGCTTAAGCAAAAAAATACAGCCTGGAAATAAAAATTATTTAAACTGTACCATATGAAATCTTGTAATCTGTATGTCAAGCTTATCAAAAAGCGAAGAAGCACTTACCCTATACCCTATTTTTAATCTGGGACATATTTCTATAAACAACATTATTGGAGTTATTATTTTTGACCCACAAATACATAAACGTTTTGAGAACTCGCTACTCTTGAGCAACTGACATTCAACTGGCCATATAAAAAGCAATGGTTCACTGTTCCATATGTAAACTGTTTACCAAATATATCAAAAAGAACACCACTTTTTTACGTTAAAAAAGCGCTCATTATTTTAATCGGGCCATATTTGTTTTTTTACTTTGAGCCAACACTTAGGGGATGTCCCCTACTAATGAAATGTATTGTGTTGGTATTAGGAAAATAAGTTATGGGGAGAAGGAAAGAGGATATAGAGTTTGCGGACTATTTAAATTGAATTTTTCCATATTGCAGCCGCCTGGGAAGACTTTTGCCGGGGGTCTATTCCACATACGGCTAGTTCGACCAAGAATCGAATTTTCTTTGTAATGAGCTGTGCGTTACATTGGACAGTCGACAACAAATGGATGTGATCTGCTGTACTAGGGACATGCTTCCGCGTCTCAGTGATGAGATCGCCCATCTCAGATGAACACCTTTCGTAGTAATATTGATATAACAATGCCGCACAGCCAACATTCCGACGATGCTCCAATGAGTCAATAGAGCTGGATACCCTACTGTCATTGATGAGCTTTAACGCACTCATTTGCACCCGATCCAGAAGCTTCAAGATAGACCATGAAGCACCTGCCCAGATATGGGAGTTGTATTCAGATGGAGTGAAGTAGTTCTTGCACCGTCTTAAGAAACTAAGACACTTGAATGCTTCTTTCGACACTTGAAATACATGTTGGTTCCAACGAGCATCATATTGAATTTTCATGCCCAAAACATCAAGAGTGTCTGATCCTTAATAGCTCTACCTCCTACGGATACAGATGACGCTAACTCCACAAGGCGTCTGTGTGTCAACATGTACAATTGGATTTTACGTGCATTAAAATCGACCCTACTCGCAACACCGCACTCGGAGATTGTCGTATTATCAAGATTGAGAGTGTCATACATATTCTGTCTCATAGCTTCAACCTCAGTAAAAAAGAACAAAGCCCTGCGGTACACCTGAATGAAATTCCTCCGATGAGAACCCATCTATAACAACACGTATAGAGCGGTCCTTAAAAAACCTCGATATAAATCGAGAGAAATCACTACCGACACCAAACGCAATAAGCGTTGAAACTTGTGCACCGTGCCACACACGATGAAACACTTTGGAAATATCCAGAGCAACCACTTTGCTTACTCCAAATTGGTGAATAGAACGACTCAAACGTTCCAAAAGAAACTCTATCAGGTCTCCCGTAGAACGACATCTACGAAAGCCATACTGTCTATCAAACACCTTGACCTTCGAGAGCGTAGAGCAAATTTGTATTGGTCGGTAGTTTTTGGTGTTTGTAGCCTCACCCTTTTTTTGGATTGACTGGACGTTGGCCACCTTCCAGTAAGCAGGAAAAACTCCTACCCGGTACGAGTAGCTAAATAATTCTTCAAGAATACAGCCGTAACACCATCCGGCCCCGGGGTCTTGTTTACAACTGCACGCGCTCGAAAAAATATCTTGGGCATTTCTGCCGCAGCATTAACATTGTCGCTAAGAACACAGAGTTTCCAGTTGAAATACTCAAAGAAGTCGTTAAGCTCAGCCCAACGAGCCTTTTCATTGTCAAAAATAGAGCGCTGGTCTTGAAGCGCTAGAATGGTCCGAAAATTAAAAGGATGCAGAAATTAGGTTATGATCCGCGTGTCCGAGAGGCGTAAGTAGGTCAACTTCGTATTTTTCAGGATGCCAAGTGAGAAAAAGGTCGAGGGTATTACAAAACTGCTCGCCATCACACGGAATGTGTGTTGGTTCATTCATAAGTTGCACAAGGTGGTTAAGTGTAGCGCGGAGCTCAACATATGAGCCCTCGGGAGTCGTATGGCTAGAATGGCGCAGCCATGACGAATTGTGCACGTTGAAGTCCCCGGCAACGACTATTTCATTACTCGGACAGACGCCAAGTTTTTCAGTAATGGAATCGGATACGTAGTCAAAATAGTTGTAGGAGTTCACGGTGTCTAAATTTGGGCTTCTATAGATGAAGCCTAAGTGTAAGTTATGTGCCTTGATTTGGAATTAAACGCAAAGGGAGTTAAATTCAGCATCATTACAGCCCAGATGAGGCTGAAGTTGGAACACAACATTTTCACAAATGAACAATGCAAGGCCCCGATGAGGAAAAAAAGGGATAGAAATTAATACCCAGGTATTTGGAAATCCTGTTGAAAAAAGTACCAAGAAAGTACACTGTATGTTAAAGTATACCAAATTTATTGAAAAGAGAACAAGTATCAAACCCGTTTTTCCCCTTAAAATTACCAATTTTAACTTATTTATTTAATTATATGAGAAAGGTATTTTTGCTTCCTTTTCTTAATTCTGACTTCGTTTTTCGGGAATCCCTTCTCAAGTTCCCAGAGACGTGGGAATTAAGTACAACTTAATTTCTCGAAAAATCCCGGGACTGAAAAAACCCTTGCCGCATTACAGTGAACCATCAACAAATTTTTATTAGCTTATATGGACTTATTGTTTCTGTGTGAATTAATTTAAAACAAATATTTGTTTGGAGACGGTCCAAATCTTAAAAAATAAGTTCCAAAAATAAATACTTTGATTTTGTTCAATATTTTCTTGCTTATCGAAATTTAAAAAGGATAAGTAAACTATTTTATCGCTTCTAAAATATGTTTATCATTATATACTTCAATAGAAACAATTTAAACATCACGTTTTCATATCTCTCAAGCTATATCTAAATTAAATCTCCTTAAATCCAATTTACCTTTTTCTTAACCAAAATCTAAAAAGAAAAAGCTTTAAATGCCCTTATTTATGTTCTTTTCATAGTTATTTAAATATCTTTTTTGCATAAAAGAAAAAGTTTTTTTTTTGAAATTTCATTTAAAAACTTTTAGCGCTTTAGAAAGAATACTTAATACCTTGATATTTATTAGGGTTTACAAAACCAAATTCGGGAATACCGAAATAGTTAAAATTTAAGCCTCTTTTGTAAATGCAAATTTTTCGCACGGCGATTTCCATGTGGGATACATTTATTTTTGTTCATAAACCCATCATAAAATGTTGTGCTTAAATTATAGGAAATACATTTTCGGAAATTATACATGGAGAAATCGATATACATACGATATAGAAAACATTCGTAATCATCAACAGCATTCACGGTTTTCTATGATCATATCGAAAGTTTCGAACAAAATATTGAAATTTTTGATATCAATTTAGAGGTTAAATGGAATTCGAAAATTACTTTATTCGTTGTCGAAAAAACAAATTATCAATTAATCTAAATTACAATGTTCAAGTCATTACAACATAAAAACAACAACAATTACATAAAAAACCGCTTAGATGTCATACTCACTTACGAACGTCAAATTGATTTTTGCTTGAACAAGGCTGACAAATTTTTAAATTTAGTATGAAAATCAGCAATCTACGCTTGTCTGCAGGGACGAAACCAGAGTCTCTGGCGGGAAGCGAACCCGCAACCTCGGCGCTGATAGACTAGCTCACTACCAGCTAGCCTACAAACAAAATGCCGTATATGACAAGAGTCTGTAGGCTCCACTACATCCAGAAAAATGTACCGTTTGACGCACGCTGGTGAAATCATTGGTTACAATTTCGTTACTAATTAAGCTGGAGATCGTGTTAGGCTCAATAAGTAAATGACAAACAAAAAAACTACTACTAAAAATATGACGTTTTTGAATAGAGATTTGAATTTTGGTATTTTATAATGAAAACCGAATAACCTTTACATATCTCAAAAACTGCTCAGTATTGCAAACCCTAACCGTTAGCAAAGTAAAATCGGGTATTTATGTTGAAAATAAGCGAATTTAAAATAGCAACTTAACTTAAGATGAATTAATTGCAGATAAAGAAAAACCTTTAAGGTAAATTGTAAATGAAAATACCAAGACTCACTTACTTCCCTAAGAATAAAATTTTAAACAACAAAATAAGTTTTAGACAAAATAAAAGATACCAGAAAATGTTATAATGACATAAATGAAATGAGGGCCAAATTATATTCGCAAACATACAACCACAGACATTCGCTTACACTAGCACACACTTTGGAAAAACTTTATACTTACACAGACACAAACGCACACGCATACACTCCCTTAAACTTACTTACGTACATAGAAATTTTTATCATAAAGTTTGTTCTCTTTTTAAGATGTATTCGAATTAAACCTCAACTTACTATTTACTACTAACAAGCGACATTATTCAAATGATTTGCTCCTAAAACTACGCCCGCTGCCATGTAACCAACAATATTGCCATTTCCTTGATAGTGTTGTTGTTGGTGCTGATGTTGGTGATTGTGATGATTGTGCAGATGATGGTGATGCTGATGACTATTGTGGTTATTTGCAAGTGTTGTTGTTGCTGTTGCTGCAACTGCGGCAGCTACACCATCATTTGATGCTGTCGAGACTGGATTTTGAGCTGATGATGCCAAGGACGACGTAGCAATTGTGGTTGTTGAGGTTAAATTTAAAGTACCATTGCCATCGGCAATAACCGCATTACCGGCAGACGTTGCTGTTGCTGTAACACTAGATAGATTCGCATTTGTCCCAACACTACCAACTCCGCCAGAACCACCACCACTACTACTTGTATTCTCTGTTATTTTTAATATACCAATTGGTGTAGTGGCCGTTGTCGTAGCACTAGTACTTAAACTTGTGCCACTTATGTGAGCACTGATGCCACTTGGTACACTAGACATAATAGTGCCGCTCGTATTCACGCCCATTCTCAACAACTCCTCGTTGGGTATGGAGAAATGACGATAAGACATATAATCTGGTGGCATATTTGCCTGTCTCTTAGCATTTTCAATGCGTTGCTTCTTCAGCTTAACATAGCTGAGCACCGAAATCATGACGATAAAGACAATGATGCCCAGGCAACAGCCCACTATTAGGCCTAAACGTCGTGTGAGTATGGAGTGTATGAAGCCATTGGTGGCCAGACCATTTTCATCTGTGATTACGCTGGGTGTAGAGTCCAGTGTTTGTACATCGGTGCACGTGGAGAAACGTGAATTTTTCAACACTTCCTGCAGAGCATTGTCTATTATAATAGTGTTCTCGATTAATGCCTGTTGTTGTTGTGGCTGCGCTAAGGATGAGTGTTCTCCAAAGGTCATAATGCCATCTGTATCATAAAAGTTTCCCGTATACGAAAGATGAAAAGGTGTGTATGACGTAGATGGTGATGACGCTGTTTTTTGTTGCGCTGCTGAGCTATCAGAGGAAGCAGCAGAGTATGATGATGGTTCATCTCTTGGCATAAGGAAAGTTTCATTAAAATGTATCCTTTGTAAAGCAATGGCTACAGGCTCCGATAGCCAATTACCGGTACCAATAACACAAATGTGGTAACGTGTGTTTGGGCTAAGTTTCGTCAATTTTGCCGAATTGGCAGAACCATTCAAACGTTTGCCGCGTATCTGTTTGTTTTTTGGTAAAAAAGAAAATAAAAAAAGTTCAAGAAAAACTTGTTTTAAGGATTTAGGCAAAATTTTATGTGTTTTGTTTGGCGGTGGATTTAGTGCGTGTCTTTTTGTGTTAAAATATAAAAAGACAAAAAAGTGCTTAGATTAAATTGGAATTAAGTTTCTTGTGAAAAGAGGACGGGATTGTAATAAACTGAATTTTAAATTACGTGTATAGCAACTTCTGGGAGTTTGTTGCTCTAACGAGCAATAAAGTCTGAAGTGTCTTTTTAGATCATCTACATATTTCAATAGCACGTGCTCTTACTTTCCCTTTGGTTTTCGAGATATAGACGTGAGGAAAGCTGCACACTCTTCGGAAAAATCCAATTTGAGTCAAAATGGGGCCATAAAATCCGAACAGCAGCTAAAATAGCAAAACCCAAATGGGTTTTTGTTAGTTTCGATAAGTAATTCGACAAAAAAGGAATTTGAAACAAACTCGTGGATTTTAGAAGCAGTGTAACTATGGACAGGAAACATATGTAGAAGAGAAAAAAAACGAATCTTTGTACTAGTTTGTCAAAATCGGTATGCGGCAACTCGGTTAATGAGGTTTCTAAAAAAGTACATATCTGCCAAATAAGTAATCAATTTCTAAATAAAAACTTAATTTAGATACCAACGACTTTAGTTCGGTACTGTGTCTCCTACGGAGCCGAAGCCTTACTTATTGCCTCTCTACCATTAAGGACCACCTGGTTTCCATCAATTTGTAGAAAGGCTTGAGCAGTATGCAACCCTTAAAAGTAGTTCTTAGAAATCATCCGAGTAAAATTTCTGAGGAAGCCCTATTAAATTTACATCTTGAAAAAAAGAAACTAAACTTTTATTTGATAGTTGGAAAATTTAACTTGACTTTTAATTTCCCATAGTACGTAGAAATTACAAACTTATACTAATCAATATGTATTGACATCCATCATAAGTTCTTAATATATAGACACACACACGCACTATTTTAAATTGCTGTCAAATGAACCTTTCTACCATTTGCGCATGTATACATTTGAAAAGTATTCAACACGATTTTTTTGTTTCCCCGATGTGTAATTATTGTTAATTTTATTGCTGCAATTTTTCAGTAGCAAAAACAACATAAAATATTTCACTATATTACAACTACTATGTAAAAATTTATGCGCATATATGCAATGTATACTCGTATAACCAAAAATGTAAATGAAAAAGTTAAAAAAGAATTACCTCATCTATGTCAGCTGGCCCAGCTGCACCTCCCATACTACCTCCACCTCCACTACCACTACCACCACCAGTTGAAGGTCCATTACTATCAATAGTAGCATGGTAAACAATTTCATAGCCATTTAAACCTAAATGCTCACGACTTTGCCAGGATACAATAACTGAATATGGCTGTATATCCTGAATGGCAATTTTCGGTATTAATGGAGCATCACAGAATTGTTGCGGCTCCATTTTGGCAAATATCTTGCCACGCAACTCAGCAGGATGTTCGCACCTTAGATAATTTACATTATCGTTCAATGACATTATTACCGATGCTGATGATGCTCCTGATGACGACAGCGATGACGATGATATTAAGCTTGACGTTACAATCGATGTTGAGGCTGAGGACGATGTTAAACTGGCTGTAGAAAAAGACCATTTGCGATGATCACGTAACCATTCCCATAGTTTTTGTGCATCACAACTGCAATGCAGTGGATTTTCTGTGGATTTGTTGGCATTTAATTGTTAATTGTTGTAGCCGGAATTAAAGAGGAAAGATTAAGTTTTTTCACATTTTTTTAATGTTTTTTTATACAGTTTTATTATTGTAGAGCCAAGTTTTTTTATTATTATTTTTGGTTGTTGTAGTTGTGTAAATAAATGTCGTAATCGCATTTAAAAAGTAGGTTTCATGTTGTCATTGTTGTTGGTTGACGTTTTATGAGGTGAGAAGAGAAAAAAGAAGATTTGAAAACAATTTATTAAAAGCCAAAAGAATTATTAAAAATTTTGTTTAAATTTAAACTGGTTCAGTTCTAAATATTTCTACCAAACGTCAGCTATAGATTAGTCTGGCTACAATACTTTTTAAGTTAAGTAGGAGTTAAGCTCTAGTTCATTTCTACTTCAGTTTTAATTTCGTTCTATTCTGTTCTGTTCAGTTAAGCTCCAGTCCAGTTCAGTTCTAGTTCGATTCGGGTTTAGTTCTAGTTTTCTTTTAGTTCTGTTCTAGTTCAATTCTAGTCCAGTTGAATATCAGCTCTGGTTTATTTCTAGTTCAATTCTAATTCAGTTCTTGTTCAGTTGCAGATCCACTAAAGCTTATTTCCAAATAATTCTAGTTCAGTTGTAGATTAAAATATAATATTTTTAATTAATTAATTACTCGCGTTAAAAACTCACCTTCCAATCTTAAGGTCTTTATATTTGTTTCCAAAGGCTGCAAGGCCTCTATAGGGATCAGTTCAAAGTAATTCTTTCTTAAATCCAGAACATGCAGCTTACGCAAATAACGAAAAGCATCAGTTGATAATATTGTCATGCGGTTTCCCATTAAGTACAATTCCACTAAACTGTGCAGATTGCGGAAAGTTTTTCTGGAAATGCGATCCAATTGATTAAATGACAAGTCGAATACTTGTAGTTGAGCCAAATCGGGACTAAATTCCTCTAAATCCTTTAAAACATTATTAGAAATATTCAGGACACGTAAGAGTTTTAAACCCAATAAACGTTCCTTAGGCAGCAATTCTAATTCATTAACACTAATATCCAAAGTCAAGAGGTTGGTTAAACCTTTAAATGCCCCAGGAGAAATACGTGTTATGCGATTGTTTACTAAGTGTAAATGTTGTAGAGCTTGGAAGGCTTCAAAATCTTTGGAGGTTAAAATAGACAGATTAGTTTGACATATATACAATTCTTTGAGATAGGGATATCTTTCCTCTTTAACTGTATAGATTTTATTGATGGGATTGCCCGTTAAGTTTAGCCAAGATAAACGAGGTATTGATATATCGGAGAGAGCAGAGCTTGGTATTTGCAGAAAACGATTACTGGAGAGGTCCACCTTTTGTAGATTTATAGAATGTCTTAGGAAATTCGCTGGTAAAGACAACAACGAATTGCCACTTAAATCCACTGTATCCAACTGGGTTAAATTGACAGCATTAAAGCCAGTCAGGGAAGTAATTTTATTATCTTTTAAATTCAGATGTCTTAAATTTATTGTACCGCTTAGCTTGTAGAAGTCAATGGTGGAAAACTGATTACGCGATAAATCCAAAATCTCCAAAGTACTCAAGTTGTAAAGAGCTATATGAGGGAATTCGTTTAAATTATTGCGACACACTTTCAGTTCTTTAAAAACATTGAGGCCATAAAATAAATTACGATCCATTGTGCTTAAAACATTATCACATAAATCTAATTTTACAAGGTTGGTATTTTTAATAAACATATCTTCGGGCAAAGAAGATAAGCTACAGTTCGCCATAGTTAAGTGTTGCAATGATCTTAATTTCGCAAACATATTGGATATGACTTTTCCACCCACATGTGTAAAATTGTTATGAGACAAATACAGGGTTCTTAAGCCGGGTATTTCAAGCTTTTGTATATCCACAGGACTAAGCAAATTCCATTCCAAGTTTAAGTCATTCAGATTCTGTAATGTCTTGAAAGTATTCATTTCAATTTTTCTTAAAGAAGTATTTCTCAAATTTAAATGGACTAAAGGCAAATCTTCCAAAAAGACATCATTGGTAATTTGAAAAATAGGATTGTGGGATAGATCGAGGATCTTTAGACTTTTTAATTTATTGAAAGCATAACCTTCAATAGCCTCTATAGAGTTTTGGGACAAGGACAACTCTTCTAGGCTTGCCAAAGACGAAAAGTAATCCCTTCTCAATTGCTTAAGCCGATTGAAACTAATGTCCAAGAACTTTAAGCTTTGTAGTTTGGAAAATGTTTCACGATCTATGTCCCGTATAAAATTATGATTCAAATACAATCGCGCTAAATCCAGTTGGTCCTCGAACATTGATTTTTCTACACGAATCAATTCGTTATAGCTCAGCCACATTATTTGTATTTTATCCTGACTCCTAAAGGTTTTTGTGTGGATCTTGTGTAAGTAATTAGCTTCCAATTGTATGGTAAGCAGAGAGGAATTCTCTTTTTCCTTAGGAAATATATCCTCCAAAACAGTCAACTGATTGTCTTGTAAATTAATATGCTGTAAATTTCTTAATGTTTGAAACGCTCCTGGCTCAATATCCTCAATGTTATTCTTTTGGGCATGCAATTCCTGTAAGGCAGGTAAAGGCTCAAAGACTCCTTTTCGTATGCGTCTAATACGGTTATTGTGCAACCTCACTTCTCTTAAATACTCCAGCTTCCGAAACATTCCAATTTCCAAATCCTGAATTTCATTGTTATCTAAAGACAGCGAAGATAATTTGTGACATTTATCTAAGAGAGTGACGGGTAGTAAGGGAATAAAATTTCCTCTTAAATACAAATGATCTAAATTAACAAGCGTAGAAAAAACATTAGGATCTACATGGGCAATAGCGTTGGACTCCAAGTAAATAACTTCCACATTTGAGGAATTAGTAAAGGCATCTGCGGGCAATTCTAATATATTATTTTCCGATAAAAATATTTCCCTTAATTGTGGTAAATTCGAAAAGACTCCATTTATGATGTGTATATGATTATGGGACAAATCCACTGTCTGCAAACGTTTATTCTTATCGAATATTTTGGCATCCAAGGTGATAATACGGTTATGGGACATATCTAAAGACATAAGCTCTTTTAGACTCTTAAAAGCCTCCGGTTTAACCACTTCTATTAGATTGGCGTACATGGATAAAGTCTTTAATTGGGGAAATGTCCTGAAACAGTCGTCACCGATTTCAGTAAATTGATTAGAGCTCAAATCCAAAAATGTCAATGAGGGTAATCTTAAGGCCGCTGCAGCACTAGCATTATTCGTGGCCAGCTGTATATCGCCATAAAATGTGGATATTTTATTATTAGATAACCGTAATATACGCAAATAATCCAGTTTCCTTAAGGCCAAAAGAGGAAAGGTTCTAAGACTATTTTCAGATATATCGATTTCCTGTATAGATTCTTCTAAACCTACAAAACCATGTTCGGGTATACCCTGCAAACGATTGCCTTTCATGTTCAATTTCGATAGACGTAGACCGTAGAAACTGTAGTCTTTTATGTTGGCGATTTCATTGTAGTCAAAATCTAAAGCACTTAGTTTATGCATGGAATTCAAAGCTCCCGATGGTAACTGAAAGAAAAGAGAAAAACAATTTTTATTAATAAAAATTATTTAAAGGTTACGGAAAGTTTCTAAAAATATTTAATAAGTTCTTAATGGTATATATTGTTTTTTATTATAACCTTTTTTAGTTTAATGTGCTTTATTGTGACTGCTTGCTACCGTGAATGAAACTTTTACTTTACGCTTTACTGTAAACAGAGAGGTATAAGTTTCCATTTTTCTTTAAATATTCTTTTTCTATAAAATAATTATTATTATTTAAAAAACTGTAAGCACTTTTGTTAATGAGAAAATATTTTTATTTTGTTAATTTCAGGTGAGTTTTTAATTGATGTATGATTAATTCAATATACGTAATAAAGTATCCACCCGATTAATCAAATAATCAAATTATCCATTTTCCAATTCCGAATAACTCAAACAATTTATATCAATTAATCGATTAAGATGGCTATCTTTAAAAAATCTACTTTTTTTAAATGAAAATATTTGTTTTTGGTTTTCCAACAGCTTAATATTATTTAAAACTAAATCACATGTTCTGAACTTCTACATTTATTTTTATCGCGCAAACTTTTGAGCATTTTACATACCCTTTATTGTTGTTGTTGTCTGAGAGACAAATGTTGTGTAGCATTATAATCGTCAAATTCCATACGTTAGAAATTTGGCACTTTAATTGCACATTTTTCATATAAAGTTTAAAAGTGTAAATTAAAGGAGATTACAAAAGTTGAATAAACCATCAGTGAAATTAAAATCAAAGTAATTTTAAAAACTTAAGAGTGTATAAAAAATTAAAGGTTTTTTAAAAAAATTTTAACTAAAAATGTGCCTCGACTTCAATTTTACTCGATCTTTAGGAATCATAAATTGGTTTTAAAAGTTTTTCATAACTAACTGGCACCTCTCTCAAAATATAGCGGAGTTAAAAAGACAAATATATTTTTAAGAAGCAAATAAAAACTTGTCTTACAAACTATGAGCTCAAGCCTATATTTAAAACCCGCAGAACTGCAAATTATAATCCGAAAAAATTATTGGTTCCCGCCTGCTAATAAACATAACTGTACTAAATTTTGGCTTTCAGATCTTTTTATAGTCTGTAAAGGGCCAAATACACATTTCAAACGCTTGTCTAGCAGGCAAGTTCACTCCTGTATGTACATTTGCTGGACGTAATATTCGCTGTCATATCTAAATTTTTTGATTTTCAAACCAGCATCAGCGGCGTGACACATTCAAGCACATGTTCACTAATACTACCATAGCGCTTGATAAGAAATACTTGACGTGTACACTGTACATATAGACCCATTTAACCGAATTAGTGTAAATTTTATTTGGTTTACCTTAAGCTTGTTTTGGTCTTTTTAATGTATAAAAACTTTACTTTTTACAACTGGGTTTTTTGATTTTTTTAAATTATTTATTCATTTTAACAGTTTAAAAACTATCTACATAGCACATATCGCTCCTTTATTGCAACAAAGTCATACTCGAAAAAAAACAAACTTGGCAAAATGCGATTAAAGTTTTCAAAATTAACCTTCAGATACAAGTTTAATGAAATATATGTTGCTATAACTTCGGTTCAGTTTGAGATATAAAACTGATTTTATTTTTACATATAGTAAAGGTATGAATGAACACTTTTGCTAAAGTAACTTGAAGTTTTTGATTTTTTGAGATATGACTATGTTGCAATGAAAGAGCGATACGATTTTTTATTTTATTGTTTAACTACATGTTTGTAACAATTATTGTTTTTTTTGTGTTTATTATGATAAAAGTATGAATTATTGTAGAGATTAATGTTGTATTCCTGTTGTATAAAATTAATTATTCGAGCAATTCGAACTCATTAAAACTCAAAAATCGATAAATTTTTTACTCGAACAAAACCAAATGTCAAATAATTGGATACTCTTATAAATAAGTATGTAAGTCGCTGAACTTTTTTTATTCTTAATATAAAATATAATTTTTGTAAACATTTTAAGGCAGCAACCAAGGCGCATTTTTAAAACTTACCGGTGCTATTATAACAACTTTACTTGAACCCACCAGGGATGTTTCTCAAGTAAAATACATTTAAAACAAAAATTGTAAAATTTTAGTTTTTTTATCGTTTTTATACGTCCGATTAAATCCTACCTTAATCTATCGGTAAGTTTTGGAAAATGGGCCTTGGGCGCTTTCCATAAATGTTTATGTATATTTTCGACAGTAACTTTTTATATGGGAGATAACTCATTTTAAGTTAGTTACAAAGTGAAATGTAATCCAATCGCCAAAAATATCCATTTGAGCATATTTTAGTTTACTCGATTGACAACATTAGGAATTATTTAGTTTTGCTTAAGTATTTCATTCACTGATAAAGGCCAGTTTACACGGTAATACAATGTATTACGACTTTGTTGAATGAAAATATTATGAAATTCTCTCCGTGCTTAAAAGAAAAAAATAAAAATCTGTTGTATGTATTTTTCATGTTTACACGGATGGTAAAAGTAAAATCAGATGGTTACAGTTTTACAATTTTTACAAAAACAACATGAGAATTTTCTGAGTTGATGTTAGTTGTTTTTGTAATTGTATACAAATTCTACCACCTTCAATATACTCAGTTAAAATACACCTCTGGTGTGATGAGAATACATAAGTTTCTAAAATGGTTTAGAAAAAAATCATTTACCGACCGCTTGTCAGATTTTGTGTTCTTATTCTCTCTTACTCAATACATTTTTCTTTTACATGGTATGATTTTACTCATTCTACATAATATCGTAATACAATGTATTATCGTGTAAACTAGCCTTATGTAATTATAATCAGTGTTCGAAAATATACAATACATTATTTACCGTTCGGCTCACACACCCAAGAACGATATCTATTTTTAGTGACTGTGTAGTCGAACACAACTCTTAGCACCGTTCGTTACTATTTTAGGGAAAGAGCCAAACATTATATAATGTTCAGGGGTCTAATCACCGCATTCGATACTGTCGTATCGAATAAACTATCGAATGTTTTTGCATACGATAGACACTGACGTATCGAATGAAAACTCGAGAAATGTAATGTCGAGTTACTCAATATGGAATGCTATTATTTCAAATTCAATAAATTTCATTCGATATCGAGAGTCATGATACCAAAATAAATAATTTCGATCATTTTTGCTCGATATCGTATGCGGTGATTAGACCCCTGTTCTTCGTTAAAAAAAAAACAGAACAATTGCAGTGATACTGTAGACAAACATTTTATTTTAATGTTCTAAAATGATTCTTTTTTTACATTGAAAAATAAATGAACAAATTAACAATTTTAGCAACGACCGCAGCACGGACAGCCTGTGTGTGTATTGTGTATATGTTTGGTTTGTGTAAAATTATTTTGCTGGCTTTTTGTTTAAGCCAAACCGAACACAATGAAGCTTGTGGATTTAAAAAAAACCGAATGGAATGTTCTCATCTTTTGTTGAATTTAATAAAAACACAATTATTTTTTGTTTTCGAAAGATGACTAACAGGGAAACGTTATTTTTTTTAATGATTTTTTACACAAACGCTATTAGCGTTCGTGTTTGCCACACACCTACCGAACCGAACACTAAGGAACGATATTTAGTGTTTTTTTCGAACACTGGTTCTCATCTTTTGTTGAGTGGTATAAGAACAGTATTATTTTTGTGTTCGAAAAATGACAAACAGGGAAACGTTATTTTTTAATGATTTTCTACACAAACACTATTAACGTTTGTGTTTTCCACAAATCTACCGAACTGAACACTAAGGAGCGATATTTAGTCTTTTTGGAACACTACTTATAATACAAAATTTGTATACCAGTACCTTAAAAGTTAAAACCTGAATACACTCAAAGAATGAAAGAAAAACCCAAATATTTTTCAGCCAAACTTTCGTTATGATGCATCATATGCCTAATTAAACAAAATATAATAATAATTAAAACTTTGGATTGCAAATCGTTACAGCTTTATTTAATTCGTTATTGGTAGGCATGTTAAATTTAGTGAAATAAAATATGAAAATACTCAATTTCTGGTGTAATAAAGTTGTTTTTAATAAATTCTTTACAAAACTAAAGTAATTTTCAATTTCATTTTCCTTAAGCCATTCTAATTGAGTAAGATTTTAAAAAGATGTAAGAATCTTCCCGTATAACTCGATTTAATATCTTCGCATTTAAAATCTTCAACACGTACAGGTTCTACAAGTAAAAGGAAAAAGATTAAATTCATATTAAAAATTGTTAAGATTTAACCAAATAAAGATTACAATAATTAAATTAAATCAACACACAACAACTTTAACCTCTGCACATACAAATGCTGCATCAAAATAGCAAAAAAAAAAAAAAAGTTAAAAGAAATTTAATTCTATTAAAAATGGGAAATTCAAACTTGTGCAAAAATCGCTGTTTAACTTACGTTTTCTCGAACGACGTTGACAATTTGCACGTTCTGCCTGGCACGCAGTTAGCAATTGACATATGTCACCTTTGTAGGGACAACGATAACATGCACGTTTGCCATTATCCCAACAACGTAAACGTTTGCAATCACGCATCAACGTTCTTGGCTTACGATGTATCATTACCAAAGGTGGGGCACATTTATTTCGTCCTGTCGTACCTCTTATAAAACGACAACGTTGCATGTAGGTCTGCATAAGCACTACACACACAGGCAAACACCCCAGAAAATACAATCAACATAAAACGTATTGAAACACTTAACATGAGTGAAAATGAATAATTCTCTTTTTTTTTTTGGTTGATTCATACTCCGTTTATAGTTTTCAGTCATTCATAAAATCACTAACCATTTTCATAAAATTTTTTCATTTTATTTTGTGGCAGAATGAATTCAAAAAAATAAAACAGCCAAAAAGAGAGGGGAAAGGATAGAAAAAAAGCCTGTTAACTCACTTGCTTGCTTGCGACTTCTTAAACGACAATTTAGCTCACGTAGTTCACATTCCTTTAACTTACGACAATTGCGACCATCTTTGTCCTGGGCACATACAATTTGACTAGGTATCCTTGGGCTACATTGTCGGCGACATGGTTTTTGTGCAGCCTCTATTAATGCACTCTTCACAAGAATCACTACCAAAAGTGCTAAAGGGGAGTTTTTGATCGGTGGTTTGTTGGTTGTGTACAATAAAATAAAAATTTATTTTATTAATTCCTTTTAGTTTTACTATTTTCTGTCCTGGATATTCCTACCAAATACAACAATGATTTTATTCATATTTATTTTTGTTAATTTCTGGACTTGTTTGTGTTGCAAGTAAAATGTGTGTGTAAGTGTGCGTTTGTGTTTGCTGTGCTCATGAGTTTTAAATTAAATTGTGCAAAAACAAAAAATCTGACAATAATTAAAGCATTTTTGTAGTACATCTGGTTTAATTGTGTAGAAAAATGGAATAATGGCTTTTTAATGAAAAGACTTGAAGACAATAATGTCTGGTCTAGTTGTGTTTAAACAAAAGAAATATAAAACAAATGAGGCATGTGTCGGAGTACAGCTTTTATTTTCATTTGACCTAATTCTAGAATTGAATTTAAGAAAATAAATATAACTTGGAATTAAAATGTTTTAATGGGGGGGGGTTTCTCCCGTAGTAAAGACCAAGAAGAATTTTGTAAATATTCTTTTTGTTAAATGTTTGCGAACCTGTTCTGAAAATCCACGTGTTATTTTGTGGTGTTCTGAAAATCACACCGAAATACAAGAAGAAGGAATTTTTTCTAAATTTAGAGGCAGTAGTGGTTTTTTTGCCCATATCTCAGCCATTTCTGTAACGATCAGGTTGAGTTTCAATAGCAAACAATTATAGACAATATGTGACATGAATATATAATCGCCTTGTCTCTATAATATCTGGAAACTTCGAATCGACACAGGACCCAATACAGAAGTAGTTGTTCCAAATTTTCATTTAAGTGCCATTGGTACAACTTAAAAATAGTTATTTTTAAGATGCTGCCTTACATATAAATGGTTTTTGGTTTTTACAAGTTAATATTAACCTAAAAATTTACTGAAGAGCAGGTTTATCCTTATGGTAACTACAAGTTAAAGAATTTAAAGTTGCCACATTTTCTGCTTATGATATGGTAGCTTCAATGACAGTTCTATGTCAAATTAAATTATTCAAACTTTGAAAAAAAAATCAATGTAGCCCAAAAAAGCAGAAAAATTTACTTTTGCTTTTAATAAAAGAAATAAACAAAAAAAAGTCGTTGTCACTATTATGTTATCTTCAATGTAGACAGCAATTTTTGTACATATTTATTGCCGGCAATTTATGTTGCAATAATTGTTGGCCCATTTTCGTTGACAATTATTGCTAACATAAAACGTCAAATTTGGTTGTCAGTTGAAAAAAGAATCAAAAAAGAAAAAGAAAAATAGAAGGAAATTGTGTGGGAAATAAATTAATTATGTTTGTTAAAATGTAGCGAATTATAATTGTAGTAAAAGAATTAAATTGAAGAATTTAATAAACACTAAAATAAAATTAGAAATATTATTTTTATAAATATAATTTTTTTCTTATTCGAGCTTTATTATTTAAATTTATTTTAATTTGTTTAAGTTTGAGTTATTTTTATAGAAAAATATTAATTTTACTTTAACAAAAAAAAAATTAATAAAATTAATATTTTTACAAATAGAATCTGGAAATTTATTTTTTGATAGTCTAGCGAAAATTGCAAAAATTCGGAAAATTTGCAAAAATAGCGAAAATGTTTAATATTTAAAAAGCCATAAAATTGATTAAAAGTCGCTAAAAAGGAATTGCAAAAATACGGTAAAAATTTTTATATTAGCGGAAATTCGCAAAAATTTCAAACTGTAAAATTTATTTGAAATCGCTAAATCTCGTAAAAAAAAGGAAATAGTCGAAATAAATAAATTTTTTTTCCAAAATAACGAAAATTCGCGAAATTTTTAACATATATTTGAAATCGCTAAATCGGTTAAAAAAAACAAACAATGTATCGGAAAATAACAAAAAAAAAATATATGCAAAAATAGCGAAAATTCGCGAAATTTTTTAATACTTCAAGCAAACCATAAAATTGATTTGAAGTCACTTAAACTATGAGGAGTGGCAAAAATTCGGTAAAAATTACTAAATTAGCGGAAATTCGCAAAAATTTGCTAACAGCGGCATTATTTTCTACACTTATTTTTTGTGTAGAAAAGAAAACACTATTAGTGAGTTCCCATTCCCCACTACAATTAGTTGAAATTCTCTCAACATTAATTGTAGTTGTAAGTAGGTTAAGAAAAGCAAAATAAAAACAACAACAACTTACAAAAGATGTTGTCAATTAAGTGTTTTTTAGGCCGTGCACCTGCCTGTTTATTATCAAAAAGTAATTTCAATTTTTGGGAATACAAAATTTTAATTTTCAAAAGATTTAGTTATTCGTGCTTAATTCCAAGTTTTTATTATTGACAAAAACACTTGAAATTTATTGTTGATGGGATAAGCTATTCCTATCCGCATTTCACTGGTTGCTTAGGCCAGATCATCAGGAAACTTCATCCATAAAGATTTTAGGAAAACTAAAGATATTAAACCCATCAACAATAAATATCAAGGGTTTTTATCAATAATAAAACTACATATTTATAAGGACTTGTGGTCCTTATAAATATGTAGCGAACTTTATTTAACGATGTCTGTTGAAATGGGGTTTCCGAAGAACCTAGATATAATGGGGACTTGGTTGTTAAATATTTCTGTCGCATTTGCTCCGTGTAATTTTGCTATTTAATTTCAGCCAGATCGGAAAATAAATGGCTGATATATGAGCAAAAAACACGAGGCTGTCGTGTTCCGTTATTTCTAATGATTTCGCATATTCTTTTTTTTTTGATCCTCTTTCATCGATTAGCGATATTATAATTTCTTGCAATTAATTCAGCTTGCATTAGCTTCCCGGTGAAATTGAATTAAAGTTCTAAATTTCTCAAGAAATTCCACCTTAAAGAAATATAATAAAATAGTTTTGTAATTTTTTTAAAGTTTTTTTTTGTTAATTTAAAAATAGTCTATCAAAGTTTGGTGTCAATCGGCCCAACAGTCCTTGAGTTTAAGGAGCTCATACACGGCACAAAGGTTTTTATATTAATAGATTATTCTATAAGCACTGTCCTTATTTAATACCTTTAATACATGTGACAGGGGTATATAAGTTCCGTTTTAATTTCTTCAATATTCATCTTAGGCCCTACACCCAGAGAAAAAACATATTTTAATATGGTCATCTCCAACAAAACTATTTTTAAATAAAATTCTAAACATAGTATATTTATTTTAACCTTATTATTTAACCATATTACTATGGTTAAATTAGTCCTCCATCAAGAAGCCAGAATCATATTATTGTTGCCTTCGAACATGTTATGTTTAATAATAACTAAAATAATAATAGCATGGTTGTTTTTTAAACATTGCATTTTGCTCTTCGAAAAGAGGAAAATACTATTGTTAGTTTAAAAACAAATTATATAACCATAGCATGTTTAATGGCAACCATAACATATTTGCAGCTTCTTGATGGAGGACTAATTTAACAATAATATTGTTATATTCAACATAATCCCCCGTATTTATAAACGATTATTATATTTAACAAACGTTTATTAAGGCAAATTTTAATTCAAAATTTGTTTTGTAAACCTTTATTAAATTTAAAAAAAATTTTATTAAATACGGCGAATAAGTTTAACATTTTCTTTAAAAATAGTTTTGTTGGATGTGACCATATTAAAACATGTTTTTTCTCTGCGTGTATATTATATATTTTATGAATATACATATATATGTATATAGCCTAGATTCTTACGAGTTTATTTTATGCTGTTCACCTGTCCATCTGTTGATTAAAATTTGTTTAACGAAACTACTACTGATATATAGCCAGATCATCAGTTTGTCTAGCAGCAGTACATAAAACAAAATAATCAAAACAAAACGACAATTTTAAAACCCTAAATATATGAAAACAATATTTTGTGTCCCTAATTAAAAATAAAATGAACTCCTCGAATATTTCAAATAATTTTTAACTGTACATATATTAAGCATTAATTAAAAAAAATAGCAAACAAAACTTAAAACGGATAATAATAGTTCATCATTATAAAAATTGTATTGAAATTAACCCCTCTTTGAAATAGGCCGACATCTTTGTCTTCTGCCAGCTGTCTTTAGGCCTTTACAACCACTTGGATCGGTACGCAGTAAATGGTTTTTGCTGCCGCGACGGCAATTGGCACGGCTCAATTGACAAGAGGATAATAGGCGACAATTATTTTTCTTGCTGCGATAACAACTCAATTTTTTGCTAGGCACAGTGCAACGAATTCTATGGCAACTAGGAAGCGTTGAGCGTGGTGTGCGTATATGGGCACAACGACCAGAACCCAAGGGACCCTTAATGTTACGGCATAAAGATAATTTCGTCGGAGTAAGAGCTAAAATTACAATTACATTTTTATAATTGTTAAGCTAAATAATTTTCAAACCTACGTTTTCGGTTCAATAGGCGTCTTCGGCAGTTCTCTTCTTGTAATGAACATTGACGTATTTTACGACAAACTTTACCATCTCTGACACATCTTATCTTGCTGGGTGTATTTTTACGGCACGCAGGAGCACAACGTGCTTTACTGGCTTCTGCGTAGGCCAAAACAACCACAAGGAATGCTGTGGGTTTTATAATTTAAAACTTTTAGCACATGTAGAATTTCTAGTAATATTATTAAGAAGAACTTACCAAGAATGAGAATTGTCTTGTTCATGTTTAACAAAACTGATATCGTATCTGAGTTTAACTTGCATTTATATGCAAAATTTTGTATTACAGAACTTAAATATAATTGCAGATTTAACTAACAAAAGGAATTGTTTTTAGTTTAAACAATTATTATTTAACAACATTTTTTAAAGCTTTTAATAATTTTGAAAACAAAGGGGTTTATGTTTTGCTTAATTATATTAAATTGAGTGTTTTATTATTGAAAATTTCACCCTTATCATGAATAAACTTTCACATGTATGCTTAAATTTTTAAACTCCGAAAAAATAACTCACATGTGAAATATTTTAACAACTTATGGAGAAAATAATTCACAAAGAGTTGTCTTTCGGAAAAGGAAGAAAATGTAAGTTTATATTTAAAATTAAAAAAAAAACGTTTCAAATGTACAAATTTAATTCATTTCATTTAGCGATCTCAAATTTTGCCACAACGTTTGATAAACTGTTAAGATATGGCATGACTTCAGACATCAGATTTATTAAAAAAAAAATGTCGACTTCATTTGATGAGGTGCATAACAAAACACAACAATTCCCCTTTTTAAATTTAATATTTTTTTTTACTGAATAATATTGTACATAATTAATTTAATTAATTACTTTTTTTTTGTTCATTTACCCAAATATTATAAAAGTGGAATTGATCCGTTTTGTTATGGAGCTCATTAATTGTAGTTCCTTGTAACATCAAGGGACAAGTCTTGTTCACACCAAATGACTACATCACTTCGACGTTAATTTGGTATTTTCTATTAATGTTATGTCGAATAGTTATCGAAAATCTGATAGAAAAAAATAACATCTCTTACAATTTTTTGTTGGTTTTTTTATTATTTTTTTTTACTAGCATTTAACCTTGCATGTTTAATTTTATGTTTCTAAGTCCAATACTAACGGAAATTAAAAAAGTACCAAAAACGTCCCTCATAGATTCGTATCCACTCATGCCATTGCATATTGAATTTAATGTTTTAAGGTTAACGATAAAAAAATGCCAGTTGTAGAACCAAAAAGCTGAAGAAAGATATAAAATTTTTTGTATTTCCAATTTTGGTAAATTTGTTCCCTCATTAAAGTATCAAAAATTGCAGTATTGTAGTGGGGGCCCATAATTTAGTACGAATATAACAATGAATCAGTGTAACCACCAGCAGAATTCAAAATTACACTTGAGATGAAGCAAAATAGCCCGATTTAAATGAAATTACACCTGATATAAAATTAAAGACATTTACAATGAATCAAAAACACAACAAACTCATTGAAAGAATATCAATATTAGTCAAACTGTTAAAATTCTTATTGTAATTTAAAATAAATTAACATTATAATAAATAACTTTGAAGACTTAAAAACAAATAATAAAACATTAAATAAAACCCCTAAAATAATAAGTTTTACTTCCACATATGGTTGCATATATCTTGGGAAGGTTTAAAATGCTCATTGTCATTCCTTTATAATGGCTGTTTTTTAAACCCGAAAGAGCTAACAAAATGAGCAGTGAAACGAACTGTAATTCTGCTCTCACTCTTTCCTCAGGCACATCATCATAGTTAGATAGATTCATGCTTGAACAACGCCACCAGATTATCCAAATTTACTTTGAAAATCAGCCATCGATTTTCGCAATGTATAGGCGACTTTATAATTTCTATGACGCAACTTTTTTTCAAAAAATGAAGGCGATGTGTTGATTTAGAGAAAACTGTCAATTAGACTTCAAGGTCGTGCGATGTGACACCACTTGATTGTTTTCCGTAGGACTGTGAAGTCACTTGTTTATGCTGATAAACCAGCAACAACTGACGTCTTTGAGGTCAACATTGTTCATTTTATTAGTGACATGCAGCCTGCAATGCTCGAAAAGAGCAAACAAATTGGACGTCTGCAACGCGTTCAAATGGTAATTCCGTGTATAAATCTGAGATTAAAATTCATTTGTTTTGTGTTTTCTATCATTTTAAGTTTTATGGTAAAAAAAAAAATACTCTTTATGCCATATTTATTTAGTAAGCAAAATGCCTGCAGGGTTTTATACAACTGTCCCTTTCGTAATTCAGTTTTACAACTGTTTAGGGCGTTAAATATTCTTTAAACTAAATCATTTGAAAGTTTCCAGACACAAACAAAATTAACTATATGTTGGAATATTGAAACATTTCTAACCCCAGGCTAGATTGTAGTTTGAATAAATTTGTTCAATTAACTTCAGGTTCTAAATCACTATGATAGTCATATTTATCCAAATCTAAGAGTCCATCTTGCGACATTTATTACCAAACTTTTGAAAATAGTTATTTATTTAATTTCGTCACAATGGACCATACTGGTCTCTTGGTGAAGGTGTGAGGGAGACTTCACACCAGCCTTTCTACCTAATGATTGAAATCTTTTCCTTAAAAAAACCGAGACTTTGGTACAAAAGACTGCGCATTTTTTATCAACAATATTTAAAAAGAAATAAATTTCATCGAATCGAATTTTGATTTTATTTGGGTATCTGAAGTAAGAACTGCAAATAAAACCTGAATGACACCTAAGAGAAATTACCCACGCTTTACCCACGACAGTAAAAATTATACCAAATTCGGGTAATTACCCACAAAGTGGCAACACTGCAATGAATAGAGAAAAATGTTTTGTAAAAAAGTACCAAAAATAGTTACGATTTTCGCCCCTTAGACGTTCGAATTTCGAAAAAGTACCAAATTAGTATTCGTGTTTTTTTGTTAAGTTTCGAATGTGGTATAAACTTGATTTCTAGGATTATTGGTTCAAAAGATAGATGGAGTGACAAAAAAGTACTGAAATTCAGGTTTTACCAGTTTTCTACCTAAAAGAGCCGAATTTCAAAAAAGTAGCAGACACCGTGCGCTTATTTTTTTAAAGAACAACGATAAGTATTACAGTTTTTTTGTACCTCTTTTAGTTTAGGAGATAAAAGGTTATCCAATTTACCCGTTTTTACCCCCTTAACATTCGAGTTTCCAAAAATCCCGTCTTACTGGATCGATTTGGGGACAGACCCAACCCCGGTCCAAATTGCAAGTTTTTAGCATTAGGCGTTTAGGCTGTGCGATGATGAATCAGTCAGTAACGTTACAATTTTATATATGAGGACGCAAAAGTGGTGTAAGCCTCAATTGTTCATACCCTGACTTATCTACAGAAAATTGATTAAAACTGCGAACATGAAATAACAAATTTGGTTTATCTCTTGTTTTGCTAAACACTAACAGGAAACGTTGCAAAAGCTTGTGTTGCATTTATTTATTTTTGCTTCACTTATAATACAAAAGTAGCCATAAGCTCCACAATTATAAAGTAAATGTAATGTGGCTTACACCACTTTTGAGCTGTCGGCCTCATAAATAGACTTGTTTGTTTAAAATTTCTTTGAAAATATTTTTAAAGCGAGGTAAAGTGTTTTACAAAATAAAATTGGTATGCATATTTGTTCCCGTCAGTCGGATCTCTTAAGGCATTTTAAATAACAAAATCAATAAACATTTGATTCGTATGTAATTGCGATCAGTTTCGCACTTTGCTTAAGCAAATGACAGTTTAAAAAAATTTAACAAAAATTTGTATTAAGTTGAATATGGTTTGACAATTATAATTAACATGTATTCGCACAGTTGCTCAAGCCAGCTTATGTGTATTATAATACAGTGCAACACAAAAAAAAAAATAACCCGTGTCTCCCAGTTTTGCCCAAAGTCATGCACTTTTTTTATGGGCCCCTAAAGATTTATGGCAAAAAAGTGATCATTTTCTCAGGCCCATATCTTGCAAACCGTTCGGAATTTTGATTTACACATTAGTTTGTATACGAAGTTTTCACTGGGTACATACATGCATACATAAACATACCCAGCAGGAAATGTCACTAGTGAATCTGTACTGTTTCACTACTGACACAGTCAGCAGTGCTAGTGACTTATTATACCACAGACAATGTTATTTACTATAAAAAATTTAACATGTGCGTGTAATCGGAAATCTACTAATGACGTTGGTTCTTTTAACTAGGTAGTTCTTTTGGAAACATATGTAGACATTGGAACCCGAGAATCACTAGTACATTTTAGTTAATCTAGTTTACACTTTTGGTACGAATATAAAATTATAACAATATTTTTTATTATTGCTTAAACTTTTATAAGAATCATACTTTTCAGTTGGTATTGATAAATTTTTCGAATTAAAGGCAAATATAGTGGCATATATAGTGTAGATACTTCGTAGAAAAAACTGGTAAATTGTAGACACTTGCACCCAGGTTTCCTTTAAAGCAAGTATCACAGCGTTTGAAACACCGTACAAATTTCTATGTAAAAAATTATACTTTTTTCATTCTCTCACCAAGTACCTACCGAGCAGGAAAATGAGGAATTGATTACATAAATAACTTAAAAAATAATGTATTATTTCCGAAAGAATAATAATGCATTCATTGGAATCGAGGAGGCTATTTTATCAGACAAAATAAATTGTCATTGATTACCAGGTATATTCCCACACTTGCAGAACAAGGAATGTATTGTGTCTGTTCGTGTTTATATATATTTTCTTAAAAAAATTCTTTATTTCTGTCGTTTACAAATTTTGATCATAAAGGATGCATTATTTAATTCATTCGCAGGATGCATTAAAATAATTTTTTACAATCCAAGGACATGTTCCGTGTTAACAATAATGAATTCTAAAATCAATTATTATACAAGATATGTTTTACATTCTCGATTCCTATTGATTACATTTTCCCGCTGGGCAGTTCAAATTTACTCTCACTAAAACATGCTGTGATCGCGTACACTCTCGTTTCGATGATCACAATCGATCCCTATTCCGAAGTGTCATAGTTTTACACTATTAAATATTTTGAATGCGTTAGTTTAAGTCGGAAGCCCAAACACTACGTTATAGAGGTTCAAACATGTGGATACCTTTGCTCAAATTACTTTGTGCTATTAAATTTATAAGTTAATAAACAAATATGTAACAGTCTAAGGACTAAAATATGTGCTGTCTTTTTAAATTAAATGTTGCGTTGTTTTTCTGACATCCTATAAAATAGAAGAAATGAAAAAAGGATATACGTATTGCAATTATGAAATCAAAATTTTTATATATATTTTTTTTTTAGTTTTTTGCTGAATAACAAGAAGTCCAAAACAAGAATTAATTAAAATAAATTAAACGGTTTAACCTCTTTTATTGGATGCAGGACGGCATTTTCGCAATTTCTGACCAGCCTTCATGCCAGCACATTGATGATAGTCGACTCTATTTAAAACATTTAGAGGACCACGTTGACAGTTAACACGACTTACTTGACAGATGGTTAACAGTTGACAGTTATGCTTTTTACTGCGGACACAAAGTAGTTTTTTGCTCGGATTATCGCATTTTAGATGCAAGCAGTCAGGACGTTGAGGATTGGGCCGTTTCCTTGAAGCTTCGGTGCAGGCCAAAGCTACCACCAACAGAGCTAGTTAAACAGTGGAAATATTGTTTATGGCAATTGAAAATTTTCTTCAAATAAACTTATTTTCTTACCGATTACAATAATGGCTTTATTCATTTTAAATGTTTATCTTTTTGTTGCTGTTACAAAACTGATGCTTTTGTAGAGATTTCATCGTAGTTTATATACAAAATTTAAAAAAAAAATGAGGTTATTAAGAAATGTTAAGTATTAAATTTAGGCAACAGATGTTTTAAATTGTGTAACGTTAATAATATGAATAGTTAATATAAAAACGGTCTTTTTAATCGTCACCTATCCTAGATACAATTGTGTTTAAAAGGTTTTTATAGTACAAAAACATAAGTGTTTTTAGGGATCCCGCATATTTTTCGGAAATAACTTCGGGAAAATTTGGGAATTCCCGGATTTTTTGCATTTAATTTATTTATTTGAGACTGCTAATAAATATAATTGCAAATTAGCTATTTTAAGTTAAATAAGTAAATTAAAAACCTGTAAGTAAAGCTATGTTCACACCTATTAAATATTTGACGACCTACACGTAACCACTAGATTCATTTGAAAAGTATTTGCTTTTGCAAATTGTTTGGCTTGATAAAATTTCATTAAACAGTTTCTAAATCAAATTATACAATATAATAGAAATCGAATCTCAGGCCAGTCAAGAATGAATGATTATCAATAACAATTTTAATAATTTTCATGTTGTAAAATTCCTTTCTTCATAAAAATAATTTAATGAAAATTAAATTTGATGAACTTAAGCCTGATTAAAAATATTAAAAAATTTGGATTAAAAAAACCATAAATAGTTCAACAAAATAACCACAATTCTAATTATTGTTAAAGCTAAGGCACGAGCTCTATGTGTACATTTGTCCTTCAAGTTGTGCTGAAAAGGTCAACAAGAAAAAGAGAGACAAAATGAAAAAACATAAAAATGTACTTTGGACTTCAAGAAGAATTCTTGACATAAGTACGGAAAAAACAGAAGTTAGGAAAAACATGTAAAATCAATTAAAATGGATAATCATTCAAAAAAGCAAATTTCGATCTACCAAAGGTTAAAATACAATTTGGTTTAAGGATTGATGTTTGACTATTGACGTCAGCAGTCGTCGATGGCTGCGAGTGTAAGACGGCAAATCCATCTGAGGAGATCAAGTGGTTGTGATCGAAACATGTCATGGTAACCAGCCGCCTGGGTTCGAATCTCAGGTCAGTCAAGAATGAATGATTATCAATAACAATTTTAATTACTTTTCATGTTGAAAAATTCCTTTCTTCATAAAGATAATTTTATGAAAATTAAATTTGATGATCTTAAGCCTGATTAAAATATTAAAAATTTGGATTAAAAAAAACATAAATAGTTCAACAAAATAACCACAAATCTAATTATACAATAGAAATTGTTCAAAATAAAGTTCAAGTTTCATCAATTAACTGGTCACGCTTTTCTGGATTACTGGATTTTAGGTTTTACGTACAATTTCACAAAGTTTAGTTATAGTAGATGAAGAAATAAATTAAATCCAAGAGTGTAGCAAAAAACTATAACTAAAGAAAATTAATTACCTTTTTTAGTTTTATTTTTTATATGTTTTTTTTTTGGTATTTGGTAAAAAGCAATTTGCTTATTTTCTGGAATAGTTAACTTAAAGTGACATTTAGCAATACGACAAAGTAACGATACAACAAATTTGTCTTTTCTCAAGTGCATAAACAAAAATCGTATTTTTCTAAATTTGTTTTTTGATATCCATAGTTAAAGTTAATTATAACTGAGCTAAATGAAATTGTCCGTTAATCTATAAGTTCAGCTGAAACCGAAATTAAAAATGATCTTAGTCATATTAAAAGCTTTTGGAATGAGATTTCTATAAAGCTTTTAACTTTTTTTTTTATAGAATATTTTTAAAAAAGTGTGAAAATTTTGCAAAAGCTTTCGGTCTAGAGAAAATTGTGCAGTGCAATTTTATGGGATTCCACACAAATATAATAAACAGTATTTTAAAGTTGGCAATTTTTATGAATTTTAGGCAAAAAGAAATTTGAAATACTATAAGTGCAGTAGAATATTTTATAACCAATACTGAAAGGGGGCCCTATGCTTCTTATAGGATCTTCGGGAACATATATTTTAATAATACCGAAAGGATCATTAAAGAGTGTCCGTTGAAGGGATATTTCCCCTTAAAAGAACTTAAGGTGACCGCGCAACAGTATTCGCTGAAAGGTGGTGTCCGTTTAACCAAACGTTTATCTCCAACCGGTGATTAAAATTACCAGAACTCACTGTTTATAACTGACAAATAATTTTTATGGGAGTATGTGATAAGGCTGTAATGGGTACCGAGTCACTGCAACTTAGAACTTGGGGCGTAGAGAAATGGGTTTTAAGTAAGGTGTTCATTAAGGGAGATTTCTAGGGTATTCATTTAATCGGGCTTTTACTTTAATCGGTTAATCGCTCGATTAATTAATCGAAGTTTTGGTTTAATCGGTTAGTCGTGTTATTGACCGGTTTAACGATTAATTAAGTTTTTTTTTTATAAATTAAGTAATATCAATAAATAAAAGTAAAAATTATTTATTATTTGGAGTTTATAAGTAATACATATTTTTTAATTTTAACATATTATCAGGGATGTGCTGGAAATCGCAAACGCAAAACACAAGAATTTGGAAGTTGTTTTTAATAAACTTTAAAACTAATTCTTTTAATTTTTTGTTAAAAATCCTGTTAAATAGGGAAATATTTGTTGAATATTTGTCATAAAATTCTTTTATTAGAGAAATCTTATTAAAAAACGACGTTTAAAATTCTTGCGATTTACTTTTGCGATTTCCAGCACACCCATGTATGTATTTATTAAAAAGTAAACTGTGATACCATTTTATCAGGAATTTCTAAAGTTTCAGGGGATTTTATAAAATAATCTTTTAGAAAAATAATTTGGTTTAATTGTTTAGGATTTAGGCGATTCTTTTCTTTAGTTTTGATCGAACTTGCCTTGGAAAAAATTCTTTTATTTATCGTAGATGTTGGAGAACTCGAACTCTCAGTCCTTTTACTGGATTTCTTTAAACATATAAAATCGTTCATTATGCCATTAGAGTCGTGTGTTATTTTTTTTTTAAATTTTTAACACTTCTAGTTTTTGTGCTGTATTTTAAGAATGTATGTATGTATTTCTATGTAAAGTTGTGTTTGGTGCAATTTTTCAACTTTTTTGGTGAACTTTGGTACAGACAACATCGAAAAATTTTATTAAAAAAAGCGAGATGCTTTGCAACTGACGAAAAATAAAACCGATCAGTTAAACGGGTAGTTAAACGGGTAGTTAGTAACCGGGTAACCGATTAACGGCAAAAACACTACCAAGAAGAAGACTTTTTTGATAATCAGCTTTAGCTTTATTACGGTTCACAAATCCTTCAGTTGTGTTGTAATTTTTGAAGTGTAATATTTGTTTACAAAATTTATATTATAATTTGTTTTAATTAGAGAAGCTTCACTGTAGTACAGTGTCTGGAAGTACTGTGAATTAGTAAAGCAAAATATATGAATAATTGTGTACATATTTTACTTTAAAATAATAAATAAAAGAAACAAAATTACGCATTGCGCAGGTCCATTATTTTTGTGTGTGACGAAGAAATACATATATTTTTTGTAATTGCATTTGTGTATTTTTTAAATTTATAACAACTAACATTCATTTGCATTCTATGATGACGTAGATGCTTAGTAGAAATGTTTTTTGAACGGCTTAGTGCGAAATCTTGTTTTTTATTATTCATGCTTTAAAATCACATGAAAATCATGTTTTTTTATAACCAAAATTAACCGTAAACAATTTTAAACTGGGTTTCAAATCCTTGACTAATTTTATTAAATTGTTTTTACAATAACTAATCAAATCTTATGCCAATTCCCTACTTATGTCGTGCCAATGCCAGACAAAAATTTTTCTTCATCGCCAGATATATTGGATTTTTTCCATACCCAACAGAATAATTTGTATAAAATAATTTCCTTGAAATTTTTTATTGAGGGAATGTAACGACATATATTTTGAGTAAAAACGTGTCTACCTTCTTTTGTTTAGCTGACACGAGTCAAACATTTTTTAATTAATTAGTGCCCTGTAACGTTTCAGGTAAAATAGGACGCTACTTAAAATTGCTTCAAAATTGTTTTGTTCAGAAAATCTGGCATACTTTATAATCTGATGATCATTAAGGTAATCTGTTATGCTAAATATTTATTTAGCAGATGTTATAAATTGTTTTCATGCAATAATGATGTTCTATTTTAAAACAGCAACGCGTTTTTTAAATGCCCTTAAATAATTTTAAAATTTTTACTATAAAAAGAAATTAAAATTAAAGAAAAAATCAAATATTCAACTAAAATGAATAAAGTCATTATCTTGATCGGTAAGTTGTAATCAGTAGTTTTTTTTTACTAAATAAAATTATAAAAAACTTATATTCTCTTTAGCAATTCTTATTGCTGTGTTTGCTTATGCCGAAGCAGATCGTTGCCGTTCTCAGTGTCACAAAAACGTCAAAAGCCCCATAAGATGTGTGCAACAAGGTTACAAATGCCGTAAAATGACTCAATGTTCGATCGATATAGCAAATTGTAGGGGTCGTCTATTAAAACGTCCTCGTAAGTTTAAATCTAGCAAAGAACACAATAGAAATTTGAACTCCTTTTTAACTTTTAGGAATTACTTCCACCAGTATGGATTTGTGTCGCAATATCAAGGGTCATTTAGGTTCGGGTCGTTGCGCTATAAAGAAACGCATACCTCGAGCTCTTAAACCTCGTTGCGGTCATTTGAATTGTCCTTATGGAAGTAAAAAATTAAATTGTTATAGCAGCAAGAAAAACAGATGTCAGCTATTGACACCCTGCCAATTGAAACGTGCCAATTGCTATCGTGGTCAACATAATCTTTTAGAATGGGTTGATATACGTCGCTGTGCTGGCATGAAGGCCGGACAAAAACTTCAAAAGTGCCGCCCTGGACCCAGGAGAAGTTAAATAATAGATTCAAATTTGATAAACGGAAATAAAATCGGCGTTATAAATAGGAAAATTTAATGATTTTTATTTACAGTTTTAAAATTGCAAAATTTTCAAAAGATCACTTCTCTAGTGCTTTAACATTAAATATAATCACCCCTATCGTGAATAATTTTCCTCGTAATTATTCCCCTTTTCACATATTTGCGATCATGAAAAAAGGTAATTCAAATGAGAATAATAACGTGAAAAAATGTTCACGGAAAAAATTCCCCTTATCGCGAAAAGTTTTTTCCCTCTTAATTTTTTCACATTTCCCTTAAATTTTCTCACTTTAGTTTTGCTAGGAAACAGAACATGTATGTAAGTAGTTCCTCCTATAAATCGAATATTAAGGGCTATTTTTGTTATGAAGGCACAACCCGATATATTGGTCAACAAAATGCAAAACAATAGAAAGCTTCCGAAAGTTGGGGTGGCAGAATTTTGGAAAATATTTTACTACATAAAATTTTAAAAGTGCAAAAAACTAACGTTAAAATCAAACTATTCCTCCAATACTAAATATTTTGCTTTATTGTTTTAACTTTTCTTTAAAATATATATGTATATATTTTTCAACAAAAATTTCATTGATTTTTAATTATTTTAATCATTCTTCCTTTTAACATTCACTGGAACGATAGGGGTGAATATTTAATTACTATCATTTTTCAAATCCTTACTACTGAGGTAATGGATAATTACCCTTTTACGATCCATTTGGTCTATTTAAAACATTCCAGTTGTTCAGTATTCACTTTATAATCTGATGATTTATTAAATTTTATTTTATTCTCCAAAAATATAATCATTTATTTATAATCGTATGGAGTATAACCTTTGAATTCTTTGCAATAAGGCCGTTTTCAATAGCATCACTTATTCCGGTTTTGCCAAATAAAATTTGTTCCACCTGCATTCAATATTTTCCGCCACAAAGGAAACATTAACAGACACACTACAATACCTGTAGAAGAAACGATAAAAGAAATAAAATCCCCAATAAAGGAAATGAACTGGAAATTCTTGTTATTGGTGTTGCTTTAGTGCAATTAATTTGCCGGTTTCCTTAAACATCCTACAATGATTGTTACGAAGGAATTCTGAAATGTTTTATGGTTAAGTACATAGCCAAAAAAAGTTATGAGTTTTCTACAGAAACTCAATAGCAAGAAAAATACGTCACATATATGTGACATGAGTTTTTTGCAAGAGATTTTCTTAATAGAAAGTTTGTGTCACATATTTGTGACATTCGTAAGTCAGTTGTAAGTGACATGAGTTTTGAGTAAAATTAGTGGTCACACATATGAGTCACTAAATCAAAAAAAATATTTTAAAATTTATGGCTATTATATATGAACGTAGATAGTTTATTGACTGTTCCTATTTTTTAGCAAGGATCCTGTCAATTTATCCAACTAGTCTCTGTAGACTCCACATATAACCTACTGATTCCACAAAAAAGTGCAGGGTGTCCGACGGGAACATAAGTCTTGACAGTTCTTATTTGGCAGTCGTGAAGTAGACACGTGGCAAATTTATTATGGAAAAATACGTGTCTTAATCGATCGTTAAAACATTTTATCAATATCAATACGTGACATTTTTGGGAGAAACAACGTACCAATAAAACGCACTATTTATCGTGTAGTGAATGATTTGGAAGAAAGGGGGTATGTAGGTGATAGACCCAAGCATGGACCACAACGTAGTGCAAGGTCGGCTGAAAACATTACTGCTGCTCAAGAAAGTGTTCAAAATAATCCATCAACCTCAATTCGACGCCATACTCAGGAGCTGGGTCTTCAAAGAAAGGCCCCAATTTTTCACAAGGATTTGCATTTGTTTCCATTTAAGATTCAGTTGACACAAGAGCTTCTTCCACAAGACCATTTACGCTGCTTACAAACAAAGTAGTATACCTTCCCGGCGGACACCCTGTATTAACATAACATAATATATTGTTAGGACACCACATCAATCTAATCGTCTTCTTTTCTAAAATATCCACCACGATTACCCTCTAAGGAATTATTTTCTTGAAAACAATTGCCTTTTTTGATCTCTTCGCTCTTTAGTACCTGAGCAATATCGTTTGCAGAATAACGGAGCAATATGTCTTATTGCTCAGCTTATGTGAAAGGCATGGGAAGACGTATTAATGTTAACTCATAATTTGAAAAAAAAATCAACGAAGAAGGTGCGGTGTAAAAACTCCCGTCATCTTGCAAAAATTATTTTTATTAATATAAGTTGTTTCTTATTCGACTTTATTATTTAAATGTATATTAATTTCTTCAAGCTTGAGGTATTTTTTATATTAAACAATTAATTTTTATTAAATTAATTTTTTTTTGTTAAAATAAAATTAATATCTTTATCTAAAATATAACTCAAGCTTAAACAAATTAATTAAAATTTAAATAATAAAGATCGAATAAGAAAAAATTATATTAATTTTCAATTTTATTTTAGTGCTAATTTAATTCTTTAATTAATTTCTTTTATGTACTTCAATTATAATTTGCTACAATTTCGCAAACTTAATTTCTTTCCCTTCCATTTTTTTCATTTGCTTCTTTTTTTAATTGACAACCAAATTTGACGAATTATGTTAGCAACAATTGTCAACGAAAATGGATTAACAATTATTGCAACATAAATTGCCGGCAATAAATATGTACAAAAAAGTCGTGTCTGCATTAAAGATAACATAATTTTGACATTTACTGCATTATATGTGCCACATTTTTTATATTTTCGCTTTTCCAAAGGAAAGCTAAGGTAAAATGTAACAAGAAAATACAATATAATAGTCTGGTAGTGTATAAAGTCATTTCTGAAAAATGTAAGGAATAGGACTATTTCAAAAAAGCTTTATGAAATACATAACTGAAATTTAGCTCATAGAATAAATTCGAAAAAAAATAAAAAATGTTGAATATAATATAAAGTAACCTTCGGAAGGATATAATTCCCAGTTTCTATTTGCAATATATGTGGCAATATTTATCTCTGGTGTAGACAGACAGTTAAAGGCTTCCATTTCTTTAATCCACACCGCTTTGACACATGTTTTGTTTGTGTATTAAATTTGTTAATTTTTACGTTCTCCAGATTGACAGAAATTTGTGTAGGAAGTAGCAGGCCTACTTCTCCAATCTAGTCGGCTTTTTTGTACAGACGTTTTGTATTGATTGCCTAGCTCTTTGTTCTTAATTTGGACACTTCTACTGTTAGCGCCATCCAGATATCTCTCATTTGCTGCAATAACGTTATAAGAAAAATAAAGAAAAATATCGCAGCAATTTCTATACAATATCACTAACATAGTAAATGAAGTATTTTATGAAGTGTTTATTATTTCCAGAGTTTAAAAACTGTCGTCGAAACCAAAAACTGGCAAACGAAAACGAAAATTTGTGTACAACTTTTCACTTTTTGAGTTTGTTTGACAGCGACAGTTTACGTTTAATGAATCAGAAGTAATAGCAAGAGTTTTTTTTTTTTTGGGCAATGACAAATGAAGAAGTGTAAGAAACGGCAGTTTACTGCAGTTTTTTAAACGCTGATTATTTCACATGATGATATTGTAAACTCTACTGTTGTGAGAAGAATAAAATGTACTTTTTACATTATGTTGTGTGTTAATTTGAATGGTGCCACGCCTACTTGAAGGTTTACAAATAGTTTTAGACTATGTCAAGTGCCGGAAAGTCATACACATTTTGTGAACATTTTAGGAGTTTAGGAGGTCATTGGAAATAATTATAACACAAACTAATGCAACTAAAATTTTTTTATAGTTATATAGATAATAGCTGTTTGGTTCCCGCGTTGCTCGGGATTTTCTAAATAAAAATTTAAATACTGGAGAATTTTGTTAATAACTTGACTCCAGCGCGATATACATCGATAAAGATATTAAATATTACGACAACCGCGCCACCTATCGGGAGTTTTTTTATAAACCATCAGTGAAAGTAGACATTTCCAACGCATGTAGTCGTTTGAAAATCGGTTGAGTGGTTCTCGAGTTATAAATTGACGAACATAGGACAACTTTTTTTTATATATGTTTATAGATTTTGACATAGAACTTTCTTATAAAACATAATTCTTTATAAAGAGAATGCACAAAAAAAAAACTCTTTTGAAGTACGCCCCAAAAAACGCACTTTTTGTTTTTTTTACATACACCGCAATAGAGGGTATTATGCATTTGAACTGATGTTTGTAGCTTCTTAAAATTTTGGTTCTAAGCCAGTATTGCAAAAATAAAATTTAAAAAAATACTTTTCCCACCAAATGGTACTTTTTGTTAAAAAAATAAAAGGAACAAAAAATATTTTATTTAAAAATTTAAAGTTTTTTTTATTTTCCATCAAAGTTGAGAAATATGGAGAAAATTGATAGTTAGTAAATTACGATTTACCTGGACAAACACAAAGCAAACAATAAAATTTTTGTGTATGCTTTTTTCAATAAATAGATCTATCAATATAATGACTATCCGTTACATAGTTTTCGAGATATTGTATTTGAAAGCGGACCAAATTATCTAAAAATTGTCTGTTTCTTAACACTGGAAATCAGTCAACTTTGAAGGGCTATATCTATGTATATATCTGAACTAAAAATTTGATTGTAAAAAGAGAAGCATATTTGAACTCGTTGGACATTTTCCTTTCAAATAGGTTTATACAATATTTTTGAGAAGCGCCTGAAATTTTTGACCTTTGAAACTGTGCGGCGGCAACTAAAAGTTCGGTAACTTAAGGTATTGTACTATTAGTTTTCCCATAAATAAAATTTTCTGGAGTGAAACTGCCTATGATTTTTAAAGTTTTATGTTTAAAACAAAATTTGGGTCTGAATGATTCTCAAAATCTGTAATAAAATGGCTTTGCAGTTTCTTTCAATTTATAAACAATTTCCATGTTTCTATAAATATGTCAAATCGAGTTCAACAAAAAATTCCATTTAAAGGTAAATTGTTTTTATTTAAAATTAAATTTTCCACTAAAATTTTATCAATAAATTTTCTTGCAACTTGAAAGAACAAATATCCCATTCTGGATAGCAAAATGTAAATCCTGGCGTCCTCGCTTTTTATTTCAATATTAACGTCGTTAATTATTTTTTATACACAACAACATAAGTTTTGGAACAAACACATTTCTACCAAAGTGTGAAATGATCACATCACAGTTAAAAAGCGCCAAGGATAAAAAAGTTCTAAAAACAACGCGGGGGTACTGCGGTATTTTGAATAAGAAAAACTACTGAAAAAAGTACTAAAGTACTGAATTTTTGACATAGCCCCCATACGAGCTCCATTCCGGAATAGGGTCTTTGTGTCCAAAACCATCTTATTATGTTGGTATTTAGATCGAATTTTGTCCAAACTTATTTTATTGCAATGAAATCATCTTACAAAATTTAATTAGAATCGGTTCATATTTGAACCCAATATAAAAACTTATCTCGAAAATAGGTTTTCATGTCAATACTTCCTTAAAAATTTTGGTATTTAAATATAAATTGGCCACAACTACTTTTTGGAAAGATGGATCAGAAATTTACCATAAGTCCCATATAAACCTCCTTCCTAAATCATTTGGGACAAAAATATTTTTTATATACAATATTGATCCTTCACCCTATAAAGTATATATATTCTGGGTCCTTATGAAATGCGAAGTTCAAAACCGGTTGTCCGTCTGTCTGTTGAAATGGGTTTTCCGAAGCCCCTTGATATGAAGGGGACTTGGTAGGGGTATCTTTATCTCGCTTCTAAAATCTGCCTTGTTTTCGAACGAAGGCCGACTACGCAGAGACCCTTTAGCTAGCGATGCCGGTGTTTGTTATACCATAGAGGAGAAAATCCTTGCGCCCGGCCGAAGGCTGGCTGTGCCGATAAGCTTTAGTTAGCGAAGCCGGTATTTGTTATACCATAGAGGAAAGAATTCTTTAGTCCGGCCGAAGGCCGTCTATGATCCCAAGGTTGTTCAGATTTTCGCTTGCAAGAATTTTTGGAATTATACGTTGTGGACATTATGCCACTTACTAAGTGTCATAACGTCCGTGGATGTTGTCACTTTTCTGATGGACACTTTTAAAAGTGTCATAAAGTCCATGGACACTGTGACACTTTCACGTTATGTCATGTCTATAAAAACTCAGTACAAATTATGAGATACATGAAAATTTCTTCAACTTTTTCATAAAATTTTAACTAATTAATATGGAAATTTACTTATAATATATTAACAAAATTTTAAAAATTACAAAAGTTAACATGAAAATATACTTATTTTATTTTAAAAATCTGCAAATTTAAAAAAAAAACATCGGCAATTTTTATTAGAACATATTTTCCAAAAAATTGGTTATTAAAACACAACATCCGACATAAAGTGGAAGGTTAGGATAAGTGGGCGTGTCACAAAATATAATTATTTATATCTTAAGAATGGTGTTCACATAATTTTTTGTTCTTATTGCACCATGGTGAAGGGTATATAAGATTCGGCACAGCCGAATACAGCACTCTAACTTGTTATAATTTATTTAGTTTCATATAAATACATATATTTAAAATCACTTCATAAATAACATTATACAGTCCTTATTTAAGCTGCAAATTTAGACCTGGATACACTAGGAGGTTCTGACAGCGGCACCAAACGGAACCTTGACCAGAGTATATAAAAGACCCGTTAAAATGTCTTTATTATTTCCTTCAGTAAAAACTTTATTTCAGTAATCATCATATCGTATTTTAAAGACTTTAAACCAAAAAACTATGGATTTTTTTTTATTTAAGGGCATGTTCTATAAATCGAACAAATTTTGAAAACGAGCCTGCAAAAAAAGTTCATAAACATATTTCTTTTTATATACTTCATACTTTGAGTAGCAATTATCTTTACAAGGACAACTCTTAAAAACAGGAAAAACTGTAGTCATTTTGTAAATAATTGCAATCGAAGTCTCGTTAGTTTTCAAATCCACTTCATTTCGATTTCTAGAACATGCCCGTTTGTTTTCAAGCCTTTTGACACAAAATTATATTTTACTATTTTCTTAAAATAAAACAAATTGCAAATGTGTAAATTTACAGACATGTTAGTTAAGAAAATTGCTTAAATTTAAAAAAAAAAATTCATATAACAAAAGCTAGCACTTGCAATATCCAAATTTTCAACTTTAACCCCGGCATGAAAAATTTGGAAAAGTCAAATATTTGATCGCTCACTGCCAATAGAGTAAGTTAGTTACTCAAAGCAGTAATTTTGGCACTAAGTGATGAAGAATTTTATTTACTTTCTTTCACCCAATACCAAGCATGATTATGAAGGATTAAGTTCAGCTTTTCAATTAATCCTCACTTTATCCTGCAGCGATGTATGCAGCACTTAATTGCAAACCGACAGTGAACCAATTATCAATCTGCTGTGAATTTAGTGTTCTACAACAAGCATTGGGCACATTTATAAGTCGTTACAGTTGCGCAACTTTTAGGTGTTTTTATATGAAAAACACTCAACGGTTTCGCAACAGTTACGTCTTATTAATGTACCCATGAACTGATAGAAAATAATAACATTTCTATAAGTTTTATATCTCAAAAGCATAAAGATTGTGTACGCGGCTATATAAATATTTAAACACCAGCTAATTTCACGAGGTTCATTCCCTAAATTTTAGCTAATCAATACAAAATTGATTTCGAGGGATGATTATGCTGACTAGAGGTAAGTTTTAATATAAAAGCTGAACTTTTAAATGAATAAAAACAGAATAAATTGGATGTTCACTGAAAATTCTTGTTATAATTCTTAAGCAAAAAAGAGCATTGTGAAGCTTAGCTAATGTGGCATAAATGTGTTGAAGTCAACTAAATGCTAATAATATCTACACCTTACACGCTTGCTACATTCAAAATTGGAGGTAGTGCACTTAACATTGATTTAAATCAGCATTGCACAACCACTAAAAGAAACTCCAAAAAAAAAAATAGTTTGCACTATTTTTACCAGCTTTAGTGATGTTGAGTTATTGAAAATTTTTTCACTATCACTAACGGTGATTGAATGGCATTAAATCAGCTTTTAATTTAAATAGTTCAAAATTTTTTAACTTGGAATCAAAAAAAGAAATTTTGTATGTGCAACGTTTTTGATTTTTGTGATGATATGCATATGCGCGGGAAATTATTGAAAATGAAATTTTGTGAATAGCGAAATAATTCTTGGATTTAGTCATAAGAAAAATAGTTTTTTTTTGTTTTTGAATTAAGTTTGTTTTGCGCAAAACTTTTTAACATCAGTCTCACTCCTGTTTTCAGTACATCACTCAACATCAATAAAATGATTGCAAATCTTTTGCACTATCAATAAAGGTAGAAGTACATAGCAGGCCTTAATGCGATAGCGCTCTAAAGACTTCTGTCAAAAAAAGTTTAACACTTCTTTCATTTTGACGCGTTTGCGGCACTTTGCACTTCGTACCGCGTTGTGTATTTTTGACAAGCTGACAATAAAAAAGAATAATTTAACAAATTTTTGAATCATGGAGGAAAAACTTATTGAAAATTGAATAAAACATACAGAAGCTGAAGCTTGAAATATAGTCATACCAGAAACCAAAGTAGTTTTTGGTTTTAAAATAGCGTGCGGCCGCCATACAAATTTTTGTTAACGCCGAAAAACATTTTAGCCATCTAAAAATTTTTTTCTTTAAATTGGAAGATACCAATTAAGGTTATTATAATGAAACGTTTTTTCTTAATATATAATTCCGTCAATAGTGAACGCCGCTGCCGGTTTCTTCCCGGCATAGATTTCTGATGTCAGATGGTTTGTCAGAAGAAAATAGAGCACGCTCTAATTGAAATTTTGTCAGATGACTTTGCGTCTGACTTTTACAGATGCAAAGATAAAAAGGTAACACACGACATGTATGTATTTTGCTGTGGGAAATTTGACATGTCAGATGGCAAATACATGTCGTGTACGGTTGCCTTTACTCAACATAATGAACTCTGCAATCAGGGCTGCCAGATACACTTGTGGGAAAATCGTCCGTTTCCTGAGAAAGAATAAAAAATCGTCTTTATCGTTTCGAAAAATCGTCAAAACAATCGGACAACTTAAAATTTATTTTTTTTTTACAATTTTTTGATTTTTATAAAAAAAAGTTTTCAAACAAAAACATAATTACTTTATACCCATCTAGCATTTTCAATCGTGTTAGATCTACTTGGAGTCTCATGAAGAGCGTCTTTGGTCGTCGATGACAGCCGTTTTTTAATCGTAGAAGATTCCTTACATGGGAAAAACTGTAACACGAGTGAGATTATTCCATAGTACAGTGGAAGACGCTTCATCAAGTGTTGTGGAAATCTTTTAAGACGTTGGTAAAGATTATCTAACGAGTCTTTTATGTCAAGAATCGTATAAGGCTCATGTTGATATTCTCTTACAACTCGTGGAATGCTTGCCGTGTAATTGCAGAAAATTTGATTTGTACAGAGACCCGTAAATGGTTCATTCGATGACGGTTTGACGAAAGAAAAACAAAGTGTAACATTTTTGTTTTTGTACTCTGAAAATTATCAAAGATTTTATTAAGGCTTGCATATTACAGCCGTACATAAACAAAAGCTACACGCGTTTTCTAGTTTTTGAATAGAGCGGCCTGAACGCTTTGCATTTGGAAAACCCGATTTTCACAGCTCGTTTAGTAGTAAAGTGTGCTGCTTTTGTTAATAAATAATGGCAATTTAGCTATTTTTGGTCAATTTAGCGTTTATCTCTATTTTATGTATTTATTATTTGTGGGTTTTATCAAACAAGAAAGCTATCACTACTGTTCGTGACACAACTTTGACGCTCTTACTTTGTTATGGCATATCTTGAACTTGAAGTTTGCTGTAGGTGTATTTGTATTTATATATGTGTAGGTGTATTAAGCTAAGTCTACACGATATGTTGAATCAGCAAATTTATGTTGAACAATTTGTTTTCAATGCCAACATATCGTGTAGACAATAAAAATATTTTCAATAAACGTTTGCTTACCAACATATGGCAGGCATTTGTTAACGAAGTTAGCAAACGTTTGTTCACAATTATAGCATATCGTATAGACACCATATTTTTACCGTTCAACAAATTTTCTACGTATGTTGACAAATGTTATGCAAGCTTTTCAGCATACGGCAAATTTGGTAGCATATAAAATATATAAAAATGGGTATGCTTTCAATTATAATTGACAAGTATACTTGTTTAATTTTGTACAGAAACCTGGAAATTATCAAGATTTCTAGCTCATCGGTAAACAAGGAAGTGCTTTGAAAATAAAAATGTTTGCCAACGGACTTTGCTTCAGAGTTATAGACCATAAAAGTTAAAGATAAATTCTTAACACATATCTCTTGAAGTATAAATTGGATCTCAGCAATATGGGTATTGCTGAAGAGTGTTTCCAAATATCTTTCACATTGGTTACAAAACATTCCGAATTATAAACCCATTACGAACAAATTTAAACTCATATTTTTATTTACCAATGTATTTTAACAAAATGACTGGCTCTTACCTCAAAATGTTGTCTATATAAAGGTATTTTTTACATATAATATTTTATAGAGAACGCTTCAAGCTTTTAAATAACATTATTCATGGTAATAATTTATATACTTTATGTAATTGTTTCAATGTGGGTATTATTTAACTCCATTGTATGGCTAACACCGGCTTCGCTTAACAAATGTTTCTTTATTGCCGGTCTTCGACTGGACAAAACGGTTCTTAATTGTATGGTATATCAAGCACCGTCTTCACTCAGCTCCTACACCATAAAAAATGTAAGTCTCTGTTTAAGAAACTAACAAAAATTTGTGACAGACGATTGTTATTTAGTTTGCAAGAACTCGCTTTTTATGAATAGATATTACATAGTTAACCATAGACCCGATATATTTACATCCATCTTTGGAAAATACTTTAGTTTGCCTAAGATGTACCGAATAATTATATTATAGTAAAATTTGGTCTGTCATAGTTGCATAAAACTAGAAATCACACAACTAAATTTGGTGAAGATCGGCCCACAATTTATAATAGGCTCCATATAAATTCCACTTTGGTAAATCTGGTAAAATATCCATACTCACAATTGGTCCCGCATAAAGCGGCACTTTTAAACGGTTAAAAAAAATTTACAACTGTATTTGGTCAAATTTACGTTTTTAATACTAAACAAGTAAGAGTGCTATATTCTAATGTGCCGAATCTTTGATACCCTCCACCGACAGCTCAGTGGGCTTAATATGGGGCCTATAGTAAATTATGAACCGAGCATCACGAAATTTAATTGTGTGAGTAGTGAAGTATTTAATTTTATTTTGATAGCATTATTTATTTCGGCTTTAGGCATACTAAACTGTTTTCCGAGAGTAGGGTATAGATGGACCTAGGGTAAATTATAGACAGATCTTCAAGAAAATTCACAGTGTAATTTCTAGTACTATAAAACTGTAACGTACCGAATTTTGATATGATAGCATAAAATTATAGACAGATCTTCACGAAATTTCACAGTGTTATTTCTAGTACTAAAAAACTGTGACGTACCATACTAAACTGTTTTCCGGGAGTAGTGTTTATATGGGGCCTATGGTAAATTATGGACGGATCTTCACGTGATTTCCAGTCGAATAAAACGAATTTTTGCAAAATCTTATCTCATTCCGTGCCTTGTTCCACCATTTATGTTATTTTTTGTAACAAAATTATCATTTTTTTAGGTGGTGGTTCCACATTTTGATTCATAGCTCTGGTCCTACTGCATCGATTTTGCTGAATTTCAATCCCAAACTGCTTAGGAAAACTACAACCAATTTGGCGCCAAGTTTGTTCATTTCTTTTGAGTTGTTCGAAAGTGAGCGTGTTTTCAACAGACGGACGGACAAACGGACATGGCTAAATCGACTTAGAATCACTCAAGGACCCAGAATATATATACTTTATGGGGTCTGAGATGAATAATAAAAAAGTTTCACACGGAATGACAAACTTAATATACCCTCTTCACAACTAATTGTGGTGTAGGGTATAAAAACCGAATTTTGTTATAATCGATCGAAAATATATCACAGCTCTAGTATAAAATCCCCTTATGAAAATCTTTTTAATATGGCTAAACTTTTACGAATCATGATGGTTTATTCAAATTATGTCAAATTAATTTTTTATAACTAACAAGCATGATAGTATAAACGGTCAAGCCCGACCATTTGGTACTCTACTCTACATTATATACAGACAAATATTTCAGAGTGCACCTTAATTGGGACTCAGAGACGAGGTAAAACAAAGATATGTAATCAGGTTATGAAATTCTGGACCTATCATAACAAAAGATTGCCATAACAGAGTAGATATTATAAAAGTTATCTTCTCTTAATTGTATATCAATACCAACATCTATGGGAAATCATGGCATTGGTTGTTTGGGAGCTATGGTTTAATAAAGACCGATGCTGTTAAAATTAGGCCAGGTGATTAAAGTTGTAATAAAATATTTTTAGTCCGAATTTAGTCTTAATACCAACATAATAACATAGCTTATCGGCACAAAGATTCGAATCCGGAAAGAAGTTTGTATTGGACCTATATGAAATTTTGGACCGATCTTTACAATTTCTAATTACAATCAAAACTGCGACTTGTACTTTGCGCACAAGGTTTACATGGACAGCCAGCCAGCCGGACGGACATTGTAGGTATACTTAAAGTTAGTTATAGCACCAATATTTTAAAAGGTTAAACACGATATGGTGGCGTGAGTATACAAATGACACCATAAAACATTCTGCTGGTCGGCCCATAATTTACCATAACTGCAACAAATTATAAAATTTTTAGGTTTAATTGATTATTTTTAAGCCCCATGCAGTCCTTTAATATTTAAACTATCTGCGTATTTGGCCCAGCCAGATTCAACATATCGTCTACACGAAGCTTTACAAATTTAAAAATACGAGATGACAAATGATGCTCACAGTTCTTTTGGTGCTTTATGAGAAGAAATATACTGATTGTTACAATGCATGTCCTTGAAAAAACATGGAAGAGGACATGCATTGTTGCAATTCGTATATTTCTTCTCATAAAGCGTAAAAAGAACTGTGAGCATCATTTGTCATCTCGTATTTTTAAATTTGTAAAGCTTTTTAACTGATTCTAACAGTTATTCAAAAAACTAAGTGCATATTAATACGGATTTTCGGTTGCAGTTAATATTGTCCGTTGATTGAGTTAAATTCTTCTTTATGTTAAAGTAAATAAAAATGTAATTTAAAGCAACGAAAAGTTCATTTAATTTTTACTGTCGAAAATTCAACCGCGAATTCCGTGAAACAAATCAATATTCAGTTATCTTTTATAAATTAATTGTCAAAAAATAAACTACATATTCAATATTTAATCGTTTTTAATGAATATGGTGTTGAATTTTTGACAGTAAAATTTTACAAAATAACTGAATATTTATTTGATTTTACGGAATATGGTGTTGAATTTTTGACAGTAAAAATTAAATGAATTTTTTGTTAAAAATAAATGAAAAATAGGTAGACCGGTTTTTAATTAAACTTTCATTTATTTTATATTACAATTTCAGTTAATTTTACGTACAGAATATTGTGAGTGTAATTTTTAAAAATTGCAATTCTAGACGATGACTTACACCAGATTCAGACCGTGACATAAAAAATCATGTCTTTTTTTTAAATCCCTTACAAAGTCGCTTCCAAAAACACAACAGATTCAAACGATAGTTTTTTCCCATGATCCTAGGGTTGATTTTTTTCCCGTTATCGCCAACTTTTTACCTGCTTATTTGTAAATACAAACAATTTAAATGCGCTCCGTGTTTTCTATTGTAAAGAGATGTTGCCACATTGAAAAAAAAACCAAAATGAAGCAACATACCAAAACAACGATTGTGTGCATAGGAAAATATAAAAAAAGACACAGAGAACAGAAAATTTGATTTTTTCTCTACACCGCTTGTTTCACTACACCATTCCCCTACAAACACCTAAAATCATGATTTCAAAATCATGAAATCTAGTCTGAATCTAGGGAAAACAGTTTGCAGATGTTATTAATACTGCTATTGCTATTATTGGATATTCGCTTTTAATATTCGTATGCATTTTGGCAAATGTGTGCGTGATGTTAGCCGTTGTAAAATATTATTATCGTATGCGTGCGTGACGTGAGTCTTAAAACACTCACGTGCACAGTTCTTAAATATAAATAACAAACAAATCGCTTTAGGAATTCAATTCAAATTACTCATATTAACCCTTTTCCAGAATTCTAGGGTCAAAATTGTTTATTAATTTCAAAACTAGTCAATGAATATTTTTTAAATTTATGTACAATTATTTTTCTATTTAATAGTATACGTATTGTGCTTGTTCAACAATACTGTATTAACTCAAAACTATTTTTAATTTTACGTTAAAGGCATATGAAATACAATTTTTAAGCCAACCGCTTCGTTACCAAAAGTTATACAAAATAGCACGATATATTTACAGCGGTAAGATATAAATATTACGCGATTTTTCCCAAAAGGTGAAAAACAAAATATTTGATTTAATACACTATTGTTGAACAAGTGCAATCGATATATGTACATATATGCCCTAACCGTGAAAATAGTGTAAGCGACATAAATTTCAGTATTCGTTTTTTTTAATAAATGACTTTATTGGCAACACTTGCATCATCTCCTAAAATGTCATGGCCAAATAAGGTACCGTTACGATTTTATAACAAGAACAATTTTATTGTAAGCGACAAATTTCATACAAAATTTATATGAAATAAAATAAAAAAGCTCTCTCCTGTAAAATTTGATTTTTGGCGCTTACACTATTTTCGCGGTTAGGGCTCGATATATAAACCATGGGCATTTCCAGCAAAAAGTCAACTTTTGGTAACGTAACAATTAACAGTTAGAATTGTTTCTAAAAAAAAATTTAAATGTTTTTTTTGCTTTTTTGTATTTTGGTGTAAAGCGCAATGAGCTCTACATTTAGTAACAAAAATGTGTCATATTTGACAACACGGGCCTAAATTACACGCTTATTTGCTTCCTGGCGTTTCTTTACAAAAAGTAGACTTTTCGCTGGAAATGCCAATATCTAATTTAGTAATTTTTTTAGAAATGCCTGTACAAAAAACCAACCCCATCAACCCAAAATATTCAAACAAATGTACAGCACGTAATAAATTCATATTAAAACTCATTCCGAAACTTCCATTAAATGCATCGATTTCAAAAAAATTAACATAAACAGGATAAAAATATGTGCGATAGATGAATTTGATATATTGGGCAAGATTGACCCACAAATATCACATGAGTTTTATTTTTAAAATAAAAATATAACTATGTATATTTGTGTTAAGAAAAATAATTAAAAATTAAAACATGCAATAAACAGCTTATTACAACACAGTACAGGGTACAGCTGGGCCATCAGGTATAAGACCACTACAAGCAGACAATTTTTGTACACGCCAATCTAAAACGATAGCGATAAAAAATTATTAAGAAGTCCATAACAGTTATGATTTATAAGAAAAACATTAAATACCTTTTAATTCAGGATCGTTACAAGAGACTTTCTTCATGGCACACAGACTCGAAAAAAGTCGACATTTTTGCATCGTATGACTGGAACCACAAACCGGAGTACCTGTGCAATCAGCACTCGTATACTTTGGGCAATCATTATAGCAACATTTAACTTGATTTGCAGCACGCTTTGCACAATCAGTCGAGGTCGTAACAGACCACTCTTTTGAATGGGGAAAAATTAAAACAGTTCGTAGTTATTGTATTTGATTATTTTTCTATTTCACTTACCCAAGGCACTATTTAACATGTCACAATTAACATTATTAGCATCACACTTAGTGGCAAAAGTACGACAAAAACCATTTATATTTTTATAGCATTCCGGTTGTGGTACAACGCATACTGGAGGTGCCAGAGTGGTAGTGGTGGGTTTTTTAGTTGTTGTAATAGGCTTCTTTGTAGTTGTTGGTGTAACTGGCTTTTTAGTCGTTGTAATGGGCTTCGTTGTAGTTGTTGGTGTAACTGGCTTTTTAGTTGTTGTTATAGGCATCTTTGTAGTTGTTGGTGTAACTGGCTTTTTAGTCGTTGTAATGGGCTTCGTTGTAGTTGTTGGTGTAACTGGCTTTTTAGTCGTTGTAACGGGCTTCTTTGTAGTTGTTGGTGTAACTGGCTTTTTAGTCGTTGTAATGGGCTTCTTTGTAGTTGTTGGTGTAACTGGCTTTTTAGTCGTTGTAATGGGCTTCTTTGTAGTTGTTGGTGTAACTGGCTTTTTAGTCGTTGTAACGGGCTTCTTTGTAGTTGTTGGTGTAACTGGCTTTTTAGTCGTTGTAATGGGCTTCTTTGTAGTTGTTGGTGTAACTGGCTTTTTAGTCGTTGTAATGGGCTTATTTGTAGTTGTTGGTGTAACTGGCTTTTTAGTCGTTGTAATAGGCATCTTTGTAGTTGTTGGTGTAACTGGCTTTTTAGTCGTTGTAATGGGCTTCTTTGTAGTTGTTGGTGTAACTGGCTTTTTAGTCGTTGTAACGGGCTTCTTTGTAGTTGTTGGTGTAACTGGCTTTTTAGTCGTTGTAACGGGCTTCTTTGTAGTTGTTGGTGTAACTGGCTTTTTAGTCGTTGTAACGGGCTTCTTTGTAGTTGTTGGTGCAACTGGCTTTTTAGTCGTTGTAATGGGCTTCTTTGTAGTTGTTGGTGTAACTGGCTTTTTAGTAGAAGATTCTATAGTAGAAGACTCTGTTGAAGAGGATTCTGTAGTTGAAGACTTTGTTGTAGAAGACTCAGTTGTTGAAGAATCTGTTGTAGACGAATCTGTTGTCGATGATTTTGTTGTTGAGGATTCTGTAGTAGAAGATTCAGGAGTTGGGGATTCTCTAGACGAAGATTCTGTTGTCGATGATTCTGTTGTTGAGGATTCTGTAGTAGAAGATTCAGGAGTTGGAGATTCTGTAGTAGAAGATGCTGTTGTAGATGATTCTGTTGTTGAGGATTCTGTAGTAGAAGATTCAGGAGTTGGAGATTCTGTAGTAGAAGATGCTGTTGAAGATGATTCTGTTGTTGAGGATTCTGTAGTAGAAGATTCAGGAGTTGGGGATTCTGTAGTAGAAGATGCTGTTGTAGATGATTCTGTTGTTGAGGATTCTGTAGTAGAAGATTCAGGAGTTGGTGATTCTCTAGTAGAAGATTCTGTTGTCGATGATTCTGTTGTTGAGGATTCTGTAGTAGAAGATGCTGTTGTAGATGATTCTGTTGTTGAGGATTCTGTAGTAGAAGATTCAGGAGTTGGGGATTCTCTAATAGAAGATTCTGTTGTCGATGATTCTGTTGTTGAGGATTCTGTAGTAGAAGATTCAGGAGTTGGAGATTCTGTAGTAGAATATGCTGTTGTAGATGATTCTGTTGTTGAGGATTCTGTAGTAGAAGATTCAGGAGTTGGGGATCCTGTAGTAGAAGATGCTGTTGTCGATGATTCTGTTGTTGAGGTTTCTGTAGTAGAAGATTCAGGAGTTGGGGATCCTGTAGTAGAAGATGCTGTTGTAGATGATTCTGTTGTTGAGGATTCTGTAGTAGAAGATTCAGGAGTTGGAGTTTCTGTAGTAGAAGACACTGTTGTAGATGATTCTGTTGTTGAGGATTCTGTAGTAGAAGATTCAGGAGTTGGAGTTTCTGTAGTAGAAGACACTGTTGTAGATGATTCTGTTGTTGAGGATTCTGTAGTAGAAGATTCAGGAGTTGAGGATTCTGTAGTAGAAGATTCTGTTGTCGATGATTCTGTTGTTGAGGATTCTGTAGTAGAAGATTCAGGAGTTGGAGATTCTGTAGTAGAAGATGCTGTTGTAGATGATTCTATTGTTGACGATTCTGTAGTAGAAGATTCAGGAGTTGAGGATTCTGTAGTAGAAGATTCTGTTGTCGATGATTCTGTTGTTGAGGATTCTGTTGTAGAAGATTCAGGAGTTGGAGATTCTGTAGTAGAAGATGCTGTTGTAGATGATTCTGTTGTTGAGGATTCTGTTGTAGAAGATTCAGGAGTTGGAGATTCTGTAGTAGAAGATGCTGTTGTAGATGATTCTGTTGTTGAGGATTCTGTAGTAGAAGATTCAGGAGTTGGGGATCCTGTAGTAGAAGATGCTGTTGTAGATGATTCTGTTGTTGAGGATTCTGTAGTAGAAGATTCAGGAGTTGGAGATTCTGTAGTAGAAGATTCTGTTGTCGATGATTCTGTTGTTGAGGATTCTGTAGTAGAAGATTCAGGAGTTGGAGATTCTGTAGTAGAAGATGCTGTTGTAGATGATTCTGTTGTTGAGGATTCTGTAGTAGAAGATTCAGGAGTTGAGGATTCTGTAGTAGAAGATTCTGTTGTCGATGATTCTGTTGTTGAGGATTCTGTTGTAGAAGATTCAGGAGTTGGAGATTCTGTAGTAGAAGATGCTGTTGTAGATGATTCTGTTGTTGAGGATTCTGTAGTAGAAGATTCAGGAGTTGAGGATTCTGTAGTAGAAGATTCTGTTGTCGATGATTCTGTTGTTGAGGATTCTGTTGTAGAAGATTCAGGAGTTGGAGATTCTGTAGTAGAAGATGCTGTTGTAGATGATTCTGTTGTTGAGGATTCTGTAGTAGAAGATTCAGGAGTTGGAGTTTCTGTAGTAGAAGACACTGTTGTAGATGATTCTGTTGTTGAGGATTCTGTAGTAGAAGATTCAGGAGTTGGGGATTCTGTAGTAGAAGATGCTGTTGTCGATGATTCTGTTGTTGAGGATTCTGTAGTAGAAGATTCAGGAGTTGGGGATTCTCTAATAGAAGATTCTGTTGTCGATGATTCTGTTGTTGAGGATTCTGTAGTAGAAGATTCAGGAGTTGGAGATTCTGTAGTAGAATATGCTGTTGTAGATGATTCTGTTGTTGAGGATTCTGTAGTAGAAGATTCAGGAGTTGGGGATCCTGTAGTAGAAGATGCTGTTGTAGATGATTCTGTTGTTGAGGATTCTGTAGTAGAAGATTCAGGAGTTGGAGTTTCTGTAGTAGAAGACACTGTTGTAGATGAGTCTGTAGTAGAAGATTCTGTTGTCGATGATTCTGTTGTTGAGGATTCTGTAGTAGAAGATTCAGGAGTTGGGGATTCTCTAATAGAAGATTCTGTTGTCGATGATTCTGTTGTTGAGGATTCTGTTGTAGAAGATTCAGGAGTTGAGGATTCTGTAGTAGAAGATTCTGTTGTCGATGATTCTGTTGTTGAGGATTCTGTAGTAGAAGATTCAGGAGTTGGAGATTCTGTAGTAGAAGATGCTGTTGTAGATGATTCTGTTGTTGAGGATTCTGTAGTAGAAGATTCAGGAGTTGAGGATTCTGTAGTAGAAGATTCTGTTGTCGATGATTCTGTTGTTGAGGATTCTGTAGTAGAAGATTCAGGAGTTGGGGATTCTGTAGTAGAAGATGCTGTTGTCGATGATTCTGTTGTTGAGGATTCTGTAGTAGAAGATTCAGGAGTTGGGGATTCTGTAGTAGAAGATGCTGTTGTAGATGATTCTGTTGTAGAGGATTCTGTAGTAGAAGATTCAGGAGTTGGGGATTCTCTAATAGAAGATTCTGTTGTCGATGATTCTGTTGTTGAGGATTCTGCAGTAGAAGATTCAGGAGTTGGAGATTCTGTAGTAGAAGATGCTGTTGTAGATGATTCTGTTGTTGAGGATTCTGTAGTAGAAGATTCAGGAGTTGGGGATCCTGTAGTAGAAGATGCTGTTGTAGATGATTCTGTTGTTGAGGATTCTGTAGTAGAAGATTCAGGAGTTGGAATTTCTGTAGTAGAAGACACTGTTGTAGATGAGTCTGTTGTTGAGGATTCTGTAGTAGAAGATTCAGGACTTGACGATTCTGTAGTAGAAGATTCTGTTGTCGATGATTCTGTTGTTGAGGATTCTGTAGTGGAAGATTCAGGAGTTGGAGATTCTGTAGTAGAAGATGCTGTTGTAGATGATTCTGTTGTTGAGGATTCTGTAGTAGAAGATTCAGGAGTTGAGGATTCTGTAGTAGAAGATTCTGTTGTCGATGATTCTGTTGTTGAGGATTCTGTTGTAGAAGATTCAGGAGTTGGAGATTCTGTAGTAGAAGATTCTGTTGTCGATGATTCTGTTGTTGAGGATTCTGTAGTAGAAGATTCAGGAGTTGGAGATTCTGTAGTAGAAGATGCTGTTGTAGATGATTCTGTTGTTGAGGATTCTGTAGTAGAAGATTCAGGAGTTGAGGATTCTGTAGTAGAAGATTCTGTTGTCGATGATTCTGTTGTTGAGGATTCTGTTGTAGAAGATTCAGGAGTTGGAGATCCTGTAGTAGAAGATGCTGTTGTAGATGATTCTGTTGTTGAGGATTCTGTAGTAGAAGATTCAGGAGTTGGAGTTTCTGTAGTAGAAGACACTGTTGTAGATGAGTCTGTTGTTGAGGATTCTGTAGTAGAAGATTCAGGAGTTGACGATTCTGTAGTAGAAGATTCTGTTGTCGATGATTCTGTTGTTGAGGATTCTGTAGTAGAAGATTCAGGAGTTGGGGATTCTCTAATAGAAGATTCTGTTGTCGATGATTCTGTTGTTGAGGATTCTGTTGTAGAAGATTCAGGAGTTGGAGATTCTGTAGTAGAAGATGCTGTTGTAGATGATTCTGTTGTTGAGGATTCTGTAGTAGAAGATTCAGGAGTTGAGGATTCTGTAGTAGAAGATTCTGTTGTCGATGATTCTGTTGTTGAGGATTCTGTTGTAGAAGATTCAGGAGTTGGAGATTCTGTAGTAGAAGATTCTGTTGTCGATGATTCTGTTGTTGAGGATTCTGTAGTAGAAGATTCAGGATATGGAGATTCTGTAGTAGAAGATGCTGTTGTAGATGATTCTGTTGTTGAGGATTCTGTAGTAGAAGATTCAGGAGTTGGGGATCCTGTAGTAGAAGATGCTGTTGTAGATGATTCTGTTGTTGAGGATTCTGTAGTAGAAGATTCAGGAGTTGGAGTTTCTGTAGTAGAAGACACTGTTGTAGATGAGTCTGTTGTTGAGGATTCTGTAGTAGAAGATTCAGGAGTTGACGATTCTGTTGTAGAAGATTCTGTTGTAGAAGATTCAGGAGTTGGGGATTCTGTAGCAGAAGATGCTGTTGTAGATGATTCTGTTGTTGAGGATTCTGTAGTAGAAGATTCAGAAGTTGGGGATTCTCTAGTAGAAGATTCTGTTGTCGATGATGCTGTTGTTGAGGATTCTGTAGTAGAAGATTCAGTTGTTGAAGATTCTATAGTAGAAGACTCTGTTGTAGGTGATTCTGTTGTTGAGGATTCTGTAGCAGAAGAATCTGTTGTAGATGATTCTGTTGTGGAAGATTCTGTTGAAGAAGGCCCAGAGGAAGATGATTCTGTTGTAGAGGATTCAGTGGTAGAAGACTCTATTGTAGATGATCCTGTTGTAGAGGAATCAGATGTTGAAGAATCTGTTGTTGAAGATTCTGTAGTAGAAGAATCTGTTGTTGAAGATTCTGTAGTAGAAGAATCTGTTGTAGACGAATCTGTTGTAGAAGATTCAGGTATTGAAGATTCTGTAGTAGAAGAATCTGTTGTCGATGATTCTGATGTGGAGGATTCTGTAGTGGAAGACTCTGTTGAAGAATTGTCAGGTGTTGAAGATTCTGTAGTAGAAGATTCTGTTGTAGATGATTCTGTAGTAGAAGGTTCAGGAGTTGAGGATTCTGTAGTAGAAGACTCTATTGTTGATGATTTTGTTGTTGAGGATTCTGTAGTGGAAGACTTTGTTGAAGAATTTTCAGGTGTTGAAGATTCTGTAGTAGAAGGATCTGTTGTAGATGATTCTGTTGTTAAGGATTGCGTTGTAGATGAATCTGTTGTTGATGATTCTGTTGTGGAGGGTTCTGTAGTGGAAAACTCTTGTGAAGAATTTTCAAGTATTGAAAATTCTGTAGTAGAAGAATCTGTTGTAGATGATTCTGTTGTTGAGGATTCTGTAGTAGAAGATTCAGGAGTTGAGGATTCTGTAGTAGAAAACACTGTCGTAGTCGATTCTGTTGTGGAGGATTCTGTAGTAGAAAACTCTGTTGAAGAATTGTCAGGGGTTAAAGATTCTGTAGTAGAAGAATCTGTTGTAGATGGTTCTGTAGTAGAATCGTCAGGAGTTGAGGATTCTGTAGTAGAAGACTCTATTGTTGATGATTTTGTTGTGGAGAATTCTGTAGTAGAAGATTCAGTTGTTGAAGATTCTGTAGTAGAGGGCACTGTTGGTGATGATTCTGTTGTGGATGATTCTGTAGAAGAAGAATCTGTTGTAGACGATTCCGTTGTTGACGATTCTGTAGTAGAAGCTTCAGTTGTAGAGGATTCCGTGGTAGAGGATTCAGTGGTAGAAGACTCTGTCGTAGAAGATTCAGGTGTTGAAGATTCTGTAGTAGAAGACCCTGTTGTAGATGATTCTGTTGTGGAGAATTCTGTAGAAGAAGACTCTGTTGTAGATGTTTCTGTTGATAAGGGTTCTGTTGTAGAGGATTCAGGTGTAGAAGACTCAGTTGTGGATGATTCTGTTGTAGATGATTCAGGTGTTGAAGATTTTGTAGTAGAAGACTCTGTTGTGGAGGATTCTGTAGAAGAAGACTCTGTTGTAGATGATTCTGTTGTTGAGGATTCTGTTGTAGAAGATTCAGGTGTAGAAGAATCAGTTGTAGATGATTCTGTTGTGGAGGATTCTGTAGACGAAGGCCCTGTTGAAGATGATTCTGTTGTGGAGGATTCTGTAGTAGAAAACTCTGTTATAGATGATTCTGTTGTGGAAGATTCTGTAGAAGAAGGCCTTGTTGAAGACGATTCTGTTGTAGAGGATTCAGTGGTAGAAGACTCGGTTGTAGAAGCTTCTGGTGTTGAAGAACCTGTTGTAGAAGACTCAGTTGTAGATGATTCTGTTGTGGAGGATTCAGTTGTTGAAGATTCAGGTGTATTAAACTCAGTTGTAGATGATTCTTTTGTGGAGGATTCTGTAGAAGAAGGCCCTGCTGAAGATGATTCTTTTGTAGAAGATTCAGGTGTAGAAGAATCAGTTGTAGATGATTCTGTTGTGGAGGATTCTGTAGTAGAAGACTCTGTTGTAGATGATTCTGTTGTGGAAGATTCTGTAGAAGAAGGCCTTGTTGAAGATGATTCTGTTGTAGAGGATTCAGTGGTAGAAGACTCTGTCGTAGAAGATTCAGGTGTTGAAGAACCTGTAGTAGAAGACTCAGTTGTGGATGATTCTGTTGTGGAGGATTCAGTTGTTGAAGAATCTGTTGCTGAAGATTCTGTGGTAGAAGAATCTGTTGTTGAAGATTCTGTAGTAGAAGAATCTGTTGTTGAAGATTCTGTAGTAGAAGAATCTGTTGTAGATGATTCTGTTGTGGCAGATTCTGTTGAAGAAGGCTCTGTTGAAAATGATTCTGTTGTTGAGGATTCTGTTGTAGAAGATTCAGGTGTAGAAGAATCAGTTGTAGATGATTCTGTTGTGGAGAATTCTGTAGAAGAAGGCCCTGTTAAAGATGATTCTGTTGTAGAGGATTCAGTGGTAGAAGACTCTGTCGTAGAAGATTCAGGTGTTGTTGAACCTGTAGTAGAAGACTCAGTTGTAGATGATTCTGTTTTGGAAGATTCTGTAGAAGAAGGCCCTGTTAAGGATGATTCAGTTGTAGAGAATTCATTGTTAGAAGACCCTGTCGTAGAAGATTCAGTTGTTGAGGATTCTGTTGTAGAAGAAACAGGTGTAGAAAACTCAGTTGTAGATGATTCTGTTGTGGAGGATTCTGTAGAAGTAGAATCAGTTGTTGACGATTCTGTTGTAGAAGATTCAGGTATTGAAGATTCAGTTGTTGAAGATTCAGGTGTTGAATATTCTGTAATAGAAGACTCTGTTGTAGATGATTCTGTTGTGGAGGATTCTGTAGCAGACGAATCTGTTGTAGATGATTCTGTTGTTGAGGATTCTGTTGTAGAAGATTCAGGTGTAGAAAACTCAGTTGGTGATGATTCTGTTGTGGAGAATTCTGTAGAAGATGAATCTGTTGTAGATGATTCAGGTGTTGCAGATTCTGTAGTAGACGACTCTGTTATGGAGGATTCTGTAGAAGAAGGCCCTGTTGAAGATGATTCTGTTGTAGAGGATTCAGTGGTAGAAGAATCTATTGTAGATGATTCTGTTGTAGAGGATTCAGTTGTTGAAGAATCTGTTGTTGAAAATTCTGTTGTAGATGATTCTGTTGTAGATGATTCTGTTGTGGCAGATTCTGTTGAAGAAGGTCCTGTTGAAGATGATTCTGTTGTTGAGGATTCTGTTGTAGAAGATTCAGGTGTAGAAGATTCAGTTGTAGATGATTCTGTTGTGGAGAATTCTGTAGAAGAAGGCCCTGTTAAAGATGATTCTGTTGTAGAGGCTTCAGTGGTAGAAGACTCTGTCGTAGAATATTCAGGCGTTGAAGAACCTGTAGTAGCAGACTCAGTTGTAGATGATTCTGTTGTGGAGGATTCTGTAGAAGAAGGCCCTGTTGAAGATGATTCTGTTGTAGAGGATTCAGTGGTAGAAGACTCCGTCGTAGAAGATTCAGGTGTTGAAGAACCTGTAGTAGAAGACTCAGTTGTAGATGATCCTGTTGTGGAAGATTCTGTTGAAGAAGGCCCTGTTGAAGATGATTCTGTTGTAGAGGATTCAGTGGTAAAAGAATCTGTTGTTGAAAATTCTGTAGTAGAAGAATCTGTTGTTGAAGATTCTGTAGTAGAAAAATCTGTTGTTGAAGATTCTGTAGTAGAAGAATCTGTTGTAGATGATTCTGTTGTGGAAGATTCTGCTGAAGAAGGCCCTGTTGAAGATGATTCTGTTGTAGAGGATTCAGTGGTAGAAGAATCTGTTGTTGAAAATTCTGTAGTAGAAGAATCTGTTGTTGAAGATTCTGTAGTAGAAGAATCTGTTGTAGATGATTCTGTTGTGGAAGATTCTGCTGAAGAAGGCCCTGTTGAAGATGATTCTGTTGTAGAGGATTCAGTGGTAGAAGAATCTGTTGTTGAAGATTCTGTAGTAGAAAAATCTGTTGTTGAAGATTCTGTAGTAGAAGAATCTGTTGTAGATGATTCTGTTGTGGAAGATTCTGTTGAAGAAGGCTCTGCTGAAGATGATTCTGTTGTAGAGGATTCAGTTGTTGAAGAATCTGTTGTTGAAAATTCTGTAGTAGAAGAATCTGTTGTTGAAGATACTGTAGTAGAAGAATCTGTTGTTGAAGATTCTGTAGTAGAAGAATCTGTTGTAGATGATTCTGTTGTGGAAGATTCTGCTGAAGAAGGCCCTGTTGAAGATGATTCTGTTGTAGAGGATTCAGTTGTTGAAGAATCTGTTGTTGAAAATTCTGTAGTAGAAGAATCTGTTGTAGATGATTCTGTTGTGGAAGATTCTGCTGAAGAAGGCCCTGTTGAAGATGATTCTGTTGTTGAGGATTCTGTTGTAGAAGATTCAGGTGTAGAAGAATCAGTTGTAGATGATTCTGTTGTGGAGAATTCTGTAGAAGAAGGCCCTGTTAAAGATGATTCTGTTGTAGAGGATTCAGTGGTAGAAGACTCTGTCGTAGAAGATTCAGGTGTTGAAGAACCTGTAGTAGAAGACTCAGTTGTAGTTGATTCTGTTGTGGAGGATTCAGTTGTTGAAGATTCAGGTGTATTAAACTCAGTTGTAGATGATTCTGTTGTTGGGGATTCTGTAGAAGAAGGCCCTGCTGAAGATGATTCTGTTGTAGAAGATTCAGGTGTAGAAGAATCAGTTGTAGATGATTCTGTTGTGGAGGATTCTGTAGACGAAGGCTCTGTTGAAGATGATTCTGTTGTGGAGGATTCTGTAGTAGAAGACTCTGTTGTAGATGATTCTGTTGTAGATGATTCTGTTGTGGAAGATTCTGCTGAAGAAGGCCCTGTTGAAGATGATTCTGTTGTAGAGGATTCAGTGGTAGAAGAATCTGTTGTTGAAGATTCTGTAGTAGAAGAATCTGTTGTTGAAGATTCTGTAGTAGAAGAATCTGTTGTAGATAATTCTCTTGTGGAAGATTCTGTTGAAGAAGGCCCTGTTGAAGATGATTCTGTTGTAGAGGATTCAGTTGTTGAAGAATCTGTTGTTGAAAATTCTGTAGTAGAAGAATCTGTTGTTGAAAATTCTGTAGTAGAAGAATCTGTTGTTGAAGATTCTGTAGTAGAAGAATCTGTTGTAGATGATTCTGTTGTGGAAGATTCTGTTGAAGAAGGCCCTGTTGAAGATGATTCTGTTGTAGAGGATTCAGTTGTTGAAGAATCTGTTGTTGAAGAATCTGTAGTAGAAGAATCTGTTGTAGATGATTCTGTTGTGGAAGATTCTGCTGAAGAAGGCCCTGTTGAAGATGATTCTGTTGTAGAGGATTCAGTTGTTGAAGAATCTGTTGTTGAAAATTCTGTAGTAGAAGAATCTGTTGTTGAAGATTCTGTAGTAGAAGAATCTGTTGTAGATGATTCTGTTGTGGAAGATTCTGCTGAAGAAGGCCCTGTTGAAGATGATTCTGTTGTAGAGGATTCAGTTGTTGAAGAATCTGTTGTTGAAAATTCTGTAGTAGAAGAATCTGTTGTTGAAGATTCTGTAGTAGAAGAATCTGTTGTTGTTGTAGATGATTCTGTTGTGGAAGATTCTGTTGAAGAAGGCCCTGTTGAAGATGATTCTGTTGAAGATGATTCTGTTGTTGAGGATTCAGTGGTAGAAGACTCTGTCGAAGAAGATTCAGGTGTGGAAGAACCTGTAGTAGAAGACTGAGTTGTAGATGATTCTGTTGTGGAGGATACTGTAGATGAAGGCCCTGTTGAAGATGATTCTGTTGTGGAAGATTCTGTAGAAGAAGGCCCTGTTGTTAATGATTCTGTTGTAGAAGATTCAAGTGTTGAATATTCTGTAGTAGAAGACTCTGTTGTAGATGATTCTGTTTTAGAAGATTCAGATGTTGAAGATTCTGTAGTAGAAGACTCTGTTGTAGATGATTCTGTTGTAGGGGATTCTGCTGAAGAAGGCCCTGTTGAAGATGATTCTGTTGTAGAGGATTCAGTTGTTGAAGAATCTGTTGTTGAAAATTCTGTAGTAGAAGAATCTGTTGTTGAAGATTCTGTAGTAGAAGAATCTGTTGTTGAAGATTCTGTAGTAGAAGAATCTGTTGTAGATGATTCTGTTGTGGAAGATTCTGCTGAAGAAGGCCCTGTTGAAGATGATTCTGTTGTAGAGGATTCAGTTGTTGAAGAATCTGTTGTTGAAAATTCTGTAGTAGAAGAATCTGTTGTTGAAGATACTGTAGTAGAAGAATCTGTTGTTGAAGATTCTGTAGTAGAAGAATCTGTTGTAGATGATTCTGTTGTGGAAGATTCTGCTGAAGAAGGCCCTGTTGAAGATGATTCTGTTGTAGAGGATTCAGTTGTTGAAGAATCTGTTGTTGAAAATTCTGTAGTAGAAGAATCTGTTGTTGAAGATTCTGTAGTAGAAGAATCTGTTGTAGATGATTCTGTTGTGGAAGATTCTGTTGAAGAAGGCCCTGTTGAAGATGATTCTGTTGTAGAGGATTCAGTTGTTGAGGATTCAGTGGTAGAAGACTCTGTCGTAGAAGATTCAGGTGTGGAAGAACCTGTAGTAGAAGACTGAGTTGTAGATGATTCTGTTGTGGAGAATTCTGTAGAAGAAGAATCTGTCGAAGATGATTCTGTTGTAGAAGATTCAGTTGTTGAAGATTCTGTAGCAGAAGACTCTGTAGCAGAAGACTCTGTAGTAGAAGACTCTGTTGTAGATGCTGCTACCGTGGAGGATTCTGTAGTAGAAGACTCTGTTGTTGATGATTCTGTTGTTGAGGATTCTTTTGTAGAAGATTCAGGTGTAGAAGACTCAGTTGTAGATGATTCTTTTGTGGAGGATTCTGTAGAAGAAAAATCTGTTGTAAATGATTCTGTTGTAGAAGATTCAGGTGTTGAAGATTCTGTGGTAGAAGACTCTGTTGTAGATGATTCTGTTGTGGAGGATTCTGTTGTAGAAAATTCAGGTGTAGAAGGCTCTGTTGTAGATGATTCTGTTGTAGATGCTTCTGCTGTGGAGGATTCTGTAGTAGAAGACTCTGATGTTGATGATTCTGTTGTTGAGGATTCTGTTGTAGAAGATTCAGGTGTAGAAGACTCAGTTGTAGATGATTCTGTTGTGGAGAATTCTGTAGAAGAAGAATCTGTCGAAGATGATTCTGTTGTAGAAGATTCAGTTGTTGAAGATTCTGTAGCAGAAGACTCTGTAGTAGAAGACTCTGTTGTAGATGCTGCTACCGTGGAGGATTCTGTAGTAGAAGACTCTGTTGTTGATGATTCTGTTGTTGAGGATTCTTTTGTAGAAGATTCAGGTGTAGAAGACTCAGTTGTAGATGATTCTTTTGTGGAGGATTCTGTAGAAGAAAAATCTGTTGTAGATGATTCTGTTGTAGAAGATTCAGGTGTTGAAGATTCTGTGGTAGAAGACTCTGTTGTAGATGCTTCTGCTGTGGAGGATTCTGTAGTAGAAGACTCTGTTGTTGATGATTCTGTTGTTGAGGATTCTGTTGTAGAAGATTCAGGTGGAGAAGACTCAGTTGTAGATTCTTCTGTAGAAGAAGAATCTGTTGTAGATGATTCTCTTGTAGAAGATTCAGGTGTTGAAGATTCTGTAGTAGAAGACTCTGTTGTAGAAGACTCTGTTGTAGATGCTTCTGCTGTGGAGGATTCTGTAGTAGAAGACTCTGTTGTTGATGATTCTGTTGTTGAGGATTCTGTTGTAGAAGATTCAGGTGTAGAAGACTCAGTTGTAGATGATTCTGTTGTGGAGAATTCTGTAGAAGAAGAATCTGTCGTAGATGATTCTGTGGTAGAAGATTCAGGTGTTGAATATTCTGTAGTAGAAGACTCTGTTGTAGATGATTCTGTTGCTAAGGATTCAGTGGTAGAAGACTCTGTCGTAGAAGATTCAGGTGTTGAAGATTCTATAGTAGAAGATTCTGTTGTAGAAGATTTAATTATAAAAGTTTCGGTTGTCGAAGGATCTTGTGTCGTTGTGGATGTATCTGATTTGATTCTTCCAGTTTTAGCCGCAATAAGCAGAATCACTATTACAATATCTAAAAATGTACACACATTGTTATATTTTTCGTTCCCTATATTTGTATGATAATTTACTTACTCAAGACGTTCATGTTGACTTTTAATTTTTAACTGAGCACAATTTTTCAATTTCAGTGGGTTTTTAATAAGTAATTTAATAGAAAGAATAGTTTCGATGGTAGTTTTTTTTTTATTAAATGTTTGAACAATTTTTTTTACGTGTTACCTTTTTTTTATTGACAATGATTAAATTAAGCTTATTAATTTTTTTAAGCTTTGCTTTTCGTTCATGCAAAAAAAAAAAAGATTTTTGTGAAAAACAAAGTATTTATCCGCACAATTTTCGTAATAGTTATTAGTATATGAGTTTAAAACGATCAACATAATTATACATACATATATTCTGATATTTGTAGACTCAAATAACTTAATATCATAATTCTAATACTAATAAGAAATTTACTATTTAAAATAAGAAAAGCATTGCTTAAGCCCCTTTTACAGTTTTCTACAAGTCTTAAGATTTGTACTCTGATTTTTTGTCTTATTGTTAAAAAATCAACTTGGAAATTTTATTTATTACATTTTGCGTCCACACTTTAAATTAAATTATAACTATTTTTAAAAACAACCAGAGCACATTAAATTACCGGTATTAATAGTATGGTGCGTACGGATTTCCTTTAATCAAGTACAGAAAAATTGATTCAATTACCGATTTTCAATCGCAAAATACTTAAATTATCCATATTCAATACCGATTTCGTACTTAAAATAATCCGAAAATGAGATTGGTTTATGTAAAGCTAAGATTAAATTAATTTAAAAATGCGCTTGAATCAAGCATTCTAGAGTTGATTTATCCCGAAATAAAAAGAAAATTTATAATGATTGATTTACTTACCCGTATTACACCTTACAGAATGATAAAACAGCAACATCACGCCCGATATGGTATTTATTTGAGAAATCTTATGTCCATATTTAAACAAAAATATATAATCTAAGTGAGAAGCGAGAATTCAGATTAACTTTTTAATCCTTCGTGGTGAACATAAGTCTGGCTAGACTTTTTTTAATGTGCATAGAAAATCAAAACATTCGTAAGCCGGTGGGCTAAACACAACGAAAAGTTTAATCTTTTTTTTACCTGATTTAAGAATTCCGGGATTTAGGATTGTTTTGAGTACGTTTGAGTGTTATTCGTACTTGAATTTTTGAGTACGACTCGTACTTAAAGTAATCATAAAAAACTTGATTTATCCCGAGGGTTCTTCTTTCTGTGCATATTCTTCGAACTCTTGATCTTTGAAGACCCTAATGAAATTTGATGCAAAAAATATTCGTAGAACATTTTGTGTAAAAGTTGGATAAAAGGACCAAATTACCCCTTTAAAACGAGAGTGGGAGGGTTAATACATTCTAAGAAAAGAATCGCCATACTGTTATAATACTAAAGTCATCTGAAATAATTTTTTAGCTCAGACGTAAATTCAGTATATTTTTGTTTACTTATTCTAAACGCCTTTTAAAATTACTCAGGAACTACAAGGGCCGAAATTTCGAAACCCGAGCAAACTTTTAAAAACCTTTTGGCGGATTTGCTCTATCAGAAGTCTAGTTTAATTTCGCGTTGCAAGTATCGAGGCTGACGACAATGACCCAAATTTTGTTTCAGTGTGTTATAAATTGTTTTCACACTTTCGGTCTAATTCATAAAAATTTCTTGTTTCAGCTTTAATGATTACAATAGTTATCAAACACTTTTTGTTTTAAAAGCCATTAATAAACAATTAAACGTTTATATTACTTTCATACTGTTATGTTGGCAACAACATGTTATTTTAATTGTAATTTTTGTAATAGTGACGCATACAACTCGGGATGAAGCGGTACGATTAAATGAAAAAATGAATTTCTGTTTTTTTAAACGTAATATTTTAAATAATTTTAGGTTTTTTTTGTTAATAAAATACATACTATTGAAATAGAAGCGAAATATGTAAATCATTTATTATATCAAATGTTTACTGCCCAAACTCTGTAGGTTCCAAAAGAGATTATACAGCATTATGTTTAAAGAATTATTTAACCAAGGTTTTAACAAAACGTTTTTAGTCACTTATAATTGCCATAATATTTAAGGTTTAAATGTTTTTACCTGGAACAATATCTTTTTCTTCAATAGCAATGTTGTGAAGTTTTTCCTTTTGCCAGATAAACCGTCAACCCATCTAACAAGCAGCGAAATCGTTGCTTCCAAACCCCGAAGCAACCTTTAACAGAGTTTCTAGTGCCTATCTGTGCAGCATTATATTAGTTCTTCTTTTCATTCTGTGGTTTGGATAGTGGATTGAATAAATAAGTCTGCCGCTTATATCCTGAGTCTCCCAATAAAATACCTTTGAACTCTGAGCTTTCAAGTTTAACATTTGACTCATTTAAACTACGGCAGTCATGAGTGGTAAAAGATATATGAATTTCTGAAATATACTTTACCTGAACATTCAGGGTAAAGTATCCCTTTCTGTTTATATAATATTTTTTATTTATTTATTTATTTATTTATTGATGATCTAGCACAACAAGATAAATCTTATAAATGATAAAATAGGTGTGATTAATAATAATCGAACTAAAAAACAATTTAATTTTTTGGTACCTGCATAAATTAGTTTTTAAATTTATAAAATTAAAAAATTAATTTCGCCGGGTGGTTTCTGGTAGGCATATTTTTACAAAAATTTAGTTTTAAATCAATTTTTTATACAATAATAGCGCCCTCTTTTTTAACATTTAATCCCTTTTTTGATACCTCGAATATATTAACAGATCCATTCAAGGCATGTAGAACAAAACATTTTTGTTCCGTGCGCCAAACCAGTAACCAACACACGATACACAATGTGGTTTCTACTTTGTGTTTGCTTTAATAAATGCTTTACATATATGAAAGACATTTTTAAATAAAAGGTTAACGAATGGTTAAAAAAAGGTTTGCATTATTTGAAATAAATCTTAATAGCTTTGTATACTTTATGCAAAAAGTTATAAAGACTTTAAGTTTCAACAGAAAACATATCTCGCGACCCACGTTGTTTTTAACAAAAAAAATCTATCGAGCAGTTTATATTTAAAATTATTTCAAACATTAGCTATCGTTTTTCTAGAAAAACATTTTTATGCGTATTAAACTTTTTTATAAAAATAAATAAAAAGGCAAAAGTGTTTAATTTTTCGTGCAATTATTAAAATTTGTTTATAACAAACATTGAAATGTCACTATTAAACGCTTAAAGTAGGGTAAAGGCTTCAATAAATATTTCAAATGTATGAAATGTTTATTAAACGTTTAATAGGCTAATAAACATTTATAAATACTCTTTTTTCGACTTTTGCTTATTAATGACTTATAAAGCTGCAATGATGCGTTTATGAATTAGACTGTTTTTGAATTGATGTGAGCTTTTGTCGTGTCTTATTACTCAGTATTATAGTGTAAAAGCGCTTTTAATTTTATATTTGCCTTTGTTTTAAAGAATAACCTGGCACGTTTAAAAGCTTAAATGTATCGGTGAGAATTCTTCACGATTTTTAACATATGAAAATTTCGAATAGATTGCCATTCCGACATATTGAAGCAGTCTTCCTTTTTTTGCTTCCGTGAATGTCGTTTGTTTATATTTATTTGTTTGCTGAATCGATCTTTATGACATTTTTACATTATATTACCGTTGATCTGGAAGGGGCTATAGGTTATATAAGGTTTTGAAATTTTAAGTGGGCGTGGCACCTTCCACACAAAGACAGTATTAATTTCTGTATATTTGGAGAACGGCAAAGGCTAAAGCTTTGAAATTTGGTACACATGTCTTGGTTGTCAGTATCCAACATCTAACAAAATAGTTTTATTTATATCTAACCTCTGTAAAACCCTTGTCAAGAATTGACGGGATTGGAGAAATGGGCCTGAAACCGCCCATACAAAGACAATATGGCGTTCCGTATATCCGGGGAACGGCAACAGCTAACGTTTACAAATTTGGTACAAACTTCTTGGTTATTAATGCACAACTTCTGCCAAAATGGAATTGAAGAAGTGGTCCTGGCACAAAATAAAATAATTTATATCTGAAGAACATAAAAACCTTGTTTTGCGAAGCACAAATAGTAAATTTTAAAAAGTAAGCGCATATTTATGCGATACGCAATACAGAGATGCAGTAAAGTAAGTGAACGAATTCTTCACAAATTAAAAAAATATAACATTTGAAGCGCCACGACAATTCATAACATAGCAAGAAAAAATGCAGTGTGTAAAGCTGATTATAATTTTCATAAATTTTCTTTAGTTTTATTTTATTATTGAATAATTAATTTCCTTTTTTAAATTTATGACAGTTTTTTCATTGTCCATGTTCTAGCAGGGAAACTTGTAATGCATTCACAGTTGAGTAATTGCTTATTATCATAAAGTTTCAAAACTTTTGGCAAAAAAAAAATTTTTTTAACAGATCTTCTATCACTTGAATCAATATTTAATTTAAATTAAAACAAATTTTATCAACTTTTCGTTTTTGCAAATTTCATGTTCATTTCTTTTTCAGCGAATTCTGCCTGTTTTTCTCCGGACATTATTGTTTGTTTTAGTTAAACATCAGGCAATTGATAATACTCTATGAATATTGCCAAAGCGAATACTTTAATAAATTTATTATATAGAATTAGAATAGTTCATTAGTTAGTTGTAAAATGGTATGGAGAAACACTTTTGCTGATGAAATATTTGAATAGTATTTAGTACTTGCGCAACTAGAGATTATTGAAAATTTTGCGCAACTTGTATCCTGCGCTGCCGTTTTTGTTACTTTCAACCAAAATTGGTCATTTTTATTGCAATGTGTACTCGTGTACTTTTTTTCATATTGGTTACTTTTTGCGGTTTTTTTACCGTAAATCTAAAACCAATTAATTTTTTGTCTACTTAAAAACAATTTTTTTAGAAGCTTAAACTATATAACATTGATTGTGACCTTCTCCGAGAGAAGGGACCTGGTGTGTGGAAATGAAGTTTTGAGAAAAACGCATTTTATCTTATTATACACCCGTTCAGGTACCAGAATCCACTCTTAAGTCCCAACCCGTTTTTTGGCACACTAGGTCCCTTTTCTCGGAGAAGGTCACATAGAAGGTATATACTTTGAAGTGTAGATGGCCATTATCTGCTATTCTTAATGCTTCGTAAGTCTAACTGAAACACATTTTGTTAGATAAACGATAAGGTCAAAGACCCTTCCGATCCCATCCCGATTAATGTGATTATATTTCCACCGGACCAAAAGCCTCTATATATAAAGGATTTACTACATAATTTAGATAAATTTTGCACTTTGATAGTATAACGCATAGCAAGGCTTTAAAAGTTTTACTTGTTAGAGCTCTTTTTAAAAAAGGTTGAAAGCTCTAGCTCAAAAAGTTTTTAAAATTGACCAAAAATATCGAAAAATTATATAGCTAATTTTTCTTTCTAGACCATCGGTAATACACTTTCAAACCGTTAAAAAAGTCGGTCCAGTGCAGGGCTGCCAGATTAATTTGTAAGGAAATCGTTAGTTTCCTGAGAAAAAATAAAAAAATCGTCTTTATCGTTTCGAAAAATCGACAGAAAAAATCGGACAACTCAAAATTTAGTTTTTTGTAAGCAATTTTTGTTCGATTTTTTTAAAAAAATCATTCAAGCAAAAACAAATTTACCCCGCTAGCATTTTCAATTGTGTAAGAGCTAATGGGAGTCTCATTAAGAGCGTTGGTAATCGTCAATGACCGCATTTTTTATTCGTTGAAGATTCCTCACACAAAAACATATCGAGTCGGCCTGCTGCCAAAAACTTTCCTTTCTTTTAACAAGGAAAGGTTTACACCAATAGTGAGAGATGAAGAAAAACATTCAAAAATTATTCCTTATTGCTTGTGCAAAAACGTTTTGTTTGATTCAGCAAAATTATTTGTTTGAAATTTATATGAATTTCAGTAAACTTTATGTTTGATTCAGTTGAATTATTTGTTTGAAAAAATCAGTGTTTTTTTTTCAATAAACAAAATTCAAATAAATTGTTTGAATATGCAAATTTGTTTATAGAACCGATTTCAGGCAAAAAATGTTTTGATTCTGCAAATTTTTTGTTTGAATTGGAAAAATAATTTTTTCTGTGTAGGGGAGATGCAAAATTCGTTCATTACAATTTTTTGTAAAATAAAAAAAACATATAGCCCTCGATTAAATGGACCAAATTGGTTGAAATTTTTTTTCTGAATTGTTATGCCATCCTTAATTCATAACTCAACAGTAGAAAAATTTAAACCAACTGATTTAAGTTTGGAACGAACGAGTTTTGTTACGAATTTCCGAAAGAAACGAATTTTGCTACAATCCATATGGGATGATTTTTTGGAGATATGACTATGTTGCAATAAAGGTACGATATGTAAAGTAAACTGGACCTTATTAATGACATCAACAATTTTTTTTCTTTACAACAGATCTTCAATCTCAAGTTCAGTTTTATATAAAAAATATTTATTATTAATCAAAATTACAGACATTAAAATTGTTAGAATAAGATAGGAAATACAAAAAGTTTTTAAAAATGGAATAGAACAATTTTTGTTTCCTGTGTATAATTTTTATTTTTTTTTTTATTGTTGACAATATGTATTATGTTTTATAAAATATGTTTAAAATTAAAAATACCAAAAATCCCTGAAGAAGTTGGCCATTAAGAAAAAGAATAACAAAAATTTTTATATAAAAGTGACCTTGATTGAGCTTGAAGATTTATTGTGAAGAAATAATATTAAAAGGTCGAAGAAATTAAACTAAAATTTTTTTTTTTTTTAAATATTAGAACAATTTGTATTCTGAAAAATTTTGCCGTCGGAGTCGCGAGTTTTTGTGGGTACTTCGACTACGACTCCGGTACAAAAACCCCAACTCCGACTCCACAACCCTGCAGCAAACACATACTTCAATTTACTATTAAAAAATGTTTTTGCTCGTTTTATTTACTCATATTAACGGCAGCCGTCTATGTGTCCCGTGGTCGAATTGTCTATACAGTCAATCCGGAATAACATTCTATCGGCTTGCGAGTGCGAATCCCACTCTTTTCAAGTTTTTTGTATTTGTAATTTTTTTTTCTATCTAAATTAGTTTTTTTTTACTTTTCTTATTTCTTTTATATATTATATGTATATACTCCTTTTATAATGCCCTTTTTTATTTCATTTTTACAATTAACCCTTAAATGCCCAAGGACACCGATTTTGATATAAAAAATATATGATGTTTGAAATGGTCGGCAAAACTCAATTGCGTACCAATTTTTTCGAAAAAAGCTTTTTTTTAAAGTTATTTAGAAAATAGTGGTTGTATCTTATGTAACATAAGTGTTACATGTGACTTGGCAACATTTTTGAATGCTCCCCTAATTTTTAAGAAGTGTTTCATATTTTACGTTTACAAAAGAACACAAATTTCGGCATTAAACAATAAAGTACTATTAGCGCAAGGTAAATTCCACTTCAATTACAACAATCCAAAGCCAACAGAAACAACAGAAGTTTTTGTATTGCATTGTTAGTGTTAACAACTCGAAACTTGCCACCACCTTGTACTGAATTCACCTTGGTCTAGAGCTGCACTCAAGCCATGAATTAAAATGAGTGTTAAACATGTAGCATTTTTTTTTTAATTTTAAAGGGAACATCATCAGAAAAAACGCTTTACACTTTTAAAATAACACATGTTTTTCAGAAAAGAACATAAAAAAATGTAAAAGGCAGAATTAAGAAAACGCCATTAGAAGAACGCTGAGCAATCCCCCGTAAGTACTTTTCATACAAAAGTACTAATACAAAGCACACATACATAAACTAGAATTTTTGTAATATTTTTATTCCATTTTAATTAAAAAACAAGTCAGAAAGTACAGTCGGTCAATCCCGACCATATGATACTCTACATCACATTATTTAAATACTCATTTTCGAGAGTGCACCCTATTCGGGACACATGGAGAATCATGCTCATGTGTCCATATAGATATGAATCCATCTTATTGATAGTTTCTGGGAGGCATACATTTCCCCCATTATTTTCTCGTGTATGTACGATTTTTAATAGGCTTGGTACTTGTGTCGAAAAGAACCTATGTGCCAATTTATTAATTTATATTATTTTTATTAATTCCAAAATTGCGACCTTTACGTTGCGCACAGGGTTACATGGACAGCCAGGCAGCCAGCCGGACGGACATCGTCAGATCGACCCAGAAAGTGAGTCTGAACCGATATGTTTTATATAAAATAAGAAACAAAAAAATCATTAAAATTAAATCACATTCTTCAAGAAAAATAAAAAACAAACTATAATTTCATTAACATTCGGGCTTGGCAAAAAAAAATTTCGGTAAACAAGAAATTAAATTCCCATTCTTCTTTAAAAATTTCTCTTGCTTAATGTTTGTTTGTTTTTTAAAAAGTGAGAGCGAATGTTATTGTGAGAAAAAAAGCACGGTGCAGTTCTTTTGCGGGTCACTGCTTTAAAGAAAGAAGCATTGAACAAGGTTTAACGACGGATCCCTGGAACCTATTTCTTTTAGGTAATTGCTAATAGCGTCTGGACATACATACATTCGAACTAACTTATATTTTTCTTGACCTCAATTGCCGCTCAGATCTGAGTAAAAGGTATCATTTTATTTGGGGCAATTTTTAATTCTTTAATATTGGGGTCATTTTTCATTCCACTTAAAATGCAAAAACACCCTAACGAAAGAATGAATAATTACCCCAAAAAACAAAAAAATAATCCCAAAAAAAATTGGGGCCACATTTCCAGGGGTTTTTTATTAATTAAATCAAATGATTTAAAAGCTCACAATAAAAACAAAAATGTAAACAATAAAAATAATTGTTCCAATGAATTCGCAATTTTTAAAAATTAATACATAATAAAATAATCGTTGAAAATAATCGGATTAAATTTTGATTACTTTTGATTATTTTTTAGTAATCGCCGGTACTTCTGATTATTTTTTGATTACTTGTAATCGTAATCAATTAGTCATCATGCAAAAACAAATGTAATCGTAATTGTAATCATTACTTTGCCCTTCAAAAAAAGTAATCTAATAAGTAATTATTACGATTACTAATCATTACTTAACAGCTATGCCCTTAAATGGGTCCCTGGAAAACACGTCCAAAGGTTTGGGTTCCTTACAATGACCTACGTAGGAGTTGCGGTGACGAATAATCAGACATTTATTTCAACAAGATCCATTCCTACAACTGGACAGCTGGGAGAGAATGTCAACAGCCAAGTAACGTAGGAACATTGGGAGACGGTGTAATATGGTAACATAACGGGTACTTATTACTGGACCCACGTGAGATATGCTTAATTTCGGCTGCCAGTGGAACCGTATCTAAACTATACTCTAAAGCGTGAGTGTCTTTTTTGTATTTATTGTAAAGTAATGAATCTAGTTGATTTAACACACGTGTTTACTACAGCTTTTTGTATTATTTTTCAAGCGCAGCTTTGTAAATAAGAGTTTAACACATTTAGTTGTTGTGGCGTTGTAAATGTTATTACCTTTACTTCATTTATAACGTTAACAAGGTATACGAGGGTACTTTACTACCAAGAGTGAAAACCACTAATATAAAACTTCTTCAAGGGAAGACGAATTAAATACATAAACTTTGGCAAAACAGGAAACAAACTTATCTCAATTTTTTGATTTTGAGATATACTTCGGCACGAAAAAATAAAATGTGCGCATGGCTCAAAATATATTTATTTATATCTAAAGAACGCTATATATTTGTGTAAGTTTCTGTTCATATCGCACCATGGTGAAAGGCATTTTTGAAGTGGCATAGCCGAATATAGTGCTGTTACTTGTTTCATTCATTAATTAAAAAACGTTAAAGTATTGGGGAGTATTGAGTCAATATTTCAAAAGTACCGAGTAGTATCGAGTATTCAAAAGTATTGAAATTTTACAACACTAATTTAGATGATTGCGCTTGTTTTTATGTAATTTAAAATATTAGTCTCGGTAAATCTACCTATTTTAAGGTCTTTGCAATACAACCAACCGGATTCCTCTTAAGGTATTGGGGTAAGCTCAACAAAAATTCGTTTTGGTTTTTACATTTTTATTCCAAATCGACGAACTATTTCCAGTTCAAACTGCAAAAGGGAAAAACACACTACATCTCTACAGCTTTAAATTTCGAATTTATTAACGACTTCAGTCAGTCAAACAAAACACATTCGAACATGTCTTAAGCATTCTCATGGACAGTCCGTAATTAGATGTTTTTCAAAACATATCGGTTCACCTTTGGGTAAGAAGCACTAAATATTTTATTTCTACATTAATTAGATTGAAGATTTAAAAGGCGCACATATTTTGCTGCTTTATTCCCAGATTTTGGCAGACTTATTTCACTCTTTTATTATTTTATTAGTCCCTTTTTACCGCTAAACGTTTAAATTTAAATGAAATAATTAAGGAATACCATTTTTTCAATAAGAATATAATTTATGTAAATATATTTGTTAGAAGTTTAAAGCAGGCAAAAATTGTAACAAATTACCCGTTTCCAATGAATCCGTTTAAGTTTACAATCAAAATTAATTTTCTATTTCAATAAAAAAAACCAAAACATGCAATAAATTGCTTATTTTGGCACAGGATAGTCCACAGCTGGCCCATTAGGTTTAAGACCTTCGCATGCAGCCTTCTCGAATACACGCCAATCTAAAAAGATAGCGAATAATAATTATTAGGAAGAAAATAATAGTTATGATTTAAAAGAAAAAAAAATACCTTTTAATGCAGGATCTTTACAAGACACTTTCTTCATGGCACACAGACTTGCAAAATATCGAATTTTTTGCAAAGAAACACTGGAACCACAAACCGGATTAAAATCGCAAGTAGCATTTATAAACTTTGGGCAATCATTATAGCAACATTTAACTTCATTTTCTTTATGTTTGTTACAATTTCCCAGCGCTGTTACCTGCCACTCTTTTGAAAGGGAAGCAATTTAAACGGTTAGCAGTTGATGTATTTTACTATTTTACTTACTCATGGCGCTGTTTTCAATGCGGCGATTGCGATTTTGGGCATCAGAACGAGTGGCAAAAGTACGACAAAAACCATTTCCGTTTTTGTAACATTCCGGGCGTGGTTTGGTGGTGGTCGTAGATGGAGTTGCAGTAGGAGCTGCTGTAGAAGGTACTGCAGCAGTGGGAGCTGCTGTGGTAGGTGCTGCTGGAGAAGGGGCTGCTGTAGTAGGTGCTGCTTTAATCGGTTCTGCTGTAGTTGGATCTCCGGTTGGTGCAGTGAGTTCTGATGATATTCTTTCACTTTTAGCCACAATTAGCACAATTATTATTAGGAATTCTTAAATAAAAATATGTATATATTGTAAAATTTTTGGTACCCCAAAATGGAATGATATTTCACCTACTTAGGACGTTCATGTCGACTTTAGTATAGTAACTAATTAACTTTAAATTTTTCGCAGGTTTTTATTGCATTGCAAATGTGCAATTTGTTTAGTAGGTAGAGTAAACATTTATTATTTTCTTAAATAATGTTTGAACAAACTGTTTATTTTTTTATTGTCAAACATTTCGTATTCATGAAATAAATAAGTAAAGTATCTTGTGATTAGACTGTGCTAATATGGGCTATACAAATATGTTTTTTTATTTCATCCTCATTATGTATTTGCACATGTTTCCCTTGAGACATTCGTTTAAAAATTAAAAACTATGGTAATATTTTATGATATTTGTACACTTGGGTAAATTTATTAAAACTTTTTTATTTTCCATTTGTGTTACTAGCAGTAGTAGTTAGCAAAAAAATTCTTATACTAATACATTATTTAGTATTTTAACTAAGTAAAGATTTAGGTCAAGGCAATTTTTGAATGTTGTGTTGGTGTTTTTTTTTTTTTTTTTTTTAATTTAGCTGTTAAAACATGTGAATAAACTGGCAAGTTTGAATGTCTTCTTTGAGAGATCGGTTGGAATTCTGACTGTGTCTAAACTGATAAAAAAATGTCTGCGTTTTTACATTGGTTTCTTATGTTGCTAAGAATAATTTTTCTTTGTGATAATTTATCACAACGAAACACATGAGTATTTTGTCGTCTACAAAATAAAATCCCTTATAAATTGAGAATATCCTTCAGCTATGATAACTGTAATAATATTGAATTCTCACCTGATGTGTTTGTATGTACCCAGCAAAAACTTTACTTACCTGTGGATTTAGCAAGTAATGTTGGAGACATATACACCTATTAGAAATCAAAAAATAACTACATAGAATTTTATTATGATTGATTTACTTACCCGTTTTACACCTAACAGAAATTCAGTTATAAAACACCACAGAAACAATAGAAAATCGACTTTAATTAAACAATTCGTTCAGACAATTAAATATTTTACTAATTTTGCCCCTGCAAAGGAATTGATCATATCAATTAACGGATTTGTATTTTCGAGTCATGAGTCAATTAAAAAATTAATTGCATAAACAAAAAAATACACCACATATACACAAACATTTAATTTTATGGGGTTTGATTAAAAAAATTATTGCAGCAAACAAAAAATTAATTGAATAATTTATGTACACCAATTAATTATTTAACTGAATAATTTTTTGCAAAAATTTTTTATGTGACCAGCATCATTCCCAATATGATTCGAAAGCAATCCTATTTAAAATTGTTTTAAGTGCATTTTAGTGTTATTCGTACTTGAATTGTTGAGTACGACTTTAAAGAAATCATAAAAAACTTGATTTATCCCGAGTGTTTTCTTTCTGTGTGCTTTTTGAGGTTTTCAACCAATTATCAAAATTCACAAAGTGTTTCCTGGGTAGCATTAGATGCAATATATTAATTAATTTATTAAGAGTTACTTAATTTATCGAGCAATTGTGAGTTAGACCAACAGGTCGTTGCGCAGAAGGAGTGATGGTTTTATTAATGTTTGTGCAATGCAGTGGTTCAAGACCATTGATAGTCGGCACCGAGAATATTTAGTTAAGAAAACAAATGGCACTGCAGCAAAATCAGCCACGCCCACCGATCACCGATACAATGCAAATAAATTTTTTCGCATACAACTTTTCCAATTCATTTACTTCTTAGAATAAAATGCATGCCAAGTTTCAGCAACATCCGGCACGCCTACCGCTGCAGGTAAAAACAAAATGAGACCAAAATAATCCAATATTTTTTTCTTCAACTATCATTTCTTTAAAAACGCCATCTAGTTCTGAGTTATATTTATGAGGTTTAATTAAGTTTTTTATACTTACTTTAAGTACGTGCCGTACCCAAAAATTCAAGTACGAATTACACTTATTTAACATTCCTAAATGGGATTAATTTCGAAAATCAATCGCGGCATTTCTTAAAATATACAAAAATCTTAAACCAAGTAAAAATGGATTTAACTTTTCGTTGGTAGTGCCACTCTGAAAGTAAAATTACAAAGTGAGCGTTTTAATCTCATTCAACTTATCAAAGTTTGTTATAGACCACTACAACAACCCCACAAAAGTAGTTCAAAAAACAAGACGAAAAACACAGTATTTTCATGTTCAAAAAGTAAAATTGGGAACTCTTGCTTCTCATTTAGTTTTTATTTTCAGTTATATGTATATGTACATTAAGTTTTAAATTTCTGCAAGGTGTAAAACGGGTAAGTATATCAATCATAATAACATTCTCCTTCTAATTATAATTTTGGGTTTATTTCAAGTACGAATTCGGAATTGAATCAACTTTATAATACTTAAATCATTCGCATTTTGAGATTAATTCAATCTTAGTTTAACTTAAGTCAATCTCATTTTCGGATTATTTCAAGTACGAATTCGCGACTGAATATGGACAAGTTAAGTATTTCGCGATTGAAAATCCGTACTTGAATCAATCTTTCTGTTCTTGATTCAAGAAAATCGAACTATAAATACCGCTTCGGATTGATTTGAGTACGGATGGATAGCGAAAAATATTTAATTGACTTATTCCCTAAAGAACAAATGGGTACGACAAAAAATCGTTGTGCTCGTCGTATGTTATCAATACAAAACGGAAGAGAACAAATTTTCCGAAAAGGATGAATCGTTCTGCAGAACACTCTCAGTAAAAAATTATTCTCCGAACAAAAATATTTTTCGGAATGCATGGAGGAATCCATCTTGAGTTTAGTTTAAGTAATAAGAAGAAGATAAATGGAGCTAACTTCTTATATTTCAATCTTAATAATTTCTATAAAAACGGCATTAAAATGTTAGCAGTGAAAATATCCTGCACGCATAAGTTCTGCGCTGCATCAAAATTTTTATCAGTTTTCGTGGTACAATATTTGAGAAACTTCGTTAGATGTTTTCTAGTATAAAATGTTGCTTTAAACGAAATGCAATAACGGATTTTTTTAATGAACAAGTTTTCTATTGAACTGCATCATTAGATTTTTAAAAGGGAATAGTTGGAAATTTGCTTCCATGCCACCGAAATCCCGCGGTAGCGACACTTTGACAAATTATTTGACGGGCACACATAAGATACTTCAAATTTTTATTATTTACTAACTTTAAAAAAAAACTGTTAAAAAATTTTTTATTTATATTTTAAGTTTAAATACTATTTTTTTGTGTTGAAAAATTATTAATTTTCCATGTTATATGAAGGAGAACTGTAACGCGTCATGACTTAAGCAAAGTAATCACTCGTTTGGCTCGTGTTAATCACAAGGTTTTTAAAGTGTCTACACAAATATTTACTAGATATGCTTTTTATTTAAAAAAATATATCACTTGAATCAATATTTAGTTTTGTTTTAATTTAGAAAAATTTTTTCGGTTTTGCATTTGACGTGACTTATTGCACCACTTTTGCTGAAAAACTAGAACAGAAACTTTTTGCCTTTCTTTCTCCTGTACTTCAGTTTAAAAATGATTTGATCAGGCATTTTTTTAACTTTAATGTTTGAAAGATAACAATAATTATTTTTGATATAATGATAAGTACACTTTATTTTAATTATAAAAAGATAGTTTATGCTGAAATACTAATGTGGTGTTTACACAACACAAGTAGTTGAACGTGTAGTAAAATTTATATGAAATGCACTCATTTTTTTGAGTGTTTTTCATATAAAACTACTCGTTCAATCACTTGTGTTGTGAAAACAGCACATAAAACGTTTCAATATTACACGAACGGAGAAATGTGTTATCATTTGTTGTTTAAATATTATTGGTTTTTTTTACAATCCAGTCAAGTCAAATACAAATTTATGTACAATTTAATGCGGTTGTTTGCTACTAATATATTACACTGGCCAACACAATCTATTTATCCCTACTTTTTTTATAACTGTTGAAGAATATTTCTAAGGCCCTGACTGTGAAAAGGGAGATCGCTTACAGCTTAACTTTTCAAATTTATTTTATTGATTTATCCATTGAAAACTTTAAAATGACGTTTTATTTCCTTAAATGAAGGACTTAAGGTTGACCTGGTAAAAAAACTCCAGCAGCAGTATGCCATCATTTTTTAGTTCTACCTTCGCTAATAAAGCTTTTGCAGTGTCGAATATCCTGATGAAATCTGCCACCCTGCTCCACGCTCAAATCGCTCATATTTTGCGGTTAAAATGCAAGTGCAGGAAGAGACTTTTCCTGCACATGCTGTACCCCAGCTCTTGCAAATCTAACACAAGCTCGACAGAATTCTTGTTACCTAGGCAATTACTCATAGCCAGAACAAATAAGTTGCAAGCTATGGATTCAACTTCATTAAACAAAATTAGGATTTTTAACGAGTTGCCAAGTCTGTGGCCCATCAAAAGCCCATGGCTTGTCTAAAATAATTAATTTTATTTTAAAGAATTGAGGATACAAATCCCCTCACATATGTTTTAAATATTTTTCCAATTATTAAGATTTGGATTGTCGAGCTTCATTCCCATTTTTTATTCTTGATAAAAACACTAAATTTTATTGTTGGGGGATAAGCTAGTTTCTATAAGACTTGCACCGGTGGCTTAGGCCAGATCACGTATAAACTAAAGGCCCCAACCTACATATTTATATATGTATAAGCTTGATGGGGTTATAGATAAATATTAAAAAAGTTTCACACAGAATGACGAACTTTATATCTCAGCGGTAACTAGAATAAGTAAAGAGGCATTATTTAGGAGGCACAAGCCCTCCTCGCCGCACTCCATAATTATTTATTGTTTACACTGGTTGTCATTGGGCGCAAATTTGTTTTAAAACAACTTCGGTCCCTTCCCAAAGAAGTAGTGTTGCCAAAACTTGGTGACAAAAATGGCTAAATTTACGGAAAAATGGCTTAAAATAGGCTAAAACTTTTTGGAAACAAAAACAAATTAAAACTCAATAACTAAACAGGAATAATTTAAATTTATTTAAAGTTGTTTACGATGCCATTATAAGTTAAAATCAATTTGTTAAATAAGAATTAAAGTAAATTAATGTATTGATAGTTATTTAAAAAATTAAATCATCGATAAATTTGTTGTCGTTAATGTTCATCTCAAAGGAATCACTCGTGCCTATTAGTTTTTAATAATTTGAAGGTAAATCATAATCACGCCAACATTTACCCAACCTTTTGAGTCCATAACTACAATAAACAACCAATAACAAAGTATAGTCGGTCAACCCAGACTATACCACACTAGAACCTTTGTACCACATTTTATTAAATAATCTCCAAAATTTCGAACTGAACTTTGCGCACAAGGTTTAGATGGATAGCCATCCAACTGGACAAACATCATTAATTCGACTCAGAACGTGAACGTTCTCTACTTCAGCATAAGACCACGGAAGTGAGAGCAACTTTGTAGTCTGTTCTGAAATTTAAAAAAAAAATTTGTTGCCGCCTGCATCGCTTTATTTAAGTACTTGCAACCAGAAAGAAACACCGATGTTTGTGTTGATCCATTTTATAAATTTAAAATGTTTATTTTACTTGATAAATTTTTGTAACAAAATGAAAATTATTCTTTTAAAAGAAAAAAGAAAAAAAATGGCTAAATTGGCAACACTGCAAAGAAGGGAGTAAGGAAGGTCACACAAAATAATAAAATACATAGAAATAACCAACTTCCTTTCTCCCTTCTTAAAGAAGGGAGTAGCGAATGTGTACTGAATATTTTGGAAGGTCTTTCAAAAAGAAATTTATACCTTCTAGAAGGCATTCTTCTGAAGGCAGGGTACCATATGAAGCGAATTTTTTAGAAAGGCGTATAGAGGCCTTCAAAAAGACCTGCCACTTGCACTCCTTCGAATATTTACCGCTAGTAATATTGCGTTGGAGGGTATAAAATGACATATTTATAAAAAAAAATTCAAATTTAATTCACTTTCGATACAATTTTGACATTTTCGACACAAACTTGCTAAGTATCTTCAATTTCTTCCAATGTCTGCGCTTAAGATTAATAAAAAATTTTTAACGGATATATAATTTTTAAACCATTAAAATATTTAACATTTTTCAAAAAATAATTTTTTTTGAGCAAAATCTTAAAATCCCAGAAAACTAAAAAAAATGTTCTGCCTTCCTGGAAATTCAAAAATTCTAGCAATATATAGAAACCGTAATTGGTTTCTGTAGAAATCGTATAATATTTAAATATTAGTTTGTAACTATAATTAAAATTAATTTTTGACAAAACAATGTTTAATTACATTTTCAAAGGCACACAAAGAAAAATCTTGTTTTTATAGTTACTAACATATTGTATGTGTTTTATTTATTTGTAAAATCAAAAACGTAAATGGTGATAGCAAAATATTTAAAATTTGTATCATACCCTGCAAATAATAGGACCAGCCCAATGAGTTATATGGTCCTGCCATAGGACATCGTTATGTTAAATAGACCATGTTTTTCCATACGTTTGGGTTACTTTTGGACTAGTCCTAGTCCCTTGTGGGCTACTCTTTACACGCGTGTTTGGACTGGTCCTATTATTTGCAGGGATGTTCATGTTAATGTTTTTTTTTTGCCTGTGACACATCCGATTCCGTTAAAATTCACGCATACAAACGCAATTCATCATTTACAAAGTACAGCACAACGTGATAGTAATAGCACGCATCTTTGACTTTTTCTTTAAAAACTGGCTGTTGTTATTTTGTACGAGAAAAAAATACCTATCAACTCGCACTTTTGTTTGAAATATCTAAAATTGTTTTCCAATTCCACGTTTTTGAACATGAAACTGTTTTGCAGACACATCGCTAGCAAACGTTTATACAAGCAGCACTTTTACACATACATTGTAATGAGTTTTTGCTATTTATATTAATAATTTTTCACATTTTCTCACTACCACTACTACATAAAAATAATTTTTCGTTTACATACCTGTGTTAATTTACCATTAACGATGCTCAGCGATTCCAATGATGCACGAACATTTTTCAGACTATTTTCTTTTAATGTTTCCAAATGTGAATGAGAAAATTGCAAATGCCTTATATTGACACCCGGTTGAAAGACATCCTGTGATAAGGACGTGACCGAGCGATCAAAATCATAAATTGACAACGAATGTATGGGTGATGAGATACGTTCTAGGGTGGTACGCAATGAAGTTGCTGTTGTACCAGGACATTCAAGGAACAAACCTGTTTGAAAGAAAAGGAAATGTTGAAGAAATATAAGTGAAAAATTAACTTGTTCAATTTATGAAAAAATTATTTTATATTTAATCTTTCGAACTATACAAACTAAAAAATAAACTCATTTGTGGCCATTTTCTCATTCTACCGACAAAGCATTGCTTTCAGTTGGCAACACCTCTCAAAATACATGTAAAAGTTGCGAGTCAGCTGATTGAATTAATCTGTAGATGAGTGCTGGTTAGCTTTGCGACAGAATAGAAGCAGATGAGAAATAAGGAAAACCAAATTCCTTTAACGTGCAGTTTTTCGTTGGGAAAAAGATAATCGCCTAATGAGAAAACGGTCATTACAGTTTTAGTAAAACGATTTTTTTTTAAAGTTTAAGCCCACTTTGGGTTGCAAAATTTCTTAATGATTAGGAAATTAATAAATATATCGCCAAATACTCTTCGAAAATTTAATTCATGGGTTTTTCCTCTCGATTCATATTAATTGTTTGTATTGCTCTAAGTTTATTCTGAAAACAAATTAAAAAATTCCATTTAAAAATCATCAAAGCAAAAAATTGCCTTAACTCCAAAAATTTTTAAAAAATTTTACATGAATGCTCAGCCCTAATATGTAGTTAATAGTTCAATAATTTGATATTTATGCCGCACGGTAAATTTTATTGGCCAAAAGTCCTATTTTGTATTTTTGCCGATTTTCAATATTTTAATATCTTCAAAACTAAAACAAAACATGCTGACCTGGTACTGATTTGTTCGTCGTTCGCTGGTGTATGGAATAGAAGAAATAAATTGCAAGTCTCTTGCGCAACTCTTGATTTGTTGATGTCATCGGTAATGTCGGGTTAGGGGAAGGAATTTGAGTACAGACTTGGTCACCATTTAGACCGGGAAACATTTGGAAGGGAATCATTTAGTTTGGAAGCATATTGCGGGCGGGGAAGAGAGTATGGTTTTTGTGTTCGGTACTCGGCGATACGCTTTGTTCATATTCGTCTGTGTGACCGTGAATGAAAAAATGAAAGAGAATTCCAGATGTTGTTTTTCTAAATGTTACAAGTTATTTTGTTCTTTCATTCTTTTTTGCCAGAAGAGGAATTTGTTTTTTGTTTTTGACGTTTTTTCATTTATTTTTCAGTTGCATAGCTGCTTTATGTTTGTGGGACATTTCACCGTGGCAAAATTTTTTTATATTTAAAATCCTTATCACAAAATAAAAAAAATTAAATGTTGGTCGCGATTTGATACGGAATAAATAATAAATTTTTTTAGCAGCATTAGAGGATTTTGAATGTTAGAATGTTAGTATGTCTGAGGAGGAGGACAAGGGGCTTGAGACTGTATATAATGTCGGATAGCCAGGCCGCTCTTAGGGCACTTTCTTCTTTGGAGATAAATTCCAGGCTGGTCATGGACTGTTTTGCGTTTCTGAATGAGTTGGAGAAACACAATGAATTGAATTTGTGTTGGGTTGAGAAAGCGGAACTCCGACTGCTTGTTGGCCTATTTACGGGGCACTGTGGTTTTAGATACCACCAGCCTAAGTTGGGTAATACATCTACCAAAATATGCAGACTCCGTGGGATGGAGTACGAAAGTTCGGAACATCTGCTCTGCTTATGTCCCGCCTTGGGGACTTCTAGGCGGACATTTTTCGGGGGCAAATATTTATGATCTTTCACCGGGCAGGGTAATGGGCTTTATACGCAGCCTTGACCTGACATGGTGAGACACATGGGCTGCACAAAAGATCCTCTGGGTCGTAGTGCTCTTGGACTTCAATTATATATACTACTACTACAAAGGTGATTGGTGATCTTCTAACCAAATATGCACTGTCATATATCATCCTTAAGGGGGTAAAGCCGCTCATTCTAAATATTTCGAGCTAGTGGAATTAGGTCATGTTCGTCGATGAAATATACGCTTTATCAATAAGCATAATCAAACATAAAATCCTTTCGCAGCTGATACATTAAAGCAGAGCAAAATTTGAATTTTATCAGGTTCATCCGCAACGCAATGTTACGTTTACGTAAGTGTACCTATTAATTCATGCTTGGTACGAAAACGTATACGTTTACATAAGGCCTTGAGAGACATGAAAAAATGTATAAAATTGTTTTTAAGAATGTTGTAGACCAAAATAAAAGAAATATATACAAATTAAACAACTTCTTTCCCTGACCAGAGAAGGGAGTTAGGACGGTCACTAACAAATTAAACTGAACAACTTCCTTTCTCCCTTCTAAAAGAAGGAAGTTGCGAATCTGTACTGAATATTTTTTAAGGTCTTTCAAAAAGAAATGTATACCGAAGGCATACTTCTGAAGGCAGAAAATCATACGAAGCGAATCTTTTAGAAATAGGTATAGAGGCCTTCAAAAGGTCTACTATCTTAAAAAGGGAATTGAAAAGAAGTTGAGCATCAAAAGATGAAACGTGTAAATTCAGAATAAGCACAGCACACGCATCAAGAGACGCAGCCCACAATAGAAAAGCAACACGACGCTCACATCGGGGCATTACACAGCGCAAAGTCAACGAGAGCTCAGCGGTGAAAGTTAAAGAGAAAGTGTTACAGCATAATTCGCACACAACATTGGCAACTGACAATTTCAATATGCAGTGTGAAAAAATTGATTCGTTTTGCTACGTTTGCGGTCATCAAATCGGGAAAAAATGTTCTACAAGATTTCAAAAGGAAAATAATATTTTAACTAGTGAATTCAATAGAGCATATTAGTTGTTTTTCGACGAAGTAGACTTGACAGGCGAATATTACACACCAAATACAGTGTGTCACATGGTTGAGTGGAGGCGAAATTAATATGGAGTATTGTAAGCCAGTAAACTGGATAAATCGCACAGGCGATCATGATGAAACCAGTTGCAATGCATGCGTAAATTACACATGTCGTCTAAATCGACATGCTGAGAAAAACTAAATTTATAAAGCAACTGTAACTATAACTACCAGTGCTTGCACCTGAAAATGTTGTATCACCAAGGCCGCCAACTCCAGATCGTAGTATAGAATTTACAGGAATGACTACAGCAAGAGGTGTTACATATGAAAATCCATTAATATTTTATTTTCTATCTTTATTTCTTGTCTTCATTTAACAGCCGTACTTAATGGTACGGACATTAGAAAGCTATTCAAGAGCAACTTTGATTCATCACTTGGTGAATATCATTCAATGGCATGGATTTACCTTCAGCGTGTATGCACCAGAGTCTTAGGAGGGGATCGAGACGCGGAACCGGAAGAAAAAGAATGGGTGAAAGAAATGCTGTTTTATTTTGAAAAAATTGGCACATCGATGACATTAAAGCTCCATTTTCTTCATTTTTATTTTGACGACATTATCAAACAACTCCCTACCAAATCCGATGAGCAAGGAGAACGGTTTCACCAAACCACAATGCCCATGGAAAACGCTACAAAGGCAAATAACTCGACGCATTGCTTGCAGAGGTAATATCAATTTTATTGATGCATTGTTTTGCATTTCAGGTAAGTTGGTGGAGTCACAAGATCACCCTGTATGATGTTAATGAAGTATTTGAAGAAGAAAAAGCTGATGATGGAGGGCAGTCTGGAAGCAACGTGCCTGTGGACACCATAAGTTTTGAATCAGAGTCAGATTCAGACGACGATTTGAATCCACAACTTAATAGAATTCGATTTGCAAGTCCAGAGCCATATACATATTACGAATATTTTTTTTAATATTTTTGTAAAAGATAGAAAAGTATCTCAATGTTGAAGTAAAGAAAAAACAAATGAAATTAAAAAAATTTCGGGAAATTTTTTACTTTTTCGACTACCTAAGCGCTACCTAAACGGTGTTAGGAATCATTCTAAGGAAGTTAATATGATCTAAAAAGTTGTTTATTGAGATCTTAAGTACATTTTTGTAGTTAATTGTTTCCTTAAATTTTGAACGCTTTGCTACCTATGGACCTGAACAGGGGAAAAAAGGTAAAAAAAAATCGAATTTTCGAGAAATTTTTCACTATTGCGGCTACCTAAACGGTATTAAGAAACATTCCTAGGAAGTTAATATGCTCTAGAAAGTTTTTTTTTGAGATCTTAGGTACATTTTTGTGGTTGAATGTTTCCTTGAATTTTGAACGGTTTGCTAGCTATGGGTCTGAACAGGGCAAAAAGGTAAAAAAATCGAATTTTTTAAAGTTTTTGCGATTTAAATCTTGAGGATGAAGTTTTGTTAATAATTTATGATTACATTTTTTGTTCTTTATGGCAAGATTAACTCAGAGGGTTAATCAAAATTCCAAACGGTTTGCAAGATATGAGCCTGAGAAAATGATCCATTTTTTGCAAAAATGACACCGAGGCCCTAAATCTTTAAGAGGCATGACTTTGGGCAAAACTGGGAGACAAGGGTCTTTTTTTTGGTCCTTTATGGTTATTTACTGTCCGTATATGGTTATTTTTTTCGTGTTGCACTGTGTAATAAGTGGTTTTAAAATTATAAAGATTATCCTAGAATTAAATAGTAATTTTATCAATTAGTTTGATATTAAGTTCGAGCAACAATAAATTTTCTAAATGGTCAGAACTTAAATTCCTTCTATTTTTGGTCACAATAATTGGCAAAGCACTGAAGTCTCTTTGCACAGATACCTGTGTCGCGGGTGCAGCTAATGCAACAGCAGCTAGTTTTGAAAATAAAGTATCTCCAAAGCTCTTGTTTTTCCAGAATTCCAATATATTAGCACTAAATGGCAACTTTTTCTCGTGATTTAAGGCCCGTTTTTACAACTTACCGGTAGCTAAAATTCGACTTTAACCGGCCTTGTAAATGGTGGTCCATTATTAAAACTTTACTTTAACCTTAAGTGAGCGATAAAGTAAATTTAGGTTCATCCTACCTGCAGCAATATTCTGTAATTCGCTTAGCTGAAGCTAAATATCGATCGCTAAAATGCCTTAGAGAATACAAAATTGAAAAATTTTTGCGATGAAATTAAAAGCTAAAATTGCGGCGAATTACAATTTTATGGCAATGCCAAATTTAGAAATGCACGTTACAGTATTGCATTCGTGGCCAAAAATCGCTAAATCAACTTTTTAGATTTTTAGCGATAGAGATTCAGCTTTAGCGAATTGCAGAATACGGCCACTGGTCGGTTAAAGTAAAGTTGTAATAATGGAACACTTTTTATACGGCCGATAAAATCCTACATTTAGCTATCCGTAAGTCGTCAAACCGGGCCTTAGTGAATTCATTTCCAATTTACGGGTAACGTTCTACATTACTACGTGTTGTTGACACGCATTTACTTGATCTGTCTTCGCCTAAGTTCTTGTCGCTTATCTCGCCAATAATTTTTAATTTATTGTAAATTGTAAGGATATGAGACTGAAAAACATATATACATTAGAGCGACTCAAGTTGTATGGAAGCAAAATTCGTGCTCGATGTACCCTCCTAAAAATGAACCTTGGACTTTTTTAAGATACCATTTTAAATATTTCGGCTCCAGCTTTGACCTCTCGTGAGCTGGACCATTTTAAAAAAGGGTCTATTTTTGCATGTTTTGTTAATTTGAGAATCTGTTTCCTTACCAACATATACAAATTGGGTATCATAAGAAAGGGTTTAGCAACCATTCTACAAGAATCAATAAAAAAACGGATTTCCAAAAATAATGAGTTGGGGCCTTTTTATATTAAGGTAACGATATACAATTTGTCCAAGGACGATCATCATCCATGTCCTTTTTTTGAGGATTTTCTGTAAAAAAAACGGTTTTTGAATTTTTTGTTCGGGGTTGTTTGTAATAAAAATGCCAAATTAACCTATTTTAATTATTAGTTGATTTAATTAAATACGTGTTTCCGCTTTTTTAAAAATTCGCGCTAGTTCGCGTTTTGACAAAAATGCAATGGGGTGGCAACCCTTCGTTTTAAATAGAGCAATATGGGTACCAAATCTTTTCTTTTTGCAAGTACATCATCTTTGTATGTAAATAATTTAGATTTTTGCAAATTAGATGCATTGTACACGGTGCCCTGGAATATATATAAATGGAATTTTGCAGTATCTCTAATATGATAGCGAATTTAGTTTCTAGATCATGTATGGATGAAAGAAAAAAAATGATCCACGACTTTTTGGCGTCATATTTTTTTTGCAAATTAAAAATAAATTTTAGTCGTGGATGATTTTTTTTTCTTTCTTTAGTTCTATTTTCATCCATACATGATCTAGAAACTAAATATGTATATGTATATTTAGATTGTTTTATGCAGTTTGGAAACGAATGCATTGATGCATATAGTACATAAAGTTATACAATTGCTGTTTTTAACAATTTTAACTTCAAAATTGAGTTGTTATTGTTAGTTTCTAAAAACAACAACAAAAAAAATTTTTCTCAAAAACGTTTTTATTTTGAACATTGAAGAACAAATCAAACAAAATAATTTGTATTATTGAACATCAACGACAAATATTTTTCAAAAATAAAAAACGTTTTTGTGTATTTTTCAAATTTTAAATTTTTATTTTTTTGTTTCTTTTCATGTACAAAATACATTTTGTACTGTAAAAATAATTGTCTTTTTTTGTGTTTCCTATATTTTGTTTTAAATGATAAAAAAAAAAAATTTTTTTGTATGCATGAGTTTTGAATTTTATAAATGAAAAACTTAAATTTTAAGTTTTCGGTTCTTAATTTCTGATGCCTGTGTGGAACACAAACAAAATATTTTATTTTTTTTAATGAAATTCATTAATTATTTAAATAAACTGTGAGATAAACATTCGGCACCATAGTCAAAAAATGAAATAATGTTCTTTTCGTCCTTTAATTCTTGCAACGACGAAATTGGCTGCCTTTTATTTTGAGGATTGTAGCACCGCGATCATACAACAAATAATTTTTATTTTTCACAAGAAATAAATCGTTCACTTGTAAAACACATTTAACCACGAAATAAGAAATGTAACTTTAATCGCCATTTTTAATATTTACATTTATTTTTCGCTTTAGTATTGCCAAGTTTAGTTTTGATTTGAAGTTAACATTTGGTACAAATTTGACATCAAATTGATATACCCTTTGATGTCAACTATTTATTTTCAAATCATTATCAATTTTGCTTTAAATGTTTAAATCAAACATTTTAAAAACGTTGGAGAATTGTGGTTGATGTCAAATGATAAATTCATTTCATGTCAAAGGTTTGACTTCGTGTTTGTTGGGATCGTGAAATTGGCAGTTAAAATGTAGTTTAGTATTCAGTAAAAAAAAAACAAAAAACATGGTATTTTAACAAGCCCATAATATTTGCCACACAGCTAACGAAACAATGGCTCTTTTGCGCGACAAATTCAATGGCCGTGTTATCTCACGTGGTGGCGATGTCAATTGGCCGCCAAGATCATGTGATTTGACACCGTTGAAATTCTTTCTTTGGGGATATTTGAAAGAAAAGGTGTACGTCGATAAGCCAGCAACAATTCAGGAGCTGAAGGACGAGGCAATAAAAAGTTCGTTATCATCTCACGATAGCGAACACCATTCACAGTAACTGCCTGGCCGGCCTCATTTTGGAAAAAAAATACGGCCCGATGATGCCGCCAGCCCATAAACCGCACCAAACAGTCACTCTTGGATTATTATTCGTCCAAACGCCGCAATTCCGCTAATTGATGAATCCACTGAGGTGAAAATGTGCCTCATCACTGAAGATGATTTTCTTCGAAAATTTATCATCCACTGTTGCCATTTCTTGCCACCAGTCTGACCATTGACGACGTCTGGAGTCAATTGCACCTTGTGAGCGTGTTTATGCAAAATGTTCATCAACGACGAGCGGGAGAGGTGCAGTTGTTGGGCACGACGACAAGTTATGGTTGACGGCTCTTCAGCCACACCATCGCGAAAAGCAGCAATATTTTCTGCAGTACGAGCTGTGCGAGCATGCATTTCACATCTCATACAGACCCGGTTTGCTCAAATTTTTGCACGATTTTTCCGATCGTACGCACATTTGGACGATTAAATTGACCGAAAAAATCACGAATTTTGATTTAAACGCCCATTTTCATAATTGGCCTGAATAACTTTAACGCGTTGCTCGATTGTTTATCTTTCCATGGTTCAAACTGAGTTTGTTTGAAATTGAAAAATGTCAAGTGAAATGCAGAAAAAGCTTAAAGTTTAGGTGTGGTTCACATTCAACATCGGCCCTTAACATTTACCGACATTTAACTTTAAATTAATGTTTCCAGACTTATTTTCCGCTGTTAGGAGCAGATGTACAGATGTTGGCATAAGGACTGTGGGACAAACTGGTGTATGTGCACCCAAAAAATGGAATTGTCGTTTGGTTTATTTAAAGTAGAAATAAACATTATTTATGTTTTCGAAGTAGTAATAAAATAGGTCCTGCGTTGTCTTGACGAGATTTTTTTTTGTTACTTCCAAAGCTCATTTAAAATAAAGATTTTTTCAACTTAATTAAAAAATTAAATGTATTGGAAAATATTTTGACTAACTTGCTTATTTAAAATAAAATAAACCATTTTTAAATATTAATTTAGTGATCTTTTTCCATCTTTAGTCACTTTAACCTCTTAAAAGTCCGTTGTAGATTTTATGAATTAGTTTTTTTTTAACACTTCAATAAATATTGGACGGATTTTGGGTCTACAGTATTCTCTAAACAATTTTTAAAGTACATATAAAATTAATATCGTATACAAAGTGCGTTTAATATTTATAAAACCATTTATAAAAGTCCTTCTTGTCTAGTCGTAAAAACGTTCTCAATAAACATTTAAGTTTGCCTCATTTTCCCATTATAACAATCTAAAAAATCTCTTATAATCCAACTCTCTACTTACCATCTTCGAATTTATAACATGGACAAGCTGAACTCTCATCAAAACTTGGACACTCAATGTTGTTGCTAAGACCAGTGTCGAGATTTTGATTGAAAATATTCGTTAAACCAGCTGAGCCACCTGGCGATGGACTAAATATAGATGCAATTCCACTGCCACCGCCTACCACAACACCTCCACTATTGCCACTCACATCCAAAGAACGAATAAAACGTAAAATAATAGGGTTTTCAAGAAAACTTTGCCTACTGCTTCTACTGCCAGAGCTTGGCATAACATCTCTGAGTGAATTTTCAATTGTTGTTGCTAATGGTGAAAAGGATGTTAAATTATCAACATTGTCACTGTTGTCAGCAATCTTGTTTTTGCTGTTGTTGCTGATTTTGCTATAGCTGCTGTCACCATATTTGCTTTCATTGTCAGTTGATGAGTTGAAAGTGGGGGACATGAGTTCTTCAAGTGTTTTTATTCCTACGTTTGTTTTTGTTAAGGACTTTGTAGGCTTTGCCTCTGTATTGTTAGCTGTTGCTGCTGTTGTGGGTGTTTCATAGCCTGTTGACATGTGTGATATTGTTGGTGACGCTACTGCTGCTCTGGATAATTGTGGCAAAGAGAATATTGTGATGATTGCCACAAAACATGTTAGCAATAACAAGAATTGTTTAAATTTTTGCTGTTGTAGTTGCTGAAAATGTTTGTTGCTGCATTGTCGTTGAGGCCTATGTTGCTGCTGTTTTTGCTGATGATGTTGTAAAACATTTGTAGAATTTAAATGATTTAATGAAAGCATGTGGTAGACTTCATTCTTGTTGTCGTTCTGTTGACTCATGCGACGTTTGACGATTAAGTTTGTTGCTATTTCTGCCTCAATGGTTTTGCTAACTGTCCAACGGCTATTTTTGCTATTGTAATTGTTGCTACTACTGTTGCTGTTATGGTTGTTGTATTTGACAGTCGTAACTATAGTTGCTGCTAAAGTTGTTAAAAAGTACGCTGGTGTAAGATTTGTAAAAATGTCTTTAGCTTTTGAAGTTGCTGTCGTTGCTGATGAGAATTTTGTTGCCACTTCTGTTGCTAGTTTGACTCTCGCCGTTGCTGATGGTGACGATAATGTTGTTGAAGAAGTATCTTTGCTTGTTAACGAGTTTAAAAAAGTTCTTTTAGCTGATTTCAATAGTGGTGATTGTCCTGGAGTTGCCTGAGATAAATCGTCGGCTGTTAGTGTCGATGTTGTTGTTTGTCGTGCTGATGGCAGTGCTAATTTTGCTGTTTTTGATGTTAATATTTTAGCTATTTGTCTTGCCGTTGATGATGCGGCTGTTGCTGAATTTTCTTTTGTTGCTATTTCCTGATATATCATGTTGCCAGCATTTTCTAACATTTTCCTATGAAATTTCAATAAAAACAAATTACTTTTTGTATGAAGCAAGGGATATTTTGAAAGCGAGCTCTATACTTCTTTTTCTTTCAAGCCTTTTGGTAATTCTTAGATTTTATTATGGTATCAATCAGATAGACATGCACTTTCTTATACAGTGAGTCAGTCAGTCTTTTCTTTGACTAATTGTTGTTGTTGGTTACAATTCAATTTGCATATTTAATCACTTGTATATTATTTATACTCAAGTAGAGTGTATCAAATCCTTAAGTTTTCAACTTTAATGGTAGCAACAACTAAATTACTACACTCTTCAACTTCTATATATTAAAAGTAGCGCAGCTTCTTAGAAGTGTGTATACGTATGTATATTTGCCAAGTATTTGCTTTGTGGCAAGTAGTTCTAAAGTATATTTCAGATGTTAGCTCTTTATCAAGATTTTTCTTTTAGGGTTTTGTTTAAAAGTTGCAATATAAGACGTCAATGTCGATAAAGTTTTTCTTAAGTATTTATGTTTTTAGTTTTGAGCATATTTGATGTGCATAATTAAGGCTAAAAATAAAGTTTTAAATTGCATTTTCATTTTGTTGCAGCTTTCTGAAAATGTTGAGCAAATGAAACATTTGATTGACTGCTGCTGCTGTTGTTGATTTTGTAGGGTTGTTAGTCTTTTTTTACTTAATTGTTGTTGAATTTCATCTATAAGTATCTGTAAAAAAAATAGAAAATGCATTTAAAATATTTATTTAATAGACAAATAGAATATAAATATTACATACTTGAAAACTTAAAATACAAATGCTGACTGAATAAATTGCAGCTATGATTGGCTGATCTAGAAATAGAAAATTTATTTTCAAATTCAACTTAGGGTTTTTATAGATTGTTATAAATTAGAATTCTCATACTTTATACAAGGCCCATCTATCAGGTCTGCTTACTTGTACAAAAACAAAAAACGATTCTTTTTAGTTGTCAAAATTTACGACCATACACATATGTGGCATACCATAAACGTAAACCAACGTATACATGCACATGTAAGCAAAATGTAAACAACTTTTGACAACTAAAAAGAACAACAATGATCATCAGGCTTCTTGCGCAGACCTTTTCAATGGCCTTGACTTATATATATTTACTTTAAAATTTCCAAAAAAAATTTGTTATTTTTGGTCGCTGTAAAAACACATCATTAAAAATCGCACATTAGAATTTTAGATTTAACAACAACTAAACAACGGTATCCTTGACGCAGAAAACTTTAAAGGCAGTGCATTAATTCATCCTTCAGAAATGTAAGTTAATATTTTATTTCGAGCGGCACAGGATGTGTTTTCTGTTTGTCCTCATATTATCAGTTATGATTAACAGGACAAGTTTCAATATGCACAATAATTTAAATATGCATCCAAATATTGCAAAAAAAATTAAATATATGCACGAAAAAACACAAACCAATTGTTATAACCAGGAAAACCTAAAATATGCTCTAAAAACGCGTTTTATGCGCATTAAATATGCAGTAAAAACTGGAAAATATGTTATGAAAATTGTGAAAAATATGCCCTAAAAACTTAAAAATTGCTTATTCGAAGACAAAGTATCCAACAATTCAATAATAAAATTTAACAACATCCATATGAAGTTTTGTCTTAAAGGGGTTTACGGTCGCTAAATTGTTAATTAATGTTAACATTTAAAATAAAGTTAAAGCTGCATATTTATAAATGGGAGCTTTGGGCAAATGTGAACCGATTCGAAAATAATTTAATTTGCAGCAAAGTATTTTTGGGTCGATTTTAATCTAAATATCAATATAATAAGATGATTTACGGTCACAAAGAGTCTAATTTAGAAAAAAGTTTTTTTTTGTGAATATGTAAAATTATAGACAGATTCTCATCATTTACATAGACTTCGTTTATATTTGATAAAATTAGCAAATTACAAAATTGGAACAGGTAATTAACGCACAATGTTAACATAGACAGACAACCAGCCAGACGGACAGATGGATATTGTTAGCTCACTTTTAAAAGCGATTCTGAGTCGACCGATATACTAAAAGATTGGTCTAGATTTCTATGTATTATACGCATCGCATAATATTTTTCTTTTATGACAATCTGCTTTGTCTTACAATTTTATGGCCGTTTTCTCACATTAAAGAAATTTTGTTTTCTCAATGTCTCATTTGCTTATATTCTGTCGCAAAACTAACCAGCATTCATCTGCCAATTATTTATTTTCCGTACAGGTAAATTCGATCAGCTGACTCCCAACTTTTACATGTATTTTGAGAGGTGTTGCCAACTGAAAACAATGTTATTCGTCGGTATATTGAGAAACCCAAAATTGTTAACAGACAGTTTATCGGTCGAATAAATTCATGTTAACATTAAGTAACATACAGTTTTTCGGTACATTGAGAAAATGGCCATTAGATTTAAATTAAATGTATGTAGATGGCAAAATTTAAGCAACACGTTGGGTATACAGTTACATTTGTAAAACAGAAAAGCCATTTATATATAAACCAGAAAATCGAAAAAAAAAATTTTGTTTTATTTGCTGCGAAAGCTCTTGCAGGCATCCAAAAAAATTTTAAATGTATCAGAATATGCCCTAAATAGGCAAAATATGCACTATAAACTTAATAAATGCTGGTAAACCGCACGTTAAAAAAATTATGCAGAAAAATGCTGCAAACGGTAAAATATGCAAAAATATGCTCTAAAAAATCGATGCCAAAATTCATAAAAGGTTCTAAAATGGATAAATATATTGTGCAAATAGCATAAAAAATTTTCCCAGGTGATTAAAAAATTATTATTAGAATTTAAGATAAAATGTCAATACAATTTTTTTTTTAAATCATAAAAAGCTCCTTGAACTGTAAAACTTTTTACAAGTTTTCATGTAAAAGGAGTTTAAAAGTGTTTTGTTAGACATTATGCTGTTGCTAAAATATTTAACACTTTTGTAAATTTTTATTTTTCGTTATCATTATGATGATAATAATTATCATTGTAACATAAATCTACACAAGTAGCAACCACCCAACCATCAAGCGACCATAAAGACAACAAGTGACATCATGTCTTAACAGGGTTCTAAACATTGACTGACAGGAAACAGAAAACTTGTCTTTGGTAGTTAAGGAGAACAGAAAATAATTAAATTGCTAATATTTAAAAGTAGTCATGTAGTCATCATAATATTGTGTAGTAAATGTTTAGTTCTTTTTACACCCTCCACCACTAGTTGTTAATGAGGGTATACTAAGTTTGTTATAACGTGTGAATCTTTTCAAATATTTATCTAAGACTCAATAAAGATATATTTTCTGGGCTCTAAAGTAATTCTTAGTCGATTTAGCCATGACCGGCCGTCTGTGTGTTCGCCTGTTGGTGTCTAATTATTTCTAGTTCACCTAAGCAATTTAGCTTTAATACCCAGCCCAATCTTTTCAGTAGAAAAGGAGTTATATAAAAAAATGTGAAACAACCTGCCCAAAAAATATTTTATATATTTGCAGATAGCAAAATTGGTGACGGAATACACCGATTTCCATTAAATTTTGCACAAGTTCGTTTTATATCACTCTGCCAAGCATTCTCTCGGAAAACACTTTATTAGTGCGCCTAAAGCCGTAACAAAAAATTTCATTTTAGTAAAATATGGCGTGTCCATAGTTTCATACGACTTGAAATATCTGTCTATAACAAAAGGCCCCATATAATTCCCCTCCTTGAAAAACACATTCGTACGCCAAAAAATTTGCCTGAATAGTTTTATACGACTTTAAAAAATGCTGTCAAATTTCGTAAAGATTGGTTCATAATTTACCACAGGCCCCATATTAAACGTACTTTTGAAATAGACTTGAATATGTCTAAAACCGCAACGAATTCTAATACTGTGAGGTCAGGTTTAATTAAAATTGTTGTATAGAACACAATCCTGAAGAATTCTTATGTGCGGTTTCCAGTTCAGTACTTTTATACATGTCAAACTACGCAATCAATCGCCTGTGAACTGGAAACCGCACATTAGTCTGGGCAGTGGGAATCAAACATTCTGCAATCCGAATATAGGTAAGAAAAATCGGATTTTGTACCAGTAACTCGAGATTATGGAGGTGTTTCGCAAATTTGTGCTCGACAAGACCTACTAGAAAAAATGTATCGCAACCAAGGTATTTTTTCTTGTTTCACTATGTTAGTCAAGTAAACGTAAAGATAGCAGAAGAATAGATAAGTCAAAAGCACCTCTCATTTCTTGCACCCTGTTTGTCATTTAAAATTTAAGTTGCAGAATATTTTTCACAATAACGGTATTCAATTAAGATTTTATTTGATTGAAAAAAAAGAATTTTTATGCAACCCAAAAATTTTGAATGTCAAAATTTAAAATATTTACCATCAAACTTTTACGATTTCTTCACTTCAGTAATAAATTGCTCTGCTAGTTCAGCATCAATACAAAAAAAGTTAACCTTATTGTTTAATATAGAATAACCATAAAAATAGTCTTGGATTAGAAAAAGCATTAGCTCTTGTAAAATTGTACGTGTTTGCGCTGCTATTTTAGGAATTTTTTCATTATTTTCTTGTAATTTTTTATGATTAGGATTTTAACTTCAATTTCGACATTTTCAAATTCCTTTTTTTTAAAAACAAATTCAGAATTTTCGAAATCAAATTGAATATTTTACAAAAAATATTCCGCATTTTTCAAATCAAACTCGGCACTTTAAATACTAAAATCAATTTTAATCAAATTCATTTTGCAAAGCCTGATTTTGATTTTTAACATGAATTCGATTGAGAAAATGCCGAATTTTAAGTTCGATACCTTAAAGCGGATTACTATCTATGTTTAAACTAACAAATTGGGAAACCCCCTCTAACGTTAAATCTACCTACGGACAAATGGGCATTTTATAATAATTTTCTTTTATGTTTTTGTAAATAAAATGTAAAAATTTGACCCTCTTAAATGAATATAAAGAACAAACCCACTTGGGGTTTTTTAAACAAAATACTCATTACAACCCGGGTGGGGTTTTCTGGGTTACCCAGTGTGCACCCAACCCTGTCACCGACAGAGACGCGTGAGCATGCTAACATCTTTAACTAAATATGTGATAAATACCAGCCCACACCTGTACCATAAAAAAACAATCAGCCTTATTATGAATAGAAATTCCCCGGGAGTTTTCTCACCCCCTTTCCCATTTTTCCTATGTAAATTCAATTGTAAAAATGGGAAAGGGAAAAAACTTCCGTGGAATTTGTATTCATAATTGGGCTGACTACGAAAATAATTATAAAAAAACAAGTAAGAGTGCTATATTCGGCTATGCCGAATCTTAAATACCCTTCACCATGGTGAGATAAGAACAAGAAGTTTTTAAAAAGAATACCTATGACAAAATCAAAAAATGTATGTATATAACTAAGTCCGTTTCCTCTTTTGACAAAGTTGATGTTTGAAATTCGTTATATAAGTTTTAATTATATTTAATCTTAAAATCGTGTATAAAAAAATTTAATAAAAATAAAAAAAAAATGTATTTTGGAGACTTGAACTCGAAATCTTACGAGCCTTAAGCGAGAACTTAGACAACTCAGCTACGAACGGTTTTATTGAAGAAGCGTTAAATTAAAATATATTGAGAGAATTTTATGAACATACATACATGTGTATGCGTAAAAAACACATTAAAATCCACCACTTGTGGTAAAGATTATAAAAAAAAACAACAAAAAAACCGCAACCAAGAGAAATGCAAGAAGAGATCAACGTAGCAACAGCTTATTAGACGAAACACAATAACAACAATTACTACAGCAATAAGAGATAAAAATAAAATGCAACAACAACAATTACGAAAGCAATGCCTTTATACATAAATAACTTTTGCTCATTCATACATACTCATGTGCATACATATGTATGGCTTTGCAATAGCTAGGTTAACCTACTAGTTAGTATGGATTTATTTAAATTACATACAACTTTTTATGTACATATGTAGGTACGTATATGCTTGCCGAAATAAAATAAAACACTGTGCCATTGCCAATAAAATTAAAATATCGAAAAGCTTTATAGGTACCTAAGTAATTTTAAAATCGTTTTTAGGACATAAACAAATTAAATAAAAAATAAAAAACAAATAGGTATAGAATATGATTTTTGTTTTACATGTAAGTTAAGCGAACGATTAATATTTACATTGTCAAAAAAATCAAAAATTGCTGAATTATTTTAAAATCGTTATATAGAATATAAAAAAAGTTAAAAAAAAATTTTTTGAAAAGGTGGATGCCGGATTTGAACCCCGGCAGCTACCAACAACGCTGCTTTCAGCAACCGCCCAGACAACTCATCCATTAACACTTATGCTAATAAAGAATTAAAGTAGAATATATTCCGTCACTTTGTTTGATTAATATGTAGGTATGTACGTATTTTTCAATTTAAGCGACCAATCATGTACAAACATGTGTGTGTTTGATATGCCTAACATTCAACACGTTCAAATAAAAGCACAAACAAAAAAAAAACAACAACCACAAGGGATTTTTGGAAAATATTAGAGGTAGTCGTGGTTTTTTGCTCATAACTCAGCCATTTTTTAACCGATTTGACAGATTTATATACCGACGTGTTTAAGAAGGAATTTACCATTTACTTGTGTTATAAAGCTTGGACTCGGGGAGATCTGTGGTTCCCGAAAGTGGGTATTTAAAAAAAAAAAATTAGTTTTGGTCATAACTTTTTTGTATCTGAACCGATTTTTCTGAATTTTTTATAAAATATGTTCTACTAAAAATTTTCGATATTTTGGTATATAAGTCATATCCATAGGACATATGGCAGCCCTAAATTTTAGGTTTTTATACAATTTTTAATTTTTTTTGTACGGGAGGTACCACGCCCACTTCTCCAATCCCGCCCACATTTTGTAGGATCGTGTGTATGGGCTACCTAAATGTGTGTACCTAATTTGGAAGCTTTGGCTTTTGCCGTTCCCCAGATATACAGCAAAAAGTAATAAAATTACAACAACCACAAGGGATTTTTGGAAAATATTAGAGGTAGTCGTGGTTTTTTGCTCATAACTCAGCCATTTGTGGATCGATCTTGCTGAATTTCAATAGCAACCGATGGTAGACTATATGTGACACAAATGTAAAACAACCTAGCCGCTATCATGTCTGGAGTCTCCGGAAAACACATATCAAGCGTAAGACGGACAGACGGACAGACGGACAGACGGACAGACGGACGGATATCGTTAAATCAACTTCTCTCCCCATAAGGACCCAGAATATATATACTTTATAGGGTCTAAGATCAATATTGTAGAAATTACAAACGGAATGACAAACTTATTAATACCCTTTTCCACCTGAGGTGAAGGGTATAATTAACATCTATTCAAAAGAATGAATGAAGTTAATATTTAACCACTATAACAATAATTACTATTTATATATAAATTTTAAAAAATATAAAGGTTTGTTTTCAAGAAGGGCATTAAAAAGCCTTGAAATATAACGAAAATTTCTCATACATAGTTAAAGAAATGAACATTTAAATAAAAAAAATTAACCGAGCTCGATGCCAGTGTTTTTTTGTAAAAAAATATTCCTTTTTATCAGTGTAGTTATCAGTGTTATTTTAAAACTTAAAAATAAATAAACAGTCTTTTAATTGTTTTGCTACTACAGTCGGAATTCAAGTTTATTTTAAATTGAGCCGACTTTAACTGTGTGCGTCCTCAAATGTAGAAATTTTTTTTCATATAACATACAACAAAATATAAGCAAGTGGCACCGCTATTATACTTTGTTTAATACATGTCAAAAACTCAAGTAATATGTAAAAGTGTGGTAGTATGAATGCAATGTGTCATGAAAATTACAAGTATTACGAAAAACCATTTGGCATCCCATACGACTTCGTTATTTTTTGAAATTGTTTAAAACACTAATACTTTTCATTTGGTCAGGGGTTGCATTTAATCAAAAGCATGTTTATGTGGGATAATGTGAACAGAATCTAATGTTACTGCCCGTCTATACCAGAGATAATTATTGCGGTATATACTGCAGTAAATGTCAAAATTATGTTATCTCTAATGTAGACAGGAATTGTTTGTACATATTTATTGCCGGCCAATTTATGTTGCAATAATTGTTAGTGCATTTTTGTTGACAATTATTGCTAACATAAAACGTCAAATTTGATTGTCAACTGAAAAAAGAAGCAAAAAAAGAAAAAAAATAAAAGCAAATTGTGTGAGAAAGAAATTAAATTTTTAAAATTGTAGCAAATTATAATTGCAGTAAAAGAATTAAATTAAATCATAAAATAAACACCAAAATAAAATTGCAAAAATTATTTTTATTAATATAATTTTTTTCTTATTCGATCTTTATTATTTTACATTTATGTGCTCTGGATTGTAAACTAACGTTGGCGGTCGGAAGTCTAGATTTGTTGTAAAAATTTATTTGTATCGAAAACTACCCGGTGGCAAACGTCATAGTGATTCAGCGTGACAAACGCTGGCAATATTAAATCATCGATGACAAGTGTTGATTTTACTTTGGTGTCATATATGAATTTTTAAAGTATTTGTCCAAACTGTCATTTAATGACCAATGTAAGATTTTGTCTTGTAGGCGTCCATTTGTTTGTGAGTCCTAACAAACAAGATCATCAACTTTCATTGGTGAATTTTTGTAGGTAGAGTGACAAGGAAAACACAGAATAAGCTCAAGTAATAAGCGGAACAGAACAAACAGAAAAAAAACGGCCCGTTATTTTCCGATTTATTCATTGACGGAGACGTGTAGCAGACAAAGTCCTCTAGCGGTCACTTCGTTATCTATAACAAACAATGTCGCTAAATTTTTCCTTTTAAGGGAACAGTGACATTGCAAACCCGTTGTCTCGCATAACTCCCTAAATATCAACTTGTTACTGACTCTGTTGCGATTATTCATCGATGAAAATGTCATAATGACAATATCGTTCATAAACGCCACCGGATATGTCCATATATCGAAAAAAACATTAGTAGGAGAGTGCTATACTTTAATGCATATTTGTAAAATATAATAAGGTAAAATATGCATGCACACTAGGCTTGACATTAAAAAGAAAGCTTAATTTGTATTTACAATTAATATTTCGGTTAAATTGACAAAAAAAAGTTAATGTTATGTATATCCTCCAACATAGTTGGACATACAAACGTGAGTTCATTTTTTAATAATGACAAAAGTTACCAATTTTTACAATATTGATCTAATAAATGCGGAGTTGATTAAATGATCCCCGTCTATTCGTCCGTCGGTTTTTCTTTCCTTGTAAGCTTCGAAATGGGTTTTCCAAAAAAAATATGTATTTATAAAGTCCGGAATAGCTTGCAATAGTGCTCGCCGTAAGTGGCAACGTTTTAGAAACTTGGAAGATTTTTACGAGGTTAAGATACTTAACGAAATTATTAGAGAAGCAATAGATACAGTTAGAAACAAATCGTGGGATCGCCTTCTTTCCACTCTTGATTTTGGTTCTCCGCCATTCTGGAACCTCACAAAAATTTTAAGCAAAAGGGGAAGAAATATTCCCATTCTAAAACAAAATAATTCTTGCTACACAACAAATCTGGAAAAATGTGAAGTACTTGCTCAAACGTTTGCTTCTAACCACACAATCTCATATAATCTTGGGGATCCTGAAACGATATCCCTAGTAAATAATACTCTGCAATCTTTTCAGTCATCAGCTGTAAACTTGTCAAATCATACCTTCACAAATACTTCACACATTTCGTGCATTATAAGAAAGTTAAAACCAAAAAAGTCTCCAGGTCTTGATGGTATTAACAACAGATGTTTAAAAGCACTCCCCAAAAAAGGAATAAAATATCTTACTATTATAATTAATTCCTGCCTAAAACTTTGTTATTTTCCACGTGACTTTAAAGAATCCAAGATTATTCCAATTAAGAAACCAAACAAACCACCTGATTGTCCTTCCTCATACCGACCTATAAGCCTGTTGTCATCCATTAGCAAAATTCTTGAAAAAGTTATAAAGGAAAAATTAACCAACTTTATTGAAACCAACAATATTATCCCTCCCCACCAATTTGGCTTTCGTAGTCAACACAATACGGTACAACCGTTAGTGAGAGTAAGAAATTTGGTCAATTCTAATTTTTCTAACCAAAAATCAACTGGAATGGTACTGCTGGATGTCAAAGCTGCATTCGATTCAGTGTGGCACAATGGATTAATCTATAAGTTGATTCGTTTAAACTTCCCCACAAATATTGTTAAAATTATTCAGAGTTTTCTCTCTCTCCGTAGTTTTAAAGTACACGTTGGTTCAGATTGTTCTGGAAATTATAGTGTTCCAGCCGGTTGTCCACAGGGCTCATGTCTTTCTCCGATACTATATAATTTGTATACATATGATCTTCCCCAACTTGATTATTGTAATTTGTCAATTTTTGCAGATGATACTGCAATTTTTTGTTCGGATATGTTTGCTGTTGATGTTATAACAAAGTTGCAAAGAGCCTTAGAAGAAATTACAACGTATTTTAAGACATGGAAAATTATGTTGAACAGTGAAAAAACACAGGCAATATTTTTTACAAGGAAAAGGAAGCCTTGTTACGTCCCCCAAATATCTATCAATATTAATAACCATTTGATTCCATGGGAACAAAAGGTTAGATATCTAGTTTTCATACTAGATCCTAAAATGAAATTTAAGGATCACATACCATATGTTTTAAATAAGATAAATATTCTAATTCGTATACTGTATCCTTTTATAAATCGAAATTCAAGATTAAATATAGCAAACAAACAAATAATTCTCAAGACAATATTTCATGCAGTTATGTTCTACGCAGCTCCCGTTTGGGCAAATAGTGCCAAATGTCACATTAAAAAGCTCCAGATTTCTCAAAACAAATTACTGAAGATGATTTATAATCTTCCTTGGCATTTCTCTACAAACAGGCTCCATGAACTCGCAAATATAGAACTAGTAGAGGAAAGACTAAATAGACTCTCAGATAACTTTTATCTGCGTTGTAGTAACTCTGAATATGCACATGTTAATGGTTTATTACCACCTTAGTAGATGTAAGCTCGTAAAATAAGTTTTATCTAAAATCATTTAAAAATGTTTTAAATAGGTTTTTGTAAATTTTTTCCTCCAAACTGTGTATATATGTATATGTATATAATATTATAAATTAAGTTTAATTATTAAGAAGAAAAAGAAACAATCTTAAACTCTTTGTATATATATAACATATAAGAAATAATGGTAATAATATTGACAAATAAATGAATTGAATTGAAAAATAGCTTGCAATTGAAATTCGGCCAGATCGGTCATCAAAAATCTGAGATATCCGCAACAAATTACGACTGCCTCTAATTTTTACCTATAACACTTAACTTTTAAAAGTCTTTTTATGCATTATGAACTTTATTTTTAAAATTTTTTATAAAATAAACTAAAAAATAGTCTATAAATGATTTAGTTATAGACAAATAACTACCTCTTTCATCTAGAAATCACGGTTTTGTTACAGGAACGCCCTCAGAATATGAGATAGAAGGACTTAATTTTACGCCGATACTTCGTATAATAAAGACAAAATTGATTGCAGCCCAAAAATACCAAATAGGTCAATAATTGTTATTGTTTCTTGATTTTCTTAAAAATGTAGTGCAACAATTTTTAAAATTCCGGCTTAGCTTGGCAAATGATATTTTTTCTTGAATCTTGACACTCCGTCCTGCAACCGTAAAGCACACGTATGTATACACAATCGAACACAAGTATCAATTCGAGTTGAGTAAAAGAACGATGTGAATTTCCATACATTTAATATGGTTCCTACGTTTGTAGACTACCGGCCAGGAAATGGTCATTTTGTAAAGAAGGGTCTGCGGGGAGCTGTAAATTATTTTTTTAACGTGTCAGTAGGCAAAACTGCTAACAATTGATTTTTAGGAAGCTACTGAAAATTTTGAACCCTATTCTTGTGGAAATTTTTTTTATTCAACTTTATCTGCTAAAATGTTACAAATGTAGACAACCGAGCACATAAAGGTTAAATTTATATTAATTTGTTTAAGCTTGAGTTCTTTTTTATGAAAAAATATAAATTTTATTTCAACAAAAATAAAAAAAATTAAATAAAAATTAATGTTCGGTTTTAACCGAAATCGAAACCGCGGTTTTAAAAGCCTAAAAACTGAAACCGAAAACCGATAAAAAACCTCAGTCTTAACATTTACTTTCACCATATTTTTACGCTTGAAGAAATTGAAAATTATACATAATACTCGTACTTCATATACAAAAACTTTATACATAACCGCCTTCAACTATGACAAGGTATTTCAAAATTCTTAAAATTCAAAATAATTACTAAGAAGAACAAGTGTTACCCTTCCAACTCTTAAGTAAATACCTAATTTTTGGGCACAAACTACCACCTGGGCCTGGCTGGGACCACTGGTATTTTGTATTAAGTTTTTGTGGCTATAGAAAAAACTCACACTAATGAACCCCTGGGATGGGACTACTTTTATATGTATGGAGTTTTATGGCTATAGCAGGAAAATTTTGTTGCTGTTGTGTCTACTTTTTGATACGTTTAATTTTGATTTTATTTACAGCAGTACATATATAGTAGGGAAGGGCCTGACCAGGCCGAGGTGGATACAATATGCACAAAATTAAATTCTCATTTTCTTGTAAGAAACATTTTAATTGAGGAATACATTGAGTTTCGGTCTAACGCACCTAATAATTATATTAAAAAATGGAAAAAAGTCAAAAAATCAAAAAATGCCTGGCCAAGCCCAGGTATACACTTAAGGGTTAATAAAATTACCTGGGGCCTGATTCTGGCAGTCGTAATCGAGTAATTTCTCGATAACGAACGCAATTTATTATCTAATTATATCAGTCAATACTGAATGAATCGAAATTATTTTTTCAGTGTTATAAAGCATTAATTTGAGTATTAATAATAATTTCGATTCGTTAAGTATCGACTGAAATAAAATTGCTTTCGAATCGAGAAAGTACTCGATTACGACTGCCAGAATAAGGCCCCAGAATTGAAACAAATACAAAATTGTATTACATACAAAAAAATATATATCTTTATGTATGAAGTTTAAACTTTGATATTTTCAAAACCGAAAACCGAAACCGAGCGGTTTCACATTTTTACGGTTTTTAGCAAACTCTATAAAAAAGACAAATACATTTAAAAAATAAAGTCGAATAAGAAAGAATTTATATTAATAAATATAATTTTTGCAAGATGGCGTCATTTTTATACTGCACCTTCTTCCTTGATTTCTTTAAAATTATGAGTTAACATAAATATGTTTTCCCATGCATTTGACATAAGCTGAACAATAAGGAATATTGCTCTGTGATTCTGTGGACGTTGTGGACTTGCTGAGATAATAATCTTTAGTGTAGACCTAGTTAAGTTAGATTTTTTGACAGTCGCAACAAAACTCTTTAGATTTCTATCTCACAAAGAATTACGGAATTACGTAAGACTTGTTTGAAGGCTCAGTTAGGCGAACGTTGCTGTACCGTATCTGTACTGTATCAATCAGCTGTTCGCTTTTTGGTATAGGAAAATTAATACAAAAGCATACCAAAATTAAATGTACCGTAGTTGCAACGTACCATTCTGTATAAAATAGAATTTCATACCGTTGTTACGTAACATTTGTAAAACAGTGATGGACGACTTGTATGAGAAATTGAATGCGGGTATTTTTGCTCTTTTTGTTGGTACTTTTTTCAGTATATCAATGGAATTGCGACAAAGAAATTTACAATACGACATATTTCCATATACATATGTCTACATATGGGAAATAATATAAAATAAAAAAATGCAAAATATCATAGCTGTTTTGTTAAATCCAACAACAAAATATACAGTGTTTCCATTAGATTTCATAAAAAAGCTACGAAATTTTGCAAAATTTTTCTCTTTCGCAAGGCCATTTCCACCAAACACTGAACTCCGCTAAAATATTTTTGACTGTTTTTGCTTCCAATGTCATTATTGGCGTTGCGTTTTACACAATTAGGGCCTGTACATTTTTATTTTGTGTTTACTTCCATAAACGCTTTTCTCCAAATCATTAATAATTGTAAAATATCTGCCAATATCTTGTAGCGAAAAACAGCGGATGATGTTGTTAAATGAGTTAAAAGCGGTTTTAACTTGTAAAGAATGCTTTTGCGGTCTATAGTAGATCAAAAGCATATTTTTAATAAAAGTTTTCTTTAGAACTCAGGTCCGTTTTTACAACTTACCGATAGCTAAAGGTAGGATTTTATCGGCAGTATAAAAAAAGTTTCGTTATTACAACTTTACTTTTACCTAACAGGTAGGATGAACCTTACTCTACTTTATCGCTAACTTTTAAATATAGTTAAATTTTAATAATGGGACACTTTTTTAAGGACGGTTAAAGCCTGGCCCAATGATTATTTTTTATTTGTTTAAAAATTTAAAGGTTGAATAATAACAACTTTGATTAAAATGAAAATTTCGTAACGAACATTTTGTTTAAAACAACTTATTAAAAGAATATTATAAACCTGATAATGCACGGAAAATTACCAAATTTTATCAGGAATATTTATTACGCTTTTCAACACTGCTTCATAATGAAAAACATACAATTTGTAGTAAAAAAAAGTAAAGCATACTTTTTGGCACTCTCTTTATTGTAACTTCAAGCACCTGCCATGCATTTTTTTTGTTGTTACTATAGCATAAATATTTATTACAAATTGCAAACAAATGCAATTGCACATGCGTCAATTACGTCAAAATTATATTATAAACTGACAAGTTTTTCTCTTCCCCGGTAATAAACAAATTGTCAAACAAAAAAAAAAAAGCCGACAAGTGTTTAGTCTAGTGTTTACAAGATTTAACAATATGCAGTTAAGAATATTTAAAATATGTACATACATAAAGTGAAGTTATTTAAAAGTGTTAAAACAAAGTTTTGAAAAAAATGTATTTATTTATTAAAAAAGTGGTTAGTTTGAGTTAATTGATACGTAGGAACTAGTGACAGCTTTATTTCTTAAACTAATCAAAGTTTATGCAAATATCACAAAAGAAGTAGGTAAAAGCAAAAAAAAAAATTTTTTTTATTTATTTAACTCTTATTTTTATTTGATAATTGTTTACCTACATATGTATGTATGTATGTGCTTAAACAAATTCAGTATTGATTTTTCCATTAAAGTAAAGAGGTATTTAAACATAAAACCCTGCATATATCGGTAAAAAATTGCATTTTTGTATGTGTTTATTTACTTTAAAAAAGGGTTGCCAAATACAAAAATTTAATTTTTCTCGAAAATTGTCAATTGGTCAAACAGACAGACTGGTCCTGGGATTTGTGAAAATAGAACAAGTACAAAAAGAAAGGACTAATGACCAGTGAAAGAAGAACCAATCCCTTAACTGGTTTATGTAGAAAAAGGTAGAAAAAGTAATTAATTACAGTACAGTCTTCACCGGCGCTGTGACTAGGGATGCCAAATGGGACCAGGTTTTTTGAATCCCGGGATTCGGGATTTTTTATTAAAATAAACAAGATCCCGAGACGGATCGGGATTTTTCGGGATTTCATATATAAAGGCCAATTTTTTAAATTCATATTCATTTTTATAATAAAATGTTTATGTATAAGTATTAAAACAAATAAATTCATAAAGAATATTAAATTCGTTACATAATAAAACAGTTTAATTATCTTGTTTTTAAATACATAAACTAATAATATTGTTCGTATTTTAATTATAGTCTGTACGGATTTAAATCCATAGACTTAAATAAATAAATGATTCTTTTAAAGTAATATGGAAAAATGATGTATTAAAACTTGTATTTTAAAAAGCTTCCAAAACAAATTAATGGCGTCTGATATTCGATTTTATTGCAAACATATGCTGCCGACGAAAACAGTGTTCGCAATAAACACTTCTGGGTGGTATCGTAAATAAATAGCTACATTAGACCGAACTTTTTTTGTATGGGAAATTTTTTTTTTTGCAAAAAAAGTGTACCGCCCCCTCAAATTGTTCCTTTTTACGCTAGTAGTAAAATACCAAAATCTTAGACTGATTGCCCTAAGTTAAGGCGTGGCACATGCCCACTAAAGTGGCTAAAACGTCCATATAAATCAGTTTTAGCCACTTTAGTGGGCATGTACCACGCCTTAATCTAGGGCAATCAGTCTAAGATTTTGGAATTTCACTACTGGCGTAAAAAGGAACAATTTGAGGGGGCGGTACAATTTTTTTTGCAAAAAAAAAAAAATTAAGTCCGGTTATTAGACCGAACTTTTTTTGTATGGGAAATTTTTTTTTTTGCAAAAAAAGTGTACCGCCCCCTCAAATTGTTCCTTTTTACGCCAGTAGTAAAATTCCAAAATCTTAGACTGATTTCCCTAAGTTAAGGCGTGGCTCATGCCCACTAAAGTGGCTAAAAAGTCCATATAAATCAGTTTTAGCCACTTTAGTGGGCATGTGCCACGCCTTAATCTAGGGCAATCAGTCTAAGATTTTGGAATTTTACTACTGGCGTCAAAAGGAACAATTTGAGGGGGCGGTACACTTTTTTTGCAAAAAAAAAAAATTAAGTCCGGTCTAAGCTACATATATGCTATATGACAATATTTAATTTATTTTATATCAAATAAATACATATGCAAGTATTAATCTAATAAAATCAACTTAAGCAAATGTATCAAAAGACCTTTTGTAGAATTCCCTAAAGTTTTTAACACTTTTTTGCACAACTTGCATTGTGCGTGCGCAGTTCTATTATCATTCACTTAGAAAAAAGACCACACAGAACTTTATCTTCTGATTTCATTTCTGTGGTACAAAATGCATTGCATGTAACATTTATTCACTTGCGACTTCTTTTTGTAACCAGTTAAAAAATAGATTCATTGCCAGTATGATTCAGTATTATATTTTTGAACTTATTTTTAACAGGGTCACTCACGTTTATTTAAATTTATTAAAAATATATAAATCTCGGGATTTTTACATCAAAAATCCCGGGATTCGGGACTTAAATTTTTAGAATAATCCCGGGATTTCGGTATTCGGGATTTTGGGATTGGCATTAGGGTGATCGATCGAATAGTATTCGACCGGTTTTAACCGGTTATTTAAAAAAGGGTCATAAAAGGTATCAAGACCTTCGAAAAAGGGTCTAATTGACACTTTAGTATCACAACGGTAACGCTGGATGCGAGTGCAGTTTTTTGTGTTGATATTTTATTAATGTTTTTAAAATCGGATTTGTGTCCAGTTATACGTGTCTTAAACTTATTTTTTGTAGTACCGACATAAACTTGATCGCAAATGTCTTGATCATTTCCTGTACAACTAATCTTGTATAAAATATATTATTTATCTTATATGTATTCGTCGATATGTGAGCAATCATAAATTTGTCCTTATTACATACTTCAGCATTCTTTATTCTTTCTGCGATGCATGGTTCATACGTCATTGATTTATATATTTTCGTATTCTCTTTATGTTCCCTGGTGTTTTTTTTCCATCGTTTGTAATTTCTATTATATTTTTATGTAAAGAGTTTCTTGAAAGAATACATTTAAATTTTTCTTTATTGTGAGAATGGTTGAATTTGGTTGAATTGAAATTAATAATTCTCCCTGAAGCCGTCGGTTTTTGGTACCAGTCTATTTTAATTCCGTTTTCGCTTCTTATGACCAGGGTATGCAATTATGGGAGTTTTCCGTTAACCTCCTCCTCCATTGCAAATTTAATGTTTTTGTAAAATGTGTTCAGTTGTTCTTAGGTCCTTTCTATTGCACTTATCTTTATAATTCCAAATAGGTCTTCAATAATTTAGGGTTTTCGTCCAGATTAATCATACATGTTCCAATGAGTTCCTTCATCACTCTATCTGCCACAATAGGTGATGCCGGTGAACCCATTGGCAGTCCTTTGCATTGGATGGATACTTTGTCATTGTACTTAAATATCTATTATTATTATTATTATTTATTTATTTATTTGTTGTCCCATACACAAGACTTGAAGTCTTATATTACAGTACAGGACTGAGTATATGTTATACAATATAACGAGAAATAATTTAAAAATTTTCTTAAACATAAATCACAATAGTAATAAAAAGAAAATATAAAAATAAAAAAGGAATAAGGAAAATAATAAAAAAGAATAAAGAAAATAATGAAAAAGAATAAAGAAAATATATATTAAAAAACATTCATATCTGTGGCATTTTGACAAAAAAAAATCTTAAGTCAAATTAAAAAAGTTGAAAAAAATGTTGTTAACCATACGAATGAAACAACATATTTGTTTGGGTTTTTAAGATTTTGTATTAAAAACGAAATTTTTCTTTAATTAATTTTTTCACCGAGGTCTTTTTAAAACCTTTTTAGCTATCTTATCTCGACTTAAGATGTTTTGTCAAAATACCATACATATATTATATTTATCCACATGTGATACAATATGCAAAAAGAAATCAAAAATTAATTATGAACTTTGATTAGAAAAATGCAAAATTATGTCTTTTTTAAACAAATGTGCGTTACTAATCACTTGAGAGCTATGAGGAATTAAGTTCCAAGGACGGGTTGCATAGATAAAGAATTGCCATTCAGACATGAGGCTGTGGTGAGGAAATAATATTAATCTTCGGCCTCTGGTTGATCCTGAGAAAACCAATCGTTCATAAAGATGTTCGGGTTGATGAGTATATATAACCTTATGCAAAAAGATAAGAACTCTAGTTTTTATTAAGTCATCAAAACAAATGCCATATAACCGTTTCACAAAAGCTGCGGTGCTGCCATATCGTTTTAGACCAAACACATACCGTATAATGTTTTTAAAAACAATGTTAAGTTTTTTCTTACTGTGATCACCACAATTTCCAAAAAGTTCGCATCCATACAATAATATGGGTATGAGATACGTTTTAGCTAGAAGTGCTCTTATATTAATGGGTATACAGTATTGAGATTGCCAAAGCGTTCTCAACATGGAAAAAGTACGCCCACAGGCATAATTTATATGGTCAGACCATGTGAGGGAACTGTTAAAATATACTCCAAGGTTTTTTGCAGAGTTGACAATTTCTTTTGGTTGATTATTGATAGCTATAATTGGAGTAAGTTGCATTTTCGATATTCGCTTTTGAATGATGATACATTTGGATTTTTTTGGATTTATACCTAGCCCGTTAGCTGTAGCCCACAAGTAAACACGATGCAATTCCTGATTAAGGGTAATGACACATTGATCAATATTATCAACATCGCAACTTATATAAAGCTGGACATCATCAGCATACATTCTAACCTTACATTGTTCCACAGTAAGCGGTAGATCGTAAGAGTACAATGAAAACAAAAGGGGGCCTATAATTGAACCCTGAGGAACGCCTCTAATCACTGGTAAGCAGTTTGATTTCTTATTATTTGTTTCAACATACTGGCATCTATTCGTTAGATAGGACGCTATAAGACGTGTGGCATTTGATGAAAATTTAAACATATTCCTCAATTTATAACATAAAATATCAGGATCCACAGTATCAAATGCTTTGGAATGATCCAAAAGAACTAAAAAAGAAATCTTTTTAGTATCCACCTGTTTTCTAATATCCTCCGCAACATCTACAAGGGCCGTAATGCAACTGTGCTTTTTACTAAAGCCAGATTGCCTATCATTTAGTAGTCTATTGTTATCCAAAAATAGTGTAACTTGATTATGGATAATACGTTCAAATGCCTTCGAGAGAAACGGCAAAATTGCTATCGGTCTGTAATCAGATGTTGACTTAAGTAAAGGTATTATTTTAGTCTTTTTCCATTTAGCAGGATAATAGCTAGATGTTAGAATCCTGTTAAAAATAAATGTAATTTAAAGTAGTAGTTGTGGTAATAAAATCCGGAAGAATTTAGGGTATATTCGATCTGAGCCGACGGCATTTGACTTTATTGATAAGCAACTAGACAATACATCGTTTTGAGTTATGCCACTGAAGGAAAATTTTCCATTTTCAGAATCATCGAGAATGTGATAGTAAGTACGATCTGGATCTACCATTGGCACTTTAACAAATTTTTCATTTAGTGTATCTACATCTATTTTACAGGGTTCTTGACTCTTAACCTTACCGATACCAATTTCGCGAATAGTATTCCATGTTTGTTTTGAACCTATTGCTGAGGAAAATTTCGAGGCATAGAAATCAGATTTTGGTTTTTTAATTAACCTGTTAGTCCGCCTTCGTGCAATTTTGAACTCTTTGAATAGTTGCGATGTTTTAAATCGCTTCCATCGACCGTATGCAAAATCTCGACGAGCAGTTGAATCTCTTATGGAGGTGGAAAACCAAGGCTTTTTTTTACTAATAATTCTCGTTTTGAGCGGAACAGCAATATCAAAAAGATTAACTATGTTTTCTTCTAAAAAAAGCAGCTGATCATCTACAGACATCAAGTGATATAAAAGGTTCTAATCAATCTTAAAAAATTCCTCCTCTAGAATTACATAATTAATGTTTCTGAAATCACGAAAACTTACTGCTTGTTCTTGCACGTGTAATTGAAAATCGTACGACATGTATATAAGGTCATGTTTAGAAAAACAGGACGCACTGAGTTGGACATAAAGAAGTGTTTTTGATTTATCATCGACGAAAAACAAATCGAGTAGTGTACTATTTGTTGTAGTAAAATGTGTAGCTAAACTTAAGTTTGGAGAGAAAAGCCCAAGAGAAATCATTGCATTGGTTAGATGAGAATCAACCAAGATGTTGGAGTTGAAATCTGCTGCAATTATTACATCATCGTAACAGGGTGTTAAAATTTCAAGGTTTTTAAAAAAACGTTTCATACATATACTACTATTTGGCCTATATACGCAGCCAACAAGTAATTTCCGTCCCGCACTTTTTATTTCAAGAAATAGATACTCTACTAGATTTCGACCAAGAAATTCCTCATTTGGGTCATATACAACCTCATCAGATTCATCTTTACCAGATTTGGCTCTCACTCTAAAACTTATGCCCTTCTTCACATAAATTGCTACGCCACCAGCATAAGCATTTCTATCCACTCTACATACATTGTAGCCGTTCATGGAAATGGAAAGATCATTTATATCAGGATTAAACCAGGTTTCCGAAACACAAATAAAATCAATGCCCGAGTTCTCAAAAATAAAGCTAAATTCATCCATCTTGTTTTTAAGACTTCGTGAATTGATATGACAAATTTTAATTCCACCACTTTGCCTAGACAAAATTTTCACCATGTTAGCAGTACCGTCCCTAGAACTA